>JAJTUV010000478.1:797500-962500 GCA_021653895.1 Mastomys natalensis
CAGTGTTCCCTAGGTTTGTGGCTTGACCAAATTGAAGACCAAGAAAACATCCAGGATTCCTAGGCAACCTGAAAAGAGTGGTAGCCACAGGCTGAGGGGAGGGAGTGTGTGAACTGCACAAATTCTTCACTTGTGTGAGGTGTAACTTGTGCCATTGGCTTGCCTCGGCTGCCCTGCTTGAAGAGGATTGTTGCTTCAGTATGTCTTACAGGGTCTCCCCCTATTTAGGGAATAAAGAGATTGGGATGAGATTGGGTAGGAGGGAGCTGATTGAATCATTTATTCTTCCTGATTCTGAGAAGCCCATTCTGCAGTGATTTTGGGAATCCAAGCCACAGGCTCGTTGGTTGTTGCACCACAAACTCTTGTGACCGAATAGAGATTTATTAGTTCCATCCTTTCTAGAAGGGGGTGAGTTTCGAGAGACCCTGGAGCTTAAAAATGTGTGCAGGCAGGTAGGAGACATCATGAGGGGACGGTTTAAAAAAAAAAAAAAAATGACAGGCAGCTACCCCCAGCCTCAAATGAGGTGGACTGGTAAAGAATTAAACCAGAGAGATTTTTAGAAGGCGCACAAAACTTCCCCTCAATAATTTCACTGGCTCTAAAATGACAGCACCCTGCAAACTCCGAACAAATTATTTGGGAGGATATTAACCCTGGACAATGTTTTAAATCTGTCTTTAGCATGATGCTTGCAGAGAGCTCTAGCCAAATCACCTACAATTTGACTCAATTATTTGCCGCACTCATATCATTCGATATTAGGCTGAAACTATTGTTCAAATGCAAAAATTTGTTATCTTCCTTGCCGGCCTAAGCTGGGCAGAAAATTCAGAGACTAAGGGAGATCCCGTTTATTGTAGCCATAAAGGTGGTCTTTAGTGCCACCTAGAGGAGAAGTGGCCTCATGGCATGTGAGTCACTCGGAGGAAAATTAAATACAGCTGAATAATTGAATGAGGGCAAGTTGAATCAGGGGTCACCATCTGTTTGACTAGAATTGTTGGCACATTTCAGCTAAGCCTCGCGCGCCTCGTAAACATGCTTACAGTTATCATAGCTCGCATTGCCCTAAAATAAAAGAGAATTGGTCCTAAAATAAGCCTGAACTAATTATACATATACCATCTTGTCGTCATGGAGACCAGAGTGAAGGTCACCAGATTCTTACAGCTTTCGGGAGGGTGTTGGTGCCAAAAACAGACAGGTGATTCTTTCTATCCTGTGGGGAGATGGCATCTCGGGGATGGATGGCAGTGGAGTAGAGAACATGTTGTCACCCATTTTCACCATCCCACTCTCTCTGGTCCCAAAGGAAGGCAGGGCGGGGGATAGGGTTCTCAGGGAAGAAATGACACCATACCTGAAGGGTATGGGAAGTCACGACAAGGGGGGACATTGAAGTGCCTCTGCCAATGTTATTTAAACTTCTTCCAAGTCGGTCTAGTGGCCCTTGGGGACAGCAAGGGAGAAGACATCTTTCCAAAGAAATGGGTGTAGTATCTGAGTTGGATGCCCCTGCCAGCTTCATCTGAGAGCTGGTCACTTATCAAGAATCTATATGCTGAGCCCATGTGGGCTGTGTGTGCTTGCTGTACCTAACACAAATTCACATGTTGATGGGGGGAGAGAACTCATGTCTAGCTTCCTCAATTTTCCTGGTGAATTCCCTCCCCAAAGGGGAACCTCTTACTGACCTCTGACTCTCTGCACACAGTGGCTTGTGGTCAGCATATCTGGAGACAGAGTATGGATAAATCCCAAACCTAAGTGTGTGTGGTTGTGGTTTGAGACTTGTAGTTAGGATATAAAGCTCTGGCTCGATGGGTTACTAACAGGGCAGTGGGGTTTAGAGATGGGAAGATGGGACTCTTGAACACAGGTCCTCCAGCCTTTCTCTCCCTGTTCTCTTTAGGATCCTATGAGAACCTCTTTTCCCTTTTCATCCAGCCTGTGTGGGTGAGAGCATCCCTCTCCCTCTTTCACTGCCGAGTATGCACAACGGGCTTTTGGACGCCACAGTGGAGTGACCCCAACTTCGGTAAAGCCTCCTCCGGGATGCAATTAATGTCTATTGTCAACCACATTGGCTGGGCTGATACCATCTCAGATTCCAGAGGTGCCATCAAAGGTGTGGGGGGGTGGCGATACCTAGAGACCAGAGACTGCAAATGGATGCATGGCAAGTACGGGAGGACTCCCTTGCCTTTGTAATTAAAGACCATCAGACGAGCTTGCATCTCAATGATCTCCTGCCTGTAGGTGCAATTGAAGACCGGATCCTGGAACCCAAATTATGACAATGAGGAAGGGAAAGAACCGAATAAACAACCCAACACTAGCTCTCTTGGGCAGAATGCCATGGTAAGGGCTGGGAGAAACTCCTTCAGACTCCAAGCTTCTCCAGGCTGCCCCCTGACAAAAGCGGAACAGATACACCAAGGAAGGAATTTCCCATTGCTTGGGTGTGGAATACACTATCTGTGAGTGTTCTCCTACACATGCGCTCTGCTCCTCCCACAAAGCCCTCACACAGACCTGGCAAATAAAGACATTTCTGGATCGTGACGTGGTGGTGGTCCACGCCTATCACCACATGCTTGGGAGGCAGAGGTAGATGCAGATGAGACCTTCCCTCTAGAGAGCCTGGGCTACTGGGTGAGACTTTGTCTATAAAGAAACAAATAGTCTCCCCAGGTTCATTTGCCCCAGGAAACTAGGTAGTGACTGCCTCACCTGTGCACGCGTGTGCAGGCTGCAAGCCGGCTCATTCTGGACAGAGTGAGGCTTCCCTGGAGACTTGGAACATTGGAATAAAGGTGGTGAAATGCGGGGTTCCTGAGGGCACCCTGCCAGCTGTTCCAGAGTGATTAGAGAAGGGTATGTTGAGGAACAGTGGACTACGGACTGCACCGTCTCTCCCTAAGAGCATTATCTTTGCTCAACCTGATGCTTCTCTCTGGCCACACCATATGTTACAGCCCTTCCTGCCTCCTGAATTCTTCCCTTTGGCCTGGGCCAGCAAGGGGTTACACGGTACGTGTAGGACCGACAACATGCCATTAAAACCCCACATGGCCCAGTGGTGAGATACTGGCCCAATTCCTAACATGGGTCAGGTTGGGCATCTAGAGTCCTGGGCCTACAAGGACAGCAGCTGCCTGGCACCAGCCTATCACCCCGCCTCACAGAGGAACAGACCAAGGCTTGTGAATTCTCTAAATTTTCCAGAGAAGCAGAAACACAGATTTTTATGTGAACTCCCCGAGTACTAAATGTTAAGTACCAATTCCAGGCTTTCAGAGGCTCCGTGGGGGCCAAGGCAGACAGGTCTGCAGACTGCTGGGAGCCAGCTGCACCTGCCTCTGACCTCCCTACCTGAATCCCGGCCCAGTCTAGTTCTTCCCCGCTGCCTATACCAAGACCTCAGCCTCCAAGGAGGTCCTGAAGGCACAGCCTCTGAGCCCAGAATTGTTCCAGCGGTCACAAGTGACCTTGCCCACTGTGTCCTTCACCGGCTGTTGAAGCCTCATACTCCAGGGTCCCCTGAGTCTCCTCTCCAGCATGCCTCACTTCTCTGATTATATCTCCATTCCCCTCCCTTCACCACCCAAGCCTGGCCTCAGTAATCTAGCTACATGCCCTGAAATTGCTCTCTGTTCAGAGATTACTATGAAGCAACAGTTAAAGGTAAGAGGTTACTGATAATCCCCCGTACAAATGGATTAACTTTCAGGAAAAAAAAAAAAATCATGCTGGCGGCCAGCTAAAGGAACCTTTACTGATGGGCCTGCATGCCGGTGGCAATGGGATTTAAGACTCTGGTGGAAGCATCAATCACCTGTTGCTGGTATCTAAGGAAGCTTCTCCCACACTGCCGACTCTAAGAGAAAGATTTCTGTCCGGAAGGGGTGGAGGTGGTCTGCAACTGTCTCCTGGGGTGTCTCACATCTGTAACATTGTAACCTCTATCCTCCCAAATGAAGTCCAACCCTCCAATTGCTAGGAAGCAGAGGGGAGCATGACACAAGCTTGCGAGTCCACATGTGAGACACCAGAGGAGGTCGAGAAATACTGGCTGAGAGCGGGTAGGAGTAGCAGGTGCCTATCATCCAAGCATTCTGGAGGCAGAGGCAGGAGGATGATGAGTTAGATACTAGCCTGGGCTACATAGTGAGACCATGTCTCAAAGAAAGATAACCAAGAGGTAATGCAGGATAAGCTGCCCCAGGTATGGTTCACCCTCTGGAGTCTCTGAAACTGAGCACTCATTGACTTCTGGGACCTCCGGGCTCCGTCAACACCACCATGGTTTTCCCCAAATGTGAGGCTGGAATGAGATTCACCTAGCAGGAAAGAGGTGCCATAAATGGTAGAGAATCTTCTCAGTTCCCTTGTCAGCAGCATCTCCGTGGGAGCCCTGGGAAAGTCCAGATGGGAACTGGATTCCTGGGAGGCTTAGACCCAGCCCCCGTTTTCCCAGGGGCCTTCTCAGAGCCCGGCTCTTACAGGGTCTACAAATTAAAAAGTACAGGCCACTCTTTCATTCCTGGTGTCTATGGAAAGTGCTTCATGCTGGAGGGAGCGCTGAGCCAGGCCTGGTGGAGCATCATGGTTGGTTTGGTGATAGACGGTGACTGGGACAGGGGGGGCAGGGGGGCAGGGTGGGGGGCTGGGGGGCAGGGGGCAGGGACCATCCTTGTACAACCTGATGCTGGCAGGTCTCCTTCTAGGTCCCCCAGCCTTTGGAGATAGAGTGCACAGGAGAGATGCATGCAGGAGTGTAGGTTTTCGAGCTAGGGACCCAAAGCCTCTCAGCACCTCATTTAAGGTGCAGAGTCAGATCACAGCTAGGCAGGAGCTGTGAGCATCCCAGCTCATTGGGGTGACACTAAGGACTTAGGAGACATCCTGGGGCCCTGCAGGCACTATCTTGACCTTTCAGGTTGAAACCCTGATCTTTCAGATACGGTGCATTCTGTGGGGACATCAGAGATCCCACCCCACCTTCCAGGGGCAAATGGACGGTGGCAAGTGTAACTCTGCACACTAGTCACTTGCGAGTCAAGATCACGGTATCGTCTGGGTTGAAGGGGTCCTTTGAAAGGCGTGGGCTTGGTCTCCAGCAGGGAGCACGATTGAAACGGTTCCAAAGACTGCTGGCATCTTCTAAGGCTGACTGACAACCAACACAGAACAGGCTGTTAGAAAGTGAGCCTGGAGGAGCGGTAGGTTTACTGGGAAGTGTGCCCTTGAAGGGTGTGTCTTGCCCTTGGCCCATTCTTCTCTGGTCCCTGGTGAGTGGCTGTCTACCACATAGTCTGTGGAGTGCTATCTCAACACAACAGACCCTTTTAAAACCATGAGCCAAAGTGTCTTAGTCAGGGTGTGATGGAACACCATGACCAAAACAGCTTAGGATGGCTTATGCTTCCATACGGCTATTCATCATCAAAGGACAGGCACTCAAGCAGGGCAGGAACCTGGAGGCAGGAGCTGATGCAGAGGCTGCGTGAAGGGTGCTGCTTACTGGCTTGCTCCCCATGGTTTGCTCAGCCTGCCTTCTTCTAGAGCCCAGGACGACCAGCCCAGGAGTGGTACCACCCACAGTGAGCTGGGCCGTCCCCCATCAATCACTGATTAAGAAAATGCCCTACAGCTTAGGGAGACATTATCTCAACTGAGAGTCCCTCCTTTCAGATAACTCCAGCTTGTGTCAAGTTTACAAATAACCAGCCGGCACACAAAGTAAACCTTATTCCTCTGTAGCTGGTACAAGAATTAACACAGAGCACAGCGATAAGTCCGCAGCCCTGCTCGCCCTGTACGTGGAGGCTGGTCGGTCAAGCTTTATGCTTCCCAAGTTCCAGCCAACTGTTCCATGTGACCCAGGACAGCACACTAGGCATGAGCCAATGTTTATTTTAATTGGGACTTGTCAATCACCCTCACGGAAGCATTTCCAGAAGCCTCAGAACTTTCTTCAGTTGTCAAAACAGTACCATATTGTTTTATGCCACAAGTAAATCCCACTGCTTAAACACTGTCCACCTTTGTGGGCCTCCCTGTGTAGCCCTGGCTGGCTTGGAACTCACTATGTAGACCAAGAAGGCCTTGATCTCACAGAAATCTGCCTGCCTCTGCCTTCCCAGTGCCGAAATTAAAGGTGTATCTGCTCTCTTAAAAGGAATTTTGAGACAGTTACTTCTAGTCTCTGTTAAAAGGGTTTCCCTGAAAGAAATTTCTCCAGAATACATTTTAAAAACCACACCAAAGCCATGTTCATAAGATGTGCATGGAGAAGAGAAAAGTTTGATTCTCAAAGGTTCCGTTATGAAGCAGAAATTAATATCTGTGCCGTTTCAAAATCAGAATAAAATTGTGAAGATGCAAACGCCATCCTATACCATAATCCGCACACTAGTCGCAGGTGCCAGATCAACGGTAAAAATGATTTAAAATCCACGCGAATAATTTTATTAAACCGATTTGAAAACAGATTCTTTGCTGCCTTCATTTATTAACTGGGTCTCCAACAACAATGGGTGTTATCATTGATTTTTGCAAATAGAGACATGTTCCCAAGAAATGCAGCTCAGAGAGGCCACTCCCATCTCCTGGTGTGAGTGTGACTTTCAGAGGGCCACCCTTGCCACACCGAGCCTTGTGTATAGCTGGTGCTGTGGCTTGACTCTGAAACGTCTCCTGCACACTAAGTTTTAGCTCTCGTTCCCTAGCTGGAGCTTCTGTTTGAAGGGCATAGAACTCCTTTAGCAAGGGGTGGGGCAAGATGGACACAGTAGTCCCTGATTCTGACCTGTTTTCTCTGCTTTCTCCCAGCTGTGATTTAAGAAGTCTGAGGCTCACTGCTGCCACAATCTACATAAGCCTTCCCCCTAAACCACACTGATGCTTCAGAAACCATGAGCCAGAATAAGCCTTTGCCTCCTTAAGGTAAAAGTTTGGTGGAAGAAATGAAAAAGGTGACAGATAGACCTGGAATAGACCACTGCAGAGAGAGCCTTAGCGTTCAGAAACCTCTCAGTGTATGGAGTTTGACAGTAAGGGCAGATATGCCTATGACCAGCCTTGTTGAAAGGGCCTGTACCTTCCTTAGCACACAGATGTCATTAATCATCTAAACCACCAGCCTGGGGCCTATTTGCTAGTAACTTCGCTTTAAGATTGATCCAGGTCAGTGAGTGACCTCCTGAGGATTCGAGATGAGAACCTGTGTGAAGATGATGTTTTGGGTAACTGGTCTAACATGGCTAGCTTTGCTGAATTACAAAATGAAGCTTCCTCCTCATCCAAGAAGTTTGTCCTTTTCAAGAGGTCTGTAACAGGTATTTCCTAATGACTTTAAAATTTTTCTTTAATGTAGTAGTGACAAATTCCAGGTCCTCCTCGGGCATGCTAGGCAAGCACTATAGGGCTAAGCACTGCCCCAGCCTCTCACTGGGGGATCTAGTCAGGGCTCTACCACTGAGCCACGCCCCAGCCCTCACTGGGGGATTCTAGGCAGGGGCTCTACCACTGAGCCACGCCCCCGCCCCTCACTGGGGGATTCTAGGCAGGGGCTCTACCACTGAGCCACGCCCCAGCCCTCACTGGGGATTCTAGGCAGGTGCTATACCTCTAAGCCATATTGCACTTCAGATCTTTAAAGGATTTACTTTTTATTTATTATGCTTGTGCTTGAGTGAGTTTATATGAACCATGTGAGTGCGGGTACCTGCTCAGGGATCTATTGGATCCCCTGGAATTGGAGTTACTGGTGGCTGTGGCCGTAGAGAACTTGGGTTCTGTGGAAGAGTACTGAGTACTCTTACCTGCTGCCAGAGCCATCTCTCCAGCCCAATGCTAATGTTGAGACAGGATGCCATTCACCCAGGCTCCTCCTCTTCTCCCTCTGAGCACTCACAGTTCAGCATCTCTCACCCCCTGAAGCCAGACCTAAAGGTCTGCCATCTTACCAGTCCTCAAACTACCTTGTCTGGATCAAGAAGTCAAGACAGACCAAACATCTTGAATGCCAGGAAACAGAGAAGTCAGCCTCGGGCACACATTACCTTTGTCCCAGAAATTGAGGCAAAAGGCAACAGGAGAAACTTGAAACAGAAAGAGCGTCCTCCAGTGTGCTGGCTCTGCCTGCCCCCACTCCCTCCCCGAGGCTCTCTCACACAGCCTTGCAGCAACAGAATCCCGCTTGGGGCCCATGGGATTGGTACCCCTAAGCTCAGTGCATCTTAAACACTTGGGTTGGCCAGCTCAGAGCAAATCTGTCGACACACACAGCGGAGCCACATCACTGCTGCCACACCTGACCCACATCCCGTGGAAGTGTCCAATGGCACCAGAGTCAATATGGCTTAAGTACATCCTTAGAGATGGACGAAAGTATTCCAAGGCCAGTGCCTATAGATGATATAGTGCTTAAAGCTACAGAAGATAAGGCCGGATAGGGACACGGCCCTGTGAAGCTTTCTGTGTTCCTCTGGAGGAGCCCTGCAAGCAAACAGCCTGTGCCACCTTTTGGTGAAGAGGACTTTCCTGAGATCTGAGCGATGTAGCAGAGAAGATAAACCGCAGAGCCTACCCATAATCTTCCCAAAATGCTAGGTATCTTTGGCTGAGTCCTAGGGATAGTTGGGGGAGCATCCCTGTCCTGGCTCTCCTTCCCAAATAAATACCAAAGGCCATTCCCCTGAGGACTGCTGTAGCTCTGCTGACTCCGCCCTTAGCCACAGAGGCAGGCACAGTCAGTGATGTGAGAATGACTGTCACTCTGCTGGCCCTGTCCTTTGACCACAAGGACATGCATAGTCAGTGTACCACCCACAGTGTGCTGGGCCCTCCCACCTCAACCATCAATCAAAAAAAAAAAAAAAAGTTCCACAAGCCAGTATAGTAGAAAAATTCCTCAACTGAAGCTCCGGCTTATCAGATAACAAAGTATCAAGTTGAATAAACTAACCAGCACACATGGAGGGTGGAGGCCAGGCAGAACTGCACACAGAAAGTATCTCCCACCTGCTCCTATACCATCCGTGTATCCCTGACCAGGGCTTGTGGGACAGCAACACCCAGGTGCAGCACTAACCCCACCTGTATGTCTGTCTATAAGACACAAAGTGCATCCAGCTTTACCCTGTGCTCCCATCCAGTCTCCTGCCCCAGCCTTGCACTCCCAGACTCTTCCCGATAAATAATCTAAAGCTCCTAATCTCCGAAACACAGTCTCCACCCCCTTGGAGATGCTGTGAGACCCCTCACATCATTTCCACCCCCAAAGTTAATTTGTGTGATGAATGGAACATGCTTGGACCCATCAATCTGAATCTCTACAGGATTCAACGAGGCGCTATTGACAGCTGATGGAATCCAAGTGCAGGGATGGAGGGAAGTCCGCGCATCTGTCCATCTGAATGTGGAATGTGTATTGATTAAAATATGATGCTCTACAGAATCCTACATAAATCTAAACTCTATTAGATTAACAGGGGTGTTCAATTAACATAAAATGACAGTGTAGGAGAAAAGGGCTGCTGTCGGTCATCGCTAATATTTTAGCCATAAACACAGACAACCTGCAACTGGGATTCCGGTTTGCATATGTGTGGGGTGGGGCCAGCAGGCTGAACACTCTGGAGCTGCCCTTAGCTGCTGGCTTTGACTGATTCCTTGGTTGTGTTCCCTTGATGCTAAGGGTGTATTCTAACCATTGTTAGACTGGGGAACAGTCCTTACAGTGAAGGGGTCACATGCATCCTCTATCAGTCACAGGCCAGGAGTCCAGGCTTTGAGAGGAAAATCTAAGTCAGAAAGTAGCAAAGAGGACACTCCGAGTAAAGTCTGGACCCCAGAGTGGAACATCTGAAGTGAGACCCTCCCATTCTCACGTGTGCCCGACACTTCCAGGGTCTCTGGTTAAGGGTGTTGTCTAGGCTGGGATATCACTGAATAATAGGGCCAAGGAGGCAATGTTCCTGAAACTCCGGGCTAGTGAGAAGGAGCCGGCCTGTAGGAGCCCCCCTTCCATCTTGGGTCTCAGAGACAACCCAAGGATAGCTTCATGTGGACCCTCGGATGGTCTGCAGCCAGTCTGAGACTCCACCCTCACAGAAAAAAAAAAAAAAAAGGCTCCAAAGTGAGCCTGCCCCTCCCTTCCCTGAGGTCACTGAGCTAACTGGGGGCAGGGATTTAACTACTGAGTTCATTTTATAGAGCAGAGGGCTTCTCCCCAGCCTTCAGCTTCTGCATGTCCAGATTCTTCTGGTGCTAAGATGGCGGCCGCAGTACCAGTTGATGAGCTGTCTGGAGTCTTGTTTCTTGTAGATGCGACTCTGCTTCCTGAATGGAAATTAAAATGCCCTGTTCTGAAGGAATAGTGCCAGGAATCCAATGGGCCAGATTGATACTTAAAACTCGCAAGCATCGATGCATGTGTTTGCCAGTTACTATGACAACCCCATGAGTCTTCATATACATATTAACTGCATGGTACCAGCTTGGGACACAAATACCTCCACGGGCTGTGATTTACACCTTTTAAATCATGGTCTCAGGCATGTCCCCTCCGGACCCCAACAGGGATGCTTATAGAAGAGAGGGAGATTTGTGGCACCCTTGTGACAAGTTCTGACCTACGGGACTTCCTGTCTAGGCTCATCTACAGAAGTTAACTTAGTTTGAATAAAACATTCTTTTAAGGGCATTATAGTTGAAATATGATCTTTTGCCCACAGGCTCGTGATTTGAATGCTTGAATGGTGGTGTTGTTTGGGGGTGGTTCTGGAAACCTAGGAAAGGTGGGACCTGGGTTGAGGAAGTATGCCCTTGAGGGTATGCAGACCCTGGTGGCTTCCCATCCACCCCGGATATGAAGTGAGCTATTTCCAACAAACTTTGCCAGATGTGTGGACTGACCCTGTGAATCAGGAACCAAAATAAACTCTTCCTCGATAAAGTTGTTTCTGGGAGACACTCTTGTCATGACTATGAAGAAAATAACCGTTAGTTCATTTCCTGACCAGAAGCAACTAGAAGAATGTATTTGTGCTTAGGGGTCCATCATGGCAGAGGCAGGCATGGTGGCTGAAGCCACGAGCTGAGAGCTCACATCTTTAATGACCCCACTGAGAGAGAGGGTGTACGGAAGTATCCTTTAAAGCTCCTCCCCGCAATGAACTCCCTGGCAGACTATGGTCTGTCGCTTCTCAGTACTGGGACCCTTCCAGATTTACCGGATCTTGCATTAGAGCAGACACTCCGTAACTGCACCTAGATACAAGTGAGTTCTTGAGCCAAGTGACTTAATTCTTTGCAAAAGTAACCATGCTTTCTAGTGTGATCATTTTCACAAGATCCCTGTGACTAGGCTGGACAGGTGTGGTTTGCACCCCATCTTCAAACAGCTCTTTCCCAGAGCCATCTCATTAAGAGATCGGTCTGATCTTTCTGTGGATATCGAGTGCCCTCTTGTGGCCATATTCAGAATTGCAGTTCTATGCACCTCTCCCTGAGAAAAGGGGCGAGCGAAGACTTTCTTTTCACTGTGGCTGAAGACTTGTCTGGGCCTATGGCCTACCTTTTCAGCAGTTTGCCCATTCGACTTTCACTCAGGTTGGACTTCAAGGCTGGGTCCCCAGGGAAGTCGGCTACAGACAAGCAGCTGCCTGGAAGGAGCATTCTAGGGGATTGGGGTGGGGCAGCACAGAGGGGACCAAACAGCCTCTGGGGCCCTTGGTACACATCTGCATGTGATGTGATACAGTCCGCCAGATGTCTGCTGGTGGTCTAGAGCAAGAGAAGAATACAAATGAGCAGTCCTGACTAGGTAAGGAAGGGTGAGATGCCCAAGCTAGCCTAGTCCCTGAGAAACTGCCCAAGCCCTGTCCCCAGGAAGATTTCGCTGGGCCTTGATAAGGTTCTGGGTGGGAATTAGCAGGAGAAACCACCGTGGGATTGATGTCATGGATAGAAGGGCTCACATAAAGCCCATCCTGCCTGAGCTGGCCCAGAAGCCAAATCCTAGCATCTCTTGTAATGGAATAAAGATTCTTGGAGTCCTTGCTGAAATCGGGCAGAGGTGTATGAGTTGGGGAAGGTGACATAAGGATCCTCCACACAGCTCCTTGGAGGAAAGCACAACAGAGGGTCCCCAGCCACCAGTTACTGCTTCAGGGTAGCCAGGAAGTTGGTACGTCCTCAAAAAACGGGACCTTTCTTTTAGGATTTATGAGCAACATAGCTAGTTATATGAGAAGCCAAACCCCACTGTGTTATATCAGGGCGCCAGACCCATGGCATACCTGTAACCCTAAAGCACCCAAGCACCCCTGCTCTTTGTCTCCCCCTATTCTACATCAGTGATCACTGCAGCTCTTTGAGAACAACTATGAGCCACATCTGAACCCCACTTGTAAGCGCTAGCCCCAAGTCCAGGAGTGAACTCCACACACCCACACACATGAAGAAGTACCTTTAGCTTGGTCGGGGCTGCTAATGGGCCGTTTTTTGTCGAAGAAGACTCTAGACTCAGACTGAATAAGGAACACAGAAGCCATCCCCATAAGATAAAATATCACCCCTCCCCCATCCACATGCACCCTGAGAAGGGGAAAGGCCAGGAACCGCCCAACCTAAACCCTCAGAAGAGCCTGTTCTAATGTTGTCAGTGTGTTTTCTAGAGAGAAACATGACCAGCTTCATTACTGTGAACTAAGAAAAATTTTATTTTTTTTAAAAAAAAATAATGTCTGCAAAGGAAACCAGTAGCTTGCGATGGGGGCAGTTAGCATCTCTAGAAAGCACCACAGCCCTTTCATAGGTCAGCTGTACAATATGGCTAGAAATGATGGCGCCCTTGAGAACTAATTTCAAATCTGTCTGTGTAGTTAACCAGCTGTGCAGCTTTTGATACGTGTCTTAACCTCTCTGAGCATGTGAAATGAGGTTAGTGATAAGTCATACCTTATAGGGCTTAAGTTTAAATTGCAGTTTCTAGCACACTGAATCTTGCTGGGCCACACTTGCTCAGTGGTTACAGACTATTATAGCAAATAGGTTAGCAAATTACTTTTGTGTGTGTGTGTGCATGAGAGGGGGCAGGGAATTCTCATGCTAAGAGCCCATATTCAACATGGCTTTAGACAGTCTTTGTCAATTGCTTCCATTAACCCTGCTTCAGGGCTTGGGCAGGTCTCTGTCGTCATATCCTCCACTATGAATGTTCCTGGTGAGGACAGCGCCCCCTGGGGAGACAGCTGGAAATGCAAGATGTGCCTTCCAATGTGCTATTGGGCCGGTGACAGCAAGCCGGTGAGGGGCGTGTCCTGGGTGCATGGAGAAGCACCCAGTGCTGGGGAGCCTGGAACCCACCAGTAAATAGCTGTTGCTATGGCATTTTAAGATGCTAACAAGGCTAGCATCCGGGAGAACAGGAGACACCATTGTGGTTCTGAGATCGCCGGAGCTGTGTGGCACTGGGTGTGTGTGGCACAGCTTATCCCACTGAGGCTCAGCAGAGTCAAGTCCTGGGGCTCACATCTTCTGGCTTCTCAGGGATAGGCTGATGTGTTCTGAAATACGTCCCAGATTTTTAACTGGGAGCAAATCTCTTCCCTAAAAAAAATTAAAAGATGTGGCCTAGCCTCGACTCTGAGACAGAGGTTGTTAGACCAGTGATGTCCCCATCTTTCTTTCTCACCTTACTTGTGGGACTATATGGATCCAAGGCTGTTTCTGGAACATTGTAAGTTCAGAAGGCCTAGAGCAGTGTTTTTCAACCTTCCTAATGCTGAAGACCCCCAGCCATAAAATTGTTTCGTTGCTTCTTCATAACTGCAATTTTGCTACTGTTGTTATGAATCGTAATGTAAATATCTGTGTTTTCAGATGGTCTTTAGGAGACAAGACCCACAGCTTGAGAACTGCTGGCCTAGAGCTCCAAGTGAGCAGGGAAAAACATGGATTTCACTGCTGGGCAGATGCTGCCATCTACTGGTGGGACCGTGTAAGTGCAGTTGGCTCTAACAGCGTCCCCGGGATAAAAAGCTGGGTGGGGGTGAGGGTGTGGGTTTAGGGCGTCAGGGATGGACATATGCAGCCCAGAGAGCCTGGGATATGAGCATGAACTCAGTAGCAAAAGCCTGACCCACCGGCGACATCAAAGGTGAGAGGAAGCTAAGGTGGATGCTGAGGGCAGGGGAAGCGGCTCACACCTACAGCTGGGAGGGAGGGTCTCCTGGGAGAGGAGTGAACCAAGTGAACATATGCATAAATGCACATCTGAACCGTGTCTGCAGACAGGCACCTTGTGTTCCTGGCCAACGATGCCTCCTGTCCCTCGGCTTCTTGACCTCAAGAAAATATATTATCTCCAGGGGATTCCTCAGACTAGCAGATCCCCAAGTCCTCGTTGCTACTGGGGACGACCCAGTGCTTGTCGGGGAGAGCTTTGCAGGAAGGAGTGGTGGTAGCATAAAACCTTACTTGGTCCTTGGGCCCTGGTGTGAGGGAACGTTTAGCCAAATCGCTTCGAAACACTGGTGCCAGTGTTATCCCTTTCCGGGGACCAGCCACCTAGGCTGGAACAGTCAACGTTTGCAGGGACATTCCCCCAGAGACATCAGCAAACCAGTACCAACCCTGCAGAACACCACACCAGGCAATCTTCTCTTAGCCTCCTGGGCCCTGTGTTTAGGCTGAGCTGAGCTGCCTAGGTGGGCCCTGACCTGCACAGACAGAGGGGCCTAACCATCCCCACAACAGCTCTGGAAACAAACAAAACAAAACACCCCATAGTTCCCACGTGGGGGCAAACACCTTTAATCTTAGGCAGAGGCGGGCTGATCTCTGAGTTTGAAGACAGCTTGGTCTACAGAGCTAGCTCTGGGACAACCAGAGCTACACAGAAAATACTTGTCTCAAAAATAAAAAATAAAATACAAAAGAAAGAAGGAAAGAAAGAAAGAAAGAAAGAAAGAAAGAAGAAGAAAGAAAGAAAGAAAGAAAGGAAGGAAGGAAGGAAGGGAAGAAAGTAAGTTGATAAAGAAAAGGAAAATATAGCCCCCAAAAGGCCTTTGTAAATTATCCTCATCAGACAGTGGCTGTTACTTTTAAATATTGCCCCACCTGAACAAAGAAAGGGACTTATCATTACTTTGGATCTTTCTCTCTTTTTAAAAGAATGTATGTTAACTCCATAAATATGTGTGTTCTCCATTGTATTTTCCCTTGATAGCTCTGTCGCCCTTCCTTCTTTTCCTTGCTATTATCTACACCTGATTTTTTTCTATTTTCTTATATTTTTTTCATTCTAGATTCCACATGAGAGTAACATTGTATATTTATTTATCTGTATCTGGATTATTTCACTGACCATGATAAACTCTGATTTCATCTGTTTTCCTTCTTCAGGGAACGTGTTTTCGTTTTCTTTTTATGGCTGATTAATACTCTAAGGTGTGTATTTATCATGTGGTCTTTCCCTGGTCACCTGTTGGTGGGCACCTAAGTTGGCCCTGTACCTCGGCTACAGCGACTACTGTAGCAACGACCATAGGCTTTCAGGCATCTCTGTCAAATACTGACTCTAGTTCCTCTTGGATCTACACTATTTTAAACCCACAGAACTTCCTATTGGCTGACTGGCTTTACTCTTAACTCCTAGGAGGTGCTAGTGTGCCCTATTTACAGGTGGATAAACAGAGGCCTGGGGTGCTGGCATGCAAAGCAGACAGGCCAAAGATCTGAGCTAGCAGCTGTGTCTCAGCTCTCAGCCTCCCGGTAGGGAGGCATCCAGAGTACACATGGGATCAGAGATCTTTCTAGAAGAAAGGTTTCTTTGATAGCAGCTGCTCTGACTCCATGGGGAGTAGACTGTGTTTAAAGGCCAGGACTTCACTCCGCCCTCCCCGCCCTCACAGATTCTTACCACTCCACTCCAATTAAAAACAAAAGAACAAAAATAACTGCACCGGCAGTTACTGTATGCCGGGACTTCACAGACGCACGCTTGGCTCCCTTGTGGGTACACATTTCCTCCACTCTGAGGGAAGACTCTGAGGTCCAGAGAAGTTGCTAAACTGACCTGAGGTCGTGCAGGCCAGAAGAATGGGTCCCGGTTTGGAGTCTGCACCCTGGGGGAGCCTGGAAGCCGCACCAGCTCCATCCACCCTCCCCTGTGGGTGTAGTCACATGATTAAAATGCCAAGGCTAAGTTCCCCAATCAGAATCCAGGAGGCCGCCAAGGAGGTCAGGTCATTAGTGTTTATACAATCACCATGGAAGAATTAAGGGGAGGGGGGAGGAGAGAGAGAGAGAGAGAGAGAGAGAGAGAGAGAGAAACACGACTCAGCATGCCTTCCTGCATACAGTTTTTTTTTTTTTTTGAAACCTTCTTAAAATGAAATTAAAAGTTGGCCCTATGTGATTTATTTTTTCAATCTGCGAATCTAAACAAATGATCCTGCTTCTAGGTACATCGATCACATGATCTCTTCCACAGCTGTGGTGGTGGTGGGGATGCTATTAGTGCTTTTAAGGCAGTTTCACCACAGATTAAAGAAACCAAAGATGAGGATGGGGACTAAGGGGGGGAGGGATTGGAAGCTAGAGTCAGCCATATACCTACTTGACTTAGGATGTAAACCTGCTGTACTTTCCAGAAGGGACCAAGGCACTATTTCTCAGTAACTTGCTTTTCATATAGAAGTCTCCCTTCGCTGTAAAGATCTGTCTTTAATAGTACTGTCCTAAAAGCCGGCCTATTTTTCAATTCCCTGATCGCGGACATATAGATTTTTATAGTGTCTGCAAGCACGCATTAATGTTAATTCTGCCTTGCCCCTTTGTGTTCCGTTAATGTCACAATCTGCTGTAAAGCCTTGCCAAGTTTCTTAACTGTCATGTTAATTCCTAGACCTAGTCTGCACTCTTTGACATTTCAGGACAGAACAAGGCAGTAAAAATAGATTAGAAACAGCTTAGAAGTATTATAAAAAATCTAGAACTTTACAGATGGTGGAATTAGGCCTGCTTCGTGGAAATCTAGCAAGCCCGAACATAATAATATTAGGAGAGGCTATTCATCTCTAAAGTAAATATTTAGAAGGGCCTTAGAACACCGGCTAGGGCATGCGCAGGGGGTGGGGGCCGTTTATAAACTGCAGCCGCTGTGTTATGTCCCTTTAAGTAACTTACAGGGTGTGTAGGCACCATCCTGAGAGGTTTGGGTTTCAAAGGTTTTCTCTCCCCTCTCTTCTCCCCCCCACCCCCCCACACATTGATAAGAGAATAGAGAGCAAGAGGTGGGTTTTATTCATAGTCAGATTATTAGGGTTTGGGGAGGCAGGGGGAGTCTGACTGTATTTTCCCAAGTGAAAGTGAAGGCATTACTGTACTGTACTTTGGATGCTACATGACACCGCCTTGTGCTAAGAAATTTTCACGAAGGGACTGGAAACTAGATCCTGTTTTCTGAAACGAATTGTTGGGGAACAAGCTGTTTAGAATGTGTACTATCCATTTCAAAGGAGGAGAAGACAGAGTTAGGGTTAAATGTGTTTTTCTTCCCCCCCCCCTTCCCACCAAAGGGAAACTATTTCTTAAATTTAAAAAGAAAGAAAGAAAAGAAAGAAGGGCCAACCCTCTCCTCTCGAAGGACTTACTTCCCTCTCCCTGGTGGAGCTGTTTGAATAGCCCCCGGCCTTGCCAAACCCCACCCTCGGCCCTTTTCTGTGTTCTTTTCTCATTATCTGTCCAGTCATTTTCCCACAGCCCCAACGGGCAGTCGGGGCGGCTTAAACACAGCACAGTATTAATATAGGGAAATGGTCTTCAGTTCTCTCTTGATCCCCTCAGACACTATGTTGAAATGATAATTGATACATTCTTCGTTGAAAAAAAAAATCAGAGAAAAACTACTTTTCAGTCACCACAAGGTATTATCTTAGTTCATGTATTCAAGAGAAACAGATACATCTAAAAAGAGAAAAAGAAAAAAAAAGTATCCCACTACCCTCCTCCCCCATCTGCGGTAGACTGCAGCCCGCAATTCTTTTCAGCTGACATAATCCAGATTGATTCGTTCAGCAGATAAAATTCAGGCCACTTCTGCCCTTTATGGGAGCAACATAATACCAGTCTTTATTCAGTAACAATGTAGCATAATGGGATCGGAATGTGCAAAATGAGTGTTCTTAAATTACTGCGCCTCACAAGGACCCAACACAAGCTGGGGCTTAATGTAAAAAATCATTAGGCACTGATTTACCAAAATGCGCCTGCGTTAAGGAGGTCAGCTTGGGGATGGCATTTTCAGGAGGGAACCTCTTTGCTTGATATCTTGATGGTGACTATTTTAGGGGAGGGGAAGGAGCAGACCATCTGGGTACCCATGGCTCAACATGGCAAGGAGTCACTCTGAAGAAGATTTGGGACCCCGCAAAAACAAGCCCTTTCTGGGACAGTCGATGCATCAAACGAGTTTGGTTCTGAGCTGTGAGATTCTAATTTTGTGATCTTTGGGGGCCTAGTTACAAAAACATATAGATGACTGAGAAGGGGGGGCACAAAGAACAAAGAATTATTTCCTGCCTTCTAGAAATACCCCCTGGGCCTATAAATTCACCCCATGGTTTTTATCTAGGTGTAACTTTACCCATATATATTTTGTGAAATTTATGTTTCAGGTCTAGTTTTTCACTAAATGTTATTGAGACTGCCAGTGTTTCTCTGTGCCATTAATTACTCCCTGTAATATAATTTTATGGCTACATGACTCTCTTTCCTGTTGAGGCACCTAATTCAACTTTATTCCCATTCTTGTACACGCAGGTTATTTTTTTTTTTAAGTGCCCCCATTATCAAGGATGTGTCAATCAATATCCTGATGCAAAGATCTTCCCTTGCAGATCAGGTGATTATCTTTGGATAACTTCCTGGAAGTGGAATTGGCAAAAGGACAGCCAGACACAGTGTAGATCTTAGCTGATAAATATGCCTTCTTCGGGTCGTCAGAAATCTTGCAGGCATGCTCAGCTTGATGCGGTACATGAGTGACTTCATTTAGCCTCAAATGGCAAACCGCAGGCTTCATTTGACATTTTTTGTGTTCTTTTCTTTTCTTCTCCTTTTTTCTTTTTTTTTTCCTGAGCTGTGAGACGGACTCACTGTGCTGCCGCAGCAAGCAGAGACTAGACTTGAACTCGGGAGAGACGCCGCCCCCCTCCCCCCCCCCCCCCCCCAGACTCCAGAGGACGGAGACTGCAGTGTTGCGCCACCGCTGACCTTTTGTGTTATTTTCTTTCTTTGTGAAACTTTTAGTTTGTGTGTATGTTTGTGTCTGTATGCGTATATGTGCACGCGTGTGCAGGTGTCGGTGGGGACCAGAAGACGGTGTTGAGTCCTCTGGGGCTGGAGCTACAGGTAGTTGTGAGCTACCTATTGTGGGTGCTGGTAATCAAACCTCAGATCCTCTTGAAAAGCAGCAAGTGCTCTGGACCACTGAGCCATCCCTCCAGCTCTTCCCTCCCTTCCTCCTCCCTCCCTTCCTCCCTCTCCTTTCTTCCTTCTTTCTCTCCTTTTCTTTTGAGACAAGGCTTTACTATGTAGCCCAAGCTGGTCTCAAACTACATACCTTTGTCTCTGTCTCTAAAGTGTTAGGAGTCTGGGTGTGACCCACCATGCCCAACCACAGTGATTTCTCAAACACAGCTTTGAGCTTGTGGCACACACTATGGTGACTATGACTCGATTCCGCATGTTGATCCCAAAGTCTGTATCACAGGCAGAAAAAAAAAAAAAAAAAAAAAACACTAAGACAGACAGCTGGTGTTCGCGCGATACAAACCCAAAGTTACCTAAGAAGATTCTAGAGAAGTAGCACCACGGGGCCAAACAGAGGAGAACAGATCTTCTGAGAACTGAGATGATTGTGTTTTTCAACTCTCAAGCCTGAGCCTCATGCAATTCAATTTTTTAATCTGGGAACACGGCTGCTCCCTTATCTTGTTTAAATAGAAGAACTCCGAAATTCGAATCACTGAAATATCGGGGGCGGGGGCGGGGGACAGGGGGTTGGGGGACTGCGAGACGAGGCGGTTACTCTTCGGAACACTGGGCTCATGTCTGAAGTAGGGCCTGGATCAAGGCCAGTGTTTGCACTCGATGAAACTGACTGCGCGCGCGTGTGTGTACAGCGCTGCCGCTTGCACGGATGAACCGGAGACTTTGCTGTGTGCATGGACACTCGTGCAAGTAAAGACGTTTATCTATGGAGTGAGCATCACCGGTTCGGACTCATCACCAGCACTGCACATCATCTGAAATATCTGCATGAGATTACCGCCCCTGCTGTCAATCATGATGGCACAAATCCAATAGCCAGGCCATATGGCCTTGAAACTTTCAATCGATGGGAGCCTTTTAAAGCTGAAGCTTCAAAAGTTGTATCAAATATATATTCAATGAGAAGAAGGTTAATTGAATAATTGATTAGCCGGTAACAATTAAGTGCTCCTCAGATATCTTTGGGAAACTATGAAATATAATACCGATAGATATTTATTAGTTTATTAGCTATTACTGAATTATGTATTTATTTTGAGACCCTGTATCAATTTCTTTCCTTTATATGTTTGATTATATATTTTAGCAAAAAAAAAAAAAAAAATCCCTGAGTGAAATAGAACATTTTTGCTCCATTGACTGGGAGACAGTAGGATGGAGAACCTGGACTCGGATGCATGCACACTCCCTGCAGGGATTCTTAGGTAGATGGCTCTAAGGACACCTCTCATAAGAGTGTGCCAATCCCATGTGCAGGTAGGTGCCTTTGAGAAGAAAGGATGGGTGCTGGGGTGAGTCCCCCTTGTCCACACAGTAGTATCCACAGGCAACAAGACAGGGAGAGTCAGTGGACACTGGTAGCCTTGTACCAGGAAGACCCAGAGTGCTTCAGCAAAGGTGCTGACCAAAAGCCCCCACACCCTGAGCTTTAACATTGTCTTCGGTATTGGGAAGGCGGATCTGGCAACGCTGTGTTGTCACATGTGCTCATGAGGACAGTTTCACAAGGCCCACTAGGAAAGGATGGAGCTCGCCTTAGAAAGCTGTCACTGTCTTTAAAGTAGTTACCCACTGGAAGACTGTGCAGTGGTTTCTTGGATTCATACTGAGGGTAGCACTAGTGACGAGCCTCGGGGTGGAGCATCTAACTCCTTGTCCTTGCCTTGCAGCTCTGTAGACCCATCTCCTTCCCAAGCCCTCCGTGCCTGAGACACTGGGGCTGGCAGAACTTACACTAATCAGATCGGAGGGTGACAGGCACGAGTCCTCTTTGCCAGGTCTCCTCCTCCACTCGAAGCTGCTGGATACTTTCTGGTATTGAGTTTGGTTTTTTGGTTTGGGTGGATTTGAGACAAGCAGAGCTTTCTTGTAGGTAGCTCAGGCTTATTTTAAACTCGTGATCCTCCTGCCTCGGTCTCCTGGGGCTGGGATGACAGGGGTGGATCACCATATAAGGTAAACCGTTGTTTCCAGTCAAATCCTTTCATTTATGGAAGCTCAGGCTGGCTCTGGACTCTGGAGCTTTCCTCTTTTCTCATCCTTTACATTGACATCACCTTCCTGCACCCCGGATAGCCTGTACCTGACAGGACACATCCCATCTCTCTGGATAGACTCATTCCAGTCAGAGGAAGCCTAAACTCGCCTGACTTTGTTCTGCTCTTTGCTACACCGCCGGTGCAGCCTGTCCTCCAGGCCTTTCCAGCATGTGGTTTTTTTTTTTTTTTTTTTCACACTTGTTGCTCTTGTGTGTGACTGTCCCTAGGTGTTACATAGTTTTGTTTTTTTTTATTTTTTTTTTACTAAATAGGTAATGGATTCTCTTATCAATATCCACCTGTCAAGAGCAGCAGAACTCTTGGAAATGACAATTAAGAGCGCAGAAACTGCTTGTTACCAGCTGACATCCCTGTGAGAATGCCCTCCCCCTGAACATTTTAGAGCTGGGCACGGTAGCCCACTCACGTAATCCCAATACTTCAGAAGTGGAGGCAGGAGGATCAGGAGATCAAAGCTTTCATAGTTAGCAAGGAGGGAGGGAGCAAGACCCTCTCCAGTACCTTTTACCCTCCAAACTTTCCTTCTCCCACTGCCAACTGCTTCAGCCTGCAAAGGCCAAGTATAAAATTCCAGAGAGAATCGATGTGTATGTCCTAAATAGCTTCTCCTGTGATCTATTATTATAATCATTCTCTCCTTTTACTGGGTTTTTGCTGCCAGTCTTGGACCTGATTTATGAGTCAGACTTTATCATAGATGTGCATATATAAGAAAATCTTGGCTTCTATAAGTTGAAGGTTTTCAGTATCCTTGGGACATTTTGAAGAGTAACCCTTCTCTCTGGGGAGACGACTAGATATGTGACTTTGGCACTTTCTCATGGGTGTGACAAAGTGTCTGCTCTGAACAGCTTGACGGGAGAAAGATTTATTTTGGCTCACGGTTTCATGTGGCTCTGCCCTTCATTGGCCCCTGTTGCTAAGGGTCCTGGTGAGGCAAAGCATCGGGCTATGCATATATGGCAGAGGAAGTCACTTACACGTCATGGCCACCAGTGAACAGAGAGGCACACTGGAGATGGCCAGGGCAAGATTCCTTAAAGAAGTCACTACTTCTTTAAGCCAATCCCCACCTCCTAATATCCTGTACAACCATGACCTCTCATTAGATTGATCCATAGCAGCTTTGTGACACAGGCATCCCTCGGTAGCACCAGCTGCAGATCAAGCCTTCCATCGCCTGAGCCTTTTGAGGGACACACTAGATCTAAACCACAGCACTCTTCTCCTGACCTGCGCAAAGCCTCGTGTCTACCTTGTTGTTGGAGTTGCATTTGAAATCCGTCTCTACAAGTCCCCAGAGTGCTCACACCCCCATACTGTTTCAAAGTCTCCTCTGAAAGAGAATCAAAGCAAATTGAATGGATTTCCAGGAATTCTGGGGAAAGAGGGAAGAAAAGGAAGATGGAGGTTTCAGTGAGTATGAGATCTATCTGACCAGCCACCAAATGTGGACGAACGCCAGGCCAGTTGTCATGAACCTTCTGACATCCGAGATGTACCTGCCACCCAGAACTGCCCCTGGAACAAATTGTTCCACAGCAGGGCCTGCCAGGTACCTAAGGCCACTGTCACTTGCCCACTGTATATTATGGTGGCAAAAAGACCCTGCCCCTAATCAGCATTCGTACTCACCATTTAAAAAACATTATCCTGAATTCTGCTCATGGTAAATATTGAGTCTCTAAGTCTTGGGCCAGCTCTGCGGTGCAGAGAGCTGCATCTGAGGCATAAGCTTGGGGTCCAAGAGGCTCTGCCTCTTGGCAATTGCCTATGGCCTTTATTTGGAGGTCTGAACTCCTGGACCCCAGATGCTATAAACTGAGCTTCTATCATCTCTGTGAAGGCCCTGTGCCCCTCCTGCTACATGGACATTCCCCTTGTTAAAGCAGATGCCAAGATATCCATTGTCCAGGAAACAAGATGATCCCATAGCTTCATCCTAATGCCATCACGTGATCAGCGGCAGCCATGGGGAAGTATTTGGAACAAAGCATCTGTCCTTCTGTCTGTTCCTTCTATTCCCCTCTGAGCAACCACCATGCTAAAGCTGGCTTCTTCCCACCTCTACGTTGAACCCAATTCAGTCCGTCGGTTTCCAGAAGCAGCTGATAGGGTAAAAATGGAGTCGACAAAGACCATGGAATAGGTGGCCATACTTTTTTCTAAGCGTAATAAATATTCCATATTTGAGGACAATCCAACTGCAGACACTCCCAGGTAAAGGGCAAGACCCTTGTGGTCTCAATAGCCTAGACACCCTAGACAGGCTCTCGCCTGCCACCAGGAGGCAGCAGGGAGCTCCCCCCCCCCCCCCCCCAAGTCTGCTGGTTCCAAGCAAGGCCTCAGCGAGGGGAGGTTGTCAGGCCTTTAATTAGCTGGGAAGTTCACCATCTCTAGTGGCTTGCTTGTGGGAGCTACAGAGCTGAAGAAGAACTCACACAGAGAGACCGAACTGCCTGAAGGCAGAATTAAAAGCCCTAGAGAGAGCCCTGGAGTGGGGTAGGGTGAAAGTTGTCCCTGCAGAGAACTTCAGAGAAGCCCATAGCAGGTAGCCTCAGAGGCCTACCCTCTTCATACCTGTGTGTGGGGCTTAGGGAGACCTCCTTTGCCTGTCAGTCCCTTGTTTGTGTTAGTCTCTGTCCTTATAGCACACTTCCGAGGGGGGAAAATAACCCCAAAGGAGGCAAGAATTCTTTAGAGGTCTCCATGAGTGACCTTGAAAGGTGAGGCAGAACACGGAATGACCAACATGTGTGGCAGAGGAGGTGCTCAAACCTCCACAGGTGAGAATAATGAAAAAGACTGGGTTCGTGACCCTCTTGATCCCATGACCTACTTCCTCCAGCCCGGCTTCACTTCCTAATTCCTAGCACTTCCCAGTGAGGGCATCAAAATCTCTAAACCCACTAATGAATTAATCCTCTGATGAAGGTGGAGTCCTCAAGAGCCAGCCACTTCTGAAGGCCCCTAGCTCTGTACGAGCACTGGGAACCAAGCCTTCTGGAGGCTTTGGGGGACAGTGCACTGTTCTCTGAGGCTGGATTCTGGCTGGGCAGGACACTTCAGTGTAAAGGTGTCTATGGAAGAGAGAGCAGTCTCCTCAGGATAACATATCCCATAGAATTCTGTCCTCTGTCCAGGGCATTTCATGTTTTGTTTGTTTGTTTTTTTTTTTTTCCAGAAGACCCAGAAACCTGGATATATAAGTTAAAAAACAAAACACTTCGGGCTGTTTGCAACTAATTGAAAACAAAAGTGTAAATATGATGTCGGCCAAAGGAAACACATCTGTGTGCTGAAGGCAACCAGCAGGCCACCGGTGAGCTCCTGGTGTCCTCTTGGAGCCTCGGAGGGGCTTTGCTCAGCTTTGCTCTCCATATGGAGGAGGAGCAAGGAGAAGTTGTATCTAAGGTTTATGGATGGCCAAACTGGGCATGACCCAGAAGGCAGTGTGAAGCAAGGAAGTTCAGGCTCTTCCCACCCCTACCGCAGGTGCTGTGTTTTGTAAGATCCAGAGACTCATGTGTACACTAGACGTTGCAAACACTTGTATAAGGCTGGTGCTTGCCTAAGACAGAATGAGACCATTCAGTTAAGAGCTCACTCAGCCCAGACCAGACAAGAGATACAAACTGGTTTCCAGAACGATGGTTCCCTCAGGCTTCCTCCCCAAAGGAGGCTTTCCATCATAAACCTTGACAGAAGAAAGGCCAAACCCCCAGAGCAAAGGTACTCAATTCTAACTAAATCAGTAGCATCCTGAGGGGTGGGGGAAAATTCTTCAGGAAATAAAAATGTCATACTATGAGCTTCCCGGCCCATAGGAACCAGGAGGCAGATAAGATCCTCGTGACAAGGAAGGAAAGATTAGTTGTCCAGAGCCCCTATCCTACCCTATGCTCACTGTCTCCTTTGCTGAACATCTGCAAACATTGTGGGGGCCAAAGGATGCAGGGGAGAGAGGGCTTCCTCTGCAGTTTTGCTTCTGGGACAGACTCCCCAGGTCCCTAGGTCCCCAGGCCTTGCCAGCGGAGACACTGCTCTCTGTAATTATGGAGTACACCATTCGAGGGGGCATGTCCCTCCATTCATGGCACTTACTAGTGTCAGTCTGTGCATAAATACAATTAGATTTGAGAGTTCTATTACAAAAGCCAATAAAGAGGGCCTCGGTAGAGATTCTAAAATTACTTAACTTTTCTTTAGAAAAAAAAATATTAAAACAGTATTATCACATCAGTGTGAAGGAAAAGACACGGAGATAATAAAGTTATGTTAAACCTCCCTATATTTACTCATGTGTGAAACAGTTATGTCTGGTCACATAATTGCGATGGTTCTGAGGAATATTTCATATTTTATAATGAACATTAAAAGAGTTTGTGGATCATTACTTTATACGAGTTTCAAAGTTATTACATAAAACCCAATAGGGATGGTTATAAATTATCCGATCCTCCGGCCCGGCCTTGGTAAACATAACATGAAGTCTCAGACATTGTGGCAGGCAAGATTCATGAGAAGAGGTTTGAAAAAGAGTCCCACACTCCCTCACATTTTAAAGGGAAAGGGAAGACCACGGTGCAGGAGCCCGCTCTTAATACTGTTGCTTCTGTTTGAAAGAAATACCACTGAAGTGGTAGCTTACACAACACACACACACACACACAGAGAGAGAGAGAGAGAGAGAGAGAGAGAGAGAGAGAGAGAGAGAGAGGAGAGAGATCCAAAAAGAACAAAGAGAACTCTCAGACGCTGGCCTCCCTGCTCCATCTCTCATTACCCTATCTGCGGTCTCCTGGTCAGTGTAGAATTCTTGAACTTTTGAAGCACAGATGTAAAATACTGCACTTAGTAAAAGGACTCCGGCCAGCTTGAGTGTGGCAAACATGGCTCTGGCTGGCTCACCTGCAGGTCCACAACTATTTATTTTCAAAAGGAGATCCTGTCTTTGAAACCTTAAAGTGCAGGTATTCTTTGCTGAAACTAGAGAATTGAGAACACTTTCGCGTCTGCCCCCTGTAAGTCAGTTAAACAATGATTGAGACTGTTAGGATCAACATAGCTGCTTATCATTTGCTTGGACTTACTCGTATTGTGGTTTTGTTTTTTTTCTGGGGGCGGGGGGGCTGGTGGTAATCCTGTAATTCCTCTGAAAGATCTTCAGTTCCCACTTGGTGCAAGAGGAAAAGTTAAAGATGGGGAGAGAGGCAGCTTGGTGGATAAAGTCAGATGAGACCAGAGCCTCTGGTGATGTGATTGGTCACAACTATGTGGTGCCCTAGAGATGCTGCAGCCTGGGGACCCTGATGAGGCTTGCCAGGCAGATCTTTGCTCCCTGGTTCTCAGAACTGCAACCTCCTTACCCCTCCATCCGATTCACAAACAGAATGGCTCTGTACATCCTGGAGAGGGAGGGAGGGAGGGGTCACTAGTTAGTTCTGCACCTAGGAGCCTCCTGAACCTGTTAGCTCCCCACCTTGCCCTGGGCTCTGTCCCCTTTCCCTAGAGCAGCTGTTTGGGAGGCTTTCTCAGCAAACAGATGTCTGCTAGAGAATTGAAAGCTGGGAGTTGGAGGCCAGATCCTTACTGTACTTTGAATTATGTCTGCCTTGATCATTACGCAGTCATTCACATATATTTTAGACATCAATATTGTCTAGAAATATTCTCCGGTCCTCAGTGCTATTTATATGCTTCGATTCTCCTCTTTGCTCTGCTCCAAGAGTATGCTCCGAGCTCCCAGAGCCACTGACTGTTTTAACATCATTTTCATAAATATTTTTATTGGGAAGGGCTTGCCATTTTATTCTAAATTATTTCTCTCTGCATTAAGCAGAAGCCAGCACTCCTGGGTGCCCAGGAATCTTTCTAACCTGTTTGGAAGGAGAACTGAGCCGTTTCTGTGTGGCTTTAAAAGAAACAGTATTGTATGGTGTCTCTTCCCAGACAGGGAAAATTTGACAGTAACAAAAGCTAGTTTATAATAATGTTACTTTGTTAAAGCCATGGCAGACAGAGTTCTTGTTTATGTTAGAAACACTGCCTTGGCTTACATCTGATGTTTGCATACAATGTAAGTCTTCGGGAGGAAAAAAAAAAAGCTCAGGTAGAATATGAGATAAATAAGAAGTACAAACATGGGGGTTAGAGAGATGGCTCAGTGGGTAGAGCACTTCTGCTCTTATAGAGGACCTGGGTGTGGTCCGTATCACCTACACAGCAGTTCATAATGATTTATAACTCCAGCAACAGGAGATCTTCAGCTCTGTCCCAGACCCCCTGTGTGTTGAAGGGAAAAGGCACACATGTCATGCACACGCAGACAGGCAAAACATCCAAACACACAAAATAAATAAAAATCTTAAGTAGGAATACATGCAGAACTTGAAAGAGTATCAAAGGCTAAGAATATTTTGGAACAGAGAGCATCATCCCGAGATTAGGAAAACTGTCCTACCTCCTCACTCCCTAGGCAAGTAGGGGCTGCCCCTTATCCAGGCTGCCAATAACCTGATCTGGCCCTGGCAGGAGCTGCCTCCCTTCCGAGCATTTCTACAAGCAGCCTCTAGGTGGTGCTAACACTGCATAACTCCAGCTTTTCAGCACAATGAAAACATTAATTTGCTATGAGATAATTTTTGACGTAAATGTAAAATGGTGCCCATTCGAACTCAGTAATGAAGCATGGTGCTTTCTGCGGCTCCTAATTTGACTAGTTAAATGACTCCATTACGTGTCTAACAGACAGAAGCAAATAATTTCTGGTCAGTTGATGTTCGCTTATCCGTATCATTTTGCCTGAAAATAAAAAGTCTCTAATCTACAATTCCTTTGTCTTGGTGGGTTTTTTTGTGTGTGTGCGGGGGGGGTGTTAAGATTATTAAGGCAAATATACTTAAGTAATTCAGGTCAAAGTAGCACAAAGTAACAATTAAAACACCAGAGAGTGTGCCTAATAGAGGAAGCACAAAACCAGAAACCATTTCCAAACTACCCTAGCCTTTGCCCTGTCCCTAGGTCTGGGGTATTTAACCTAAGACTTAATAACTAGAAGAAAAAGGGTCTATATTTCCAAGTCCATTGTCCTGTGACAACTAAAAATGGGCTGCTGCCGTCTTCTGTTCCTCTGCCACATAACTTTGAAGATTTTTGGACACATCTCAGTGTAGCAAAAATAAAAAAGTAAAAATAAAATAATAATAAAATACTGCTTTAAAAAATATCAAGTGATGACTCATTTTGCCCAAAGGGGGGAAAAATGGTTAATATTGAATCTTAATGTTCCTCATCTAAACGCTTTTTTCTTCCTGCTAAAAACAAGTTTCGAATTAAAGCATATCGGCTTACACATATTGCATGCATATTAGCGAGACACAGCTGTGTATGTCCCCCTCTTAAGAGCCATATGATTAAGTTATGAGATATCATATAATCCAAACTCTTTTTCTATTGGTCACCTTTCACAGACAAAAGCTTTTTCGTTTTAGGTTTATTAAATGACAGAGTGTCCGACTCTGTAAATGTTCCAGTCGTTATTATGGAGCACCTGTGACTTTGGTTTCCCCCCATACACCCCCACCCCCACTCACAAAGTCCATCTATAAATCGCTACTAAAATGGTACTGGGGATGACTGGGTCCAACCCTTCATGTCTGCAGCAGCTGCTGGTAGCTCAGCGGCCAGGGTGGAGACCTTGATGTGGATCTGGGTCTCAGGAATCTTAGTAAATGTCAGAATGACATGCCCCAACCATGTCACCCCATAACTCTGAGACAAGGGACAGCGGCCTCTCTTCACAGAGAATCAGTAGTTGAGAGAAAGAAGCTCTCAGGCTTTGAGAGAGCACTTGGCTCTTGGATCTTGGCTCTTGGATCTGTGTAGCACCATCTAGCAGATCACAACATGGTAACTTGAAAATATGGTTTAAATGATCATACACACACACACACACACACAAGTAACAGGCTCTCTGATCTAATTAAATCCACTTTTAGGAAACCAACTGGAGTGTGTGTGTGTGTGTGTGTGTGTGTGTGTGTGTGTGTGTGACCTTTATTAAGCTTTTAAAAATTTCAAATACCCTGTGCGTGCAAACTCCAGCAGTTTCCGTGTTCGGGGTGAGGGACACAGAACACAGACTGTGTGTCTTTTGATGTGAAACAATGTCAAAAGGACTAATTATGAGTCATATTTTCTTGAAATTTTTGTTGGCTGATGTCGCCTCTGCAATTGGATTCCTGCATAAGGCCAGCAGCTCTTGCTGGAGGGAAAGAACCTGGCACCTTCTGTTCCCTGGGCCACCACCCTGGCCCTTTTGGTGTTATGTAGGTCGAGCACGCCTGTGGGTTTCTAGGAAGGATCTCACTTTTAAACTTGGCATAGAAGTTACAACTGGAGAGCAGTGTTCTGGCACAAAGATCTGTCTACACTGTGCATGCCGAAAGAGGAAATGAGGTCAGGAGGAGAAGGAGAGAAGAACATCTAAGGAAGGTTTCTTGGGACCTCAGGTCAGTCTCAAAGCTGCTTCCGTAGCCCATGTTCTTCACAGGAATGCCTGCTGTTCCAAGCCTCTGAAGGCAATAGCTGGCAGCTGTTATAGGGGTAGCCCTTTATCTGAGTCCAGGGAATGGAGGCCAAAAAGGAAGCAAATTCTACCTAAGGCTGAGCCCACAATGCTACCTGAAAGTGAGGGAGCCCCTGGATAGCAGAAACACAGAGTTAGACACAGGGGCAGGTCAGAAACACGGCACAGGAATGAGAGTGAAGGAAACTGTCCAGGTTAGAGCTGACCTCAGATGAAAGACTTCCAGCTGAACTCGTGGGAAACGTTACAACTCCCTACGACCCCGTAATGGGAGCCAGATTTTTCTCCTGGTGGTTGTCAGGGAAGCCCAGGACCTCCTACCTCCCCTGGAACAGCTGAGGGTCAGCACTCTTGGCCCTGGATTAACTGCTATGAACCTGTGGGGGGAAGGAAATACAAGTTCCTGAACCAGGGACTTAGCAAAAGGATCCTAGAAATTGAGTTTATGGTCCCCCCCCCCCTCCGTTAGCTACTGAACTCAAGAGTCTTGTGCACACTAAACATGTTTTTTCTAAAACCTAATGAAGTGCTCAGCCTGGTGGCACACAGCTATACTCCCAGCACTAGAGAAGCAGAGGCAGGAGGACTGAGAGTTGGAGGCTAGCCTGGGCTGTGTACTGAGATGAGAGAAAGAGAGAGAGAGAGAGAGACAGAGAGACAGAGAGAGAGAGACAGAGAGACAGAGAGACACAGAGAGAGACAGACATACACACAGAGACATAGAAAGGGACAGAAAGACATAGAGGGGGAAAGAGAGACAGAGACAAGCAGAGACAGAAAGACAGACATAGACAGACATAGACAGACACACACACATAAAGGGAGAGAGAGAAGGAGAGACAGACAGACAGACAGACAGAGACCGAGAGACAGAGACAGACATACAGACTATACACAGAGACAAGAGAGAAAGACATAGAGAGAGACAGAAAGACATACACACAGAGAGGGGGAGACAGAGACAGAGAGAAAGAGAGACAGACACACACAGAGACAGAGACAAGCAGAGACAGAAAGACAGAAAGACACACACAGAGAGAGAGAGCAAGAGAGTGAGAGAGAATGAGAGAGAGAGAGAGAGAAGAGAGGAGAGAGAGAGAGAGAGAGAGAATCAAATTTAAAAGGCAGAGAGAGCCTGGCAAATTGGGATAAGTATGACAACTGCCAAAAATAAATAAATAAAACTACTTTATTTGCCTTCTTATGTCCACAAAGAGAAGATGAGAGCAGATGCCAGCAGCAGACAAGTGTTTCCAAAGGAGATCAGCGTCGCAGCAGAGCAGGTGAGGGAGGAATGGGCTACCTAAGGACTGATAACTCCGGAGCAAGCGGGAGCCATCTTCTGACTTTGTGCAGGAGGAGGTGAGGAGACTGGGGGGCGATTAACAAATACCCCGAGAAGCCAGAGAAGAGCGGGTGGACCAGAGCCCTTATGCAACACCTATATTTAATAACGACTCTGAGGGAGATCAAGGAAATTAAACACCAGTAAGCTTGACTTGAGCAGTGGGGAAGATATTGGAAACACTAATCAGAGACAAAATAGGGAAAGTTATGATTTAATTAAAGATATTCAGCATGGATTCACAAAAGGGAGATCATACGTAACAAAAACTAATAGAATATTTTGAAAAAGTAACAAAAAGGAATTGGAGAGGGGAACCAGGGGTGTAATTTACTGGGACTTTAAGAAAGCTTTGATGACCTGCCTCACAAAAGACTAATCTCCAGCCGTAGGGAGTTTGGGTTGGAGTGTGGTAGGGGGTGGAGAATAAATGAAGAATCATCTGGAACAAACGGTGCTTGTGAGCACTGCCCTGAGCAGATTAGGATGGGGTGGGGGGTGGGGTGGGGAGCGGTGGTGCTGACTGCTGGAACTTCCTGAGATCTGAATTTTTTTAAATTAATTTTCTGTAAAACACAGTGCCTCCTCAGCCCAGATACAATGCGATTCTCACACAGGTGAGGTGCTGAAGGGCAGGTACTGGCTCGGGCCACAGCGATGACATCATTAGGGAGGACCGGCTGAAATGGGATGGGCCCATGGCTACTCTGCAAGTGCAGTGACCTTGCATGTGACCAAATTAGGGAGGGGAGGCATGGCCGTTGATTGTAAATGAGTAATTAACATGAAGACATAGAACATGACTGTGAGGGTTGAAGCTCCATGATCTAGACACATGCCTGCTGATGGGTAGTTACACCTCACACATAACCTGACTTCACACATAAGCTTGTGCACACCGCAGGTGCATGCTACAGATCATAGGGGAGGACATTCGAGAACAACTCTGACACCTTTGAAAGCTACACCCTCTGACCCGTCTCACAGTCATACACATATGTGTTCAAATAACACTGTGTGCCTTTCTGTTTGTAGAGCCATGTGCACACGTGATTGGGAAAGCCCGTGCTTAGGCTCCTGTCTCTCCCCAGAAGCCAGACTGTGATGCACACGTGGAAATTATAGATAAAACAAGAACTCTGTATTTTTCTGCCAGGAAATATTAGGAGATATACTAGAGGGGAGAGAGGTCTTGTTAGTTCATCACTGTGATAATAGATGCCATAGGAATTAAAACAGACACAGGACAGAGAATCATGGCACACAAATGACCTTCGTGACCACAAGCCAAACCTGACCAGAGTACCTTGTCTGGAAAAATAATTGAGATTCTCCCAAGTGGCCTTGAGTGACACTTGGGAACAGAGCTGTAAACATGGTGGCAATAGCCAGAGGAAGACAGTTTACTTGAGTAAAGTCATGAAGGGTTCCCCCAGAGTGCAGGCTTGCTATTCACCTGGGACATGTGAATCGTGCCCTGAGTTTGAAAGATGCCCAGTGGCTTCGGGACATGTGTGCATCAATGTGATGATCTATTTGCAAGGTGTAATGCCACGGCTGTTTATAAAACTGTGACAAGCCCGTGGAGTCCGACGCAGGGTACAGATGTGCGGACATATATTCCAGTGTGTGAAGTATCAGATTGACGTGAACCTCCTTTTATGGTATATACCATTCGTTAATGTTAAAATGTGACTTGAACGATGTCCAGATTTCAAAGGTCGATGAGGATGAAGAGTCACGAAATGAAGGCAGCACTGTCCTTCTCAGTCTTAATAGCGGGTACATTACCCCAATTTAAAAGTTCCAAGGGGTTTCTTCATTCCAACATTTAAAAAAAAGATCTAGGCTCTTATCTCTGTCCCCACTTTGGTCATTTTAACTCTAATGTATGGTCTTAAAATGACAGTTATAAACTAAGGCTCTGGGACTACCTTGTTCCTGTCTGATAGTATCTTCTAACTTCTTCCAGGGACAGGCCAAGTAGAGCAGGGCTTCTTGTATAGGAGACATATATAAGACTTGGTACCTGTGGCTCTTCTGCCAATTTTATGTCCCCATATCTGAAGTTTTTTCCATCATATGGATGGATTTTGGTAACACGTGGATTTTAAGAGGGAAAAAAAATACAAAAATACAGATTTCTATTTTGTCTTTTAAAACCACAAAGGTCTTTCTAATATTCATGACTGTGGTTATTTAGAGAGCTTTAAACCCATCCCACCTATCACAAACAAGCTCTCTAAAAGAAAGCTCACCTCCCACTCTCCTTTTTGCCCCAAGCCCCAATCTCTCCAAGAAATCATTCTGTGGTAGCCAGCAGCACCCCGGAGTAAAAAACGGCTCGCAGAAGGAAGACGAAGGGTTAAAATGTACCTGTCAGGACTGTCTCTAGAAAGCAATCCCTGAGAATCATCTGTCAGTAAGACAAAATTAATTGCTACATTGTACCATGAAAAAAAAAATCAATGTAAATTAAACACTGAATAAACGGTATAAAAGTTTAGGAGAACCTGATTGTTAAATAATTACTGATACATGCACGAATTTTCAACAAGCTCTGGCAAGGATGGAACTTAACAAGGCTTCTGTATTTCCCCAGAAATCATGCATGTGTCTCGGGAACATCTTCCCCCCCATCCACTTCCTGTTGAGTGACAAGACTGAGAAGGTCCCACTACTTACAGAAACTTGTAAAGTTAAGTGGCGTGCGTGGTCCGCAGCAATTGAGGCCACTGTGGAAGGCACACCCTGAGCTGAGAGCTTAGACCGAGATGCTAACACGAAGAGAAGTCTCTGTCACAGGTGCCCTGAGAACTAAGGAAACTGCTACTCAATGCAGAGATTGTTTTAATTTTTGCAAAGACCACTTGCTTTACTTAGGACAGCAAATCAATCATTATGAACACCTTAAATATAGCCAAGATGTAAATTTTGGTTACTTAAAGTCAGTATTAACCCTTACATTTGCTTCTGTGGGGACACACTTGTGTCACAGTGTGCCTGTAGAGGTCAGAGGACAACCTGGGAAGAGTTAGCTCTCTCTTCTCATGTAGGCTCCCGAACTCAGATCATTAAGCATACACTGAGCTAATTTACTGGTCCCATGATCATCATTATTGATGTGACTTCTGAGCCTACTTCCTGGCTTCCTGGTGTTGACATGAAAGGGTGAAAGACAACTGAGGATGCCAAGGCCATCGAAGGGTACCTGCCTCAGCTAGATCTCTGGGGATCTGGGCTTCTAACTTTAAGCCCAGCCTTTTCCACTTGAGTGCACAAGACCGAAGAACCCACATGAGCTGTTTCTTGATCCCCCATGTAAGGACCCAGAGAGCCTCTTGCTGCCTCCTCCATCTAGCCTTTGGATAAAACCCTTCCTATCACTTCCCCAGTTGAGACTGGGGTGGCAGCGCCTCTTCTTTCTCAGTGCTATCTATCTGTTGCTGGGGTTGGAGCTGGCGGGCATCTCTAATGACCAGCTTCTGAAACTCCAGCCACAACTCTGTGGTACGCTTTGGACTCTTTTGCTTCAATCTCTCCTCTCCCTGACCTCCTATGATCTAACCAGACAGCACATATCCATCTCCTATGAGTCCATGAGTATGTTGCCTCCTTCTATGTGCTGGTGCTGGTGATGACCATAACTAGGGCTCAGGCCTCTTCAGAAGAAGAGTATCCAAAGCTGGTATCGAGAGGTCAAGGGCAGGCTCGCCAGCTCTCCAAGGAGCACAGAATGGAAGACCTTTCTTCTACCACAGCCCCAAACTCCAGGGCTAAAATGGATCCCACGTGCCCTCCAAGTGTACTTTGTAAAAACCAATATACAATTTTTTTTTTAAATTCACAATATACAATTTGTAAAATTAAGGAGCTGAAGATTACTTAGGAGAGAAAGATTTGCAATGCAAACGAACATTCTGATTTACAGAGTCACCACGGGGTTCCTTCCATGAGTCAATCTAAAATAGGATTCAGCTCTCAGCACATCTAAAATAGGATCTGGTTGCCAAAATGCAGTTCACATGGCACACCAGCAGCAAGTCCCATCCATGGAGCCACTGCAAGGAGCCAGGCACTCTGGAGAATGAGATGCAATTTGGTTCTGGTTGGGTTCTTCTCGGAGGGTACCATTCCTCTCACCACAATGGCCTCTCTCTGGCTTATAAAGTAGCCTGTGGTAGTTAGGATCCCTTTTCCATGTCTTTAAGATACTTCTGTAGATCTGTCCCCACTTAACTAAGGGCCCTAAAGATCTTATGACCTGGAAGATTGTAGATCTCAGCCAAAGATGTTTCCTTGTTGCCCTATGACATCCTGAGGTTTGGCAGGACGTGTCTTTGCATTTGAGAGGTAAATTCAAAGCTTAAAAATCCAGTGAAAGGGCTCAGTGAGATGACTCGGTGTGTACAGGTACCCAATGATGCCTAGCCTGCCCTGCTGAGTTCAATCCTGAGAACCACATGACTGAAGGAGAGAACAGTCTCTTATAAGTTGCTATGACTACCACATATCCACCATGGCATACCCCCATCCCTCTTTCCAAAATATAAATAGGAAAGAACAATGATGAAATGTATCTAGCATGTAAGCACTGTTTTTGCTTGGCTACAGTCAGTCTGTTTATAGTGATGGAGTCTACGGACAAAGGATGACTAAGAAGGGCTACACCCATGCAAACACAGGCAGTTCTAGTGTGTTTTAAGAAGGAGGAAGAGGGGAGAGAGAGACTGGAAAGCTGGAAGGGAAAATGGCCTGAGACAGAAATGGGGGAAATTGAAGTGAATGGGAAAGGAGGTGGGTTTGATTAAAACACATTAGATGTATGTATACAATTCTCAGACAATAAAATATTTTACTTCAAGAAAAACTAAGTCAATTCGGGGGTGGTGACAGAGAAGTAAGATGAGGTCTTGTTATATTGCCCAGGCTAGGCCTGAACTCTTGATCATCGTGACTCTGGACAGAAGGCATGCACCATGTGTCTTCTCTTCTGGTGAGCTTGCCCCAGGTAGTACCCAGTGCTGCCTTTCCCAGCATTCTCATGTACACTAGGCCAGTGAGGCTTGGAGCAGGCAAGCAGGAGGCCTGCACTCTGGGGAGCCCTCAAGCTGAAGACAAAGGTGAAGCTAACTTAGGGTCTCTGCCTCGGCTTTCTCTCACCAGCTGTAATTTCATCATTTCCTTCTGCTTGTTCCTGTAACCCGAATCACCTCACCTCCAGGTATTGTGCTTTGAATACCATTTGTCTCCCAGAGGCCCCATATTGGAACATGTTGGAGGCTGTCTCCAGAGTAGTGGTGCCAGGGGTAGGGTAGGCTGGGGGCTGCAGAAGATCTTCAGGCCCCATCCCTTACTGAGGAGCTACTGGCAGTGGATAGTTACTGAGGAAGGGAGGATCATTCTTTACTGAGGGTGTAGACACTGATAGGAGTCTTAAGCTCCAATGGGTGCTACACACACACACACACACACACACACACACACATACACACACAATATTAACTGGACTTAGTAGGTTATCACCCCCCCTCCAAAAAAAGACATGAAGTTGGAAGTGGGACATGTTGGGGGCATATGAGGGAGCAGGGGGGGGGGAGAAATTGAGAGTAGGTGTATTCATAGTTCGTTGTATACATGTACAGAATTCTCAAAAGTTAAGACATTTTTAAAACGAGAAACTAGACTTGGGGGGCTAAGTTCAGAGTGCTTGCCTAGTACACGCAAGGGATTTGGGTTCTATGCCTAGTATTGCCAATAAATAAGCAAATGAGAAAAAAAGAGAAAGAAAATAATAATGATTTAAATAAATAAATAAATAAATAAATAAATAAATAAATAAATAAGTGAAGGTTGATGCGAGGTGATTAGGTCATGGGGGCTCTGAAGGGATTAATCCTGTCTCTGGGGAGCCATTCAGGTCAGACAGGAGTGGATTAGTTCTAAGAGAGAGCAGGTTGGTGTAAAAAGTGTTAGCCCAGCCCCTCCCCCACCCCTTGTTCCAGATTCACCATGTGGTCTCTCTCTTACACCCTCCCATCATGCCATTGAATCTATCTCCTCATGAGCTGAGCAGAACCGGCATCATGCTCTCCGTTTTCCAGACATGGGAGCTAAATATCTTATTTTTGCTTCTAAAAGTTCCCAGCCTCAGGTACTCTGCTGCAGCAGCGCAGAACAGAGTAAATCTCGGGGAGTCTGGTGCGTTGAGTCAGAAGGAAAGAAATACGACTTTGTTCAAAATCTGGAACAGTCTTGATTGCGAAAGAGGAAAAAAAATCTAGCTTCAGTTGATTAAGATGCTTTTTCTTCTCCATCCTCCTCTTCTCCCTCCTTCCTCCTCCTCCTCTTCTTCCCCCTCCTCTAGTTCCTCCTCCTCTTCCTCTTCTTTATCTGCTCCTTCTCTTCCACTTCTGGCTATAGCTTATACCAAATCAACTGTTCTGTTGAGAATAACTAAAAAAACCTTGCAGATTTCTAAGTGTGCATGTAAATTACTTTAGGGCATAAGTTGCCAAGACTTTAAGGGCCAAGACTCTAAGAAAGAGAGAGAACAGAGAGATCGGGCCTGTTTCCAGGGCTGCCTTACAGGTGGCAGCTGGGATGAACTAAAGCATAGATTTCTGCAACACAAGGAAGGAACAGAGGAGGCAAAGATTCCAGTGCAGGGCCTTGAGAGAGGGAGATAGTCCCTGGTAAGCAGTTTACAAATTCTGATGGGAGCCCTCTAGGGACAAGTGCGGACTAAGGACAAACAGGAAATAAAACCTTGACATGACTCCTTTCTGATTACTTAAGGCACTCTGTCCCAAGCCCACTGACCTACAGGAATGTGTTATTTACTGTGATCCCATAAAGGACTCTGGACACTTAGTCTGTGGCTCTTGCAGAACTGGAAATCGCTGTTGGTACAATGTACAAATTGCACCTATTCCTAAGACTTAATAAGAAAAAGTGTGTTCATATTGAATCAATAATTGGATGCAGGTTCTGTGGGAACACGTTTGGATAAGATATATTAAAGTTACCTTGATTATCTGTTTGTATTTAATGGGGCTATTAAAATTTTTTAAGTGACACAACCCACATTATATGCCCATCTGATTCTGAGCTTACCTTTAGCTCTATGCTTTTTACATGCAATGACTGACATTTGGTGAAAGTTGCCAGGCACCCCAGAAAGTGAGAGCAAATGAGGAGAAGCAAAATTAGGTGACAAGTAATAAAACCAGACTCACCAATGCTTCCTACACTGGGCTATACACAAACATTAAGAACTGTAACTAGTGCATGTATGAAAACAGATGAAGACCAACAATATCAACCAGCCAGACCCCCTCAGAGCTCCCAGGGACTAAACCACCAACCAAAGAGTACACATGGAGGGACCATGGCTCAGACGCATATGTAGCAGAGGATGGCCTTGTCTGGCACCAGTAGGAGGACAGGCCATTGTCCTGTGAAGGCTCGATTCCCCAGTGTAGGGGAATGTGAGGGCGGGAGGCAGGAGTGGGTGGGTGGGAGGGGAACACCCTCATAGAAGCAGGGGAAGGGATGGGAGGGTTCTGGAGGGAAGACTGGAAAGGGGATAACATTTGAAATGTAAATACATAAAATATCCAAGAAAAAGAAGACAGATGACAACATGAAGAGGAAAATTCAAAAACTAAAGAATGTAATGTCTGAAATTAAGAAACTGGTTATTTATTAATTATTATTTATTTACTATTAATTTATTTCTACTTTAGACATATGGATGCTTCACCTGCATGTATGTACGTTGTACAATGTGTGTGCCTCCTGTCTGTGGAGGACAGAGGAGAACGTGGGTATCAGATCCCCTCAAACTGGAGTCATAGACAGTTGTGAGCTGCCATGTGGGTGCTAGAATTGAACCTGGTTCCTCTCTTAGAACAGTTGGTGATCTTAACCCAACTGAACCATCCCTTCAGGCCCTAAAACTAGATAAATTTTGAAACTAAGAAAGAATTGCTACACTGGAAATAGAGTCTGATACTTCAATATCCCTTCTTCTTGATCCTATAGATCTGGAGAGATCTTCCCTGAGTACCCCTAGTCTGTCACTACCTCACACTGTCCTTTAGGTCCCCGTAGAGCTTTTTCCAGCAGCAAGAGGGTTTAATCAGTATTACATGTTACATCAGTGACTTTTTCCCATCCATCACTGTGACATAATGCAGAGACAACTTAAAGGAAGAAAGTTCTATTCTGGCTAATGATTTAAAGCAGTGGTTCCCAAAAGTCCCAATGCTACGACCCTTTAATACAGTTTCTCATGCTGTGGCGATCTCCCATCCCCCCCACCCGACCATAAAATTATTTTCATTTCTCCTTCATAAATGTAACTGTTATGAATCATAATGAAAATATTTCTAGAGATAGAGATTTGTTAAAGAGGTCACACCCCCAGGTTGAGAACTACTGGTTTAGGGGATACATTCCACCATGGCAGAGAAAGTTTGGAGGCAGGATGACCTCATAGCTACAGCAGGGATGGGGGTGGGACATCTGGCTACATGTAGCCACAGCCAGAAAACAGAGAGCTCAAACTGGAACTGGACTGTTATCCTCAAGTCTACTCCTATGACTTTAAATCTGTCAGCCAGGGCCAATGCTAGTAAGGTTCTACAGTCCCCCAACAATACTGACCCCAGCTGGAGACCAGCTGTCAAGATGCCGGAGCCTGAGGGGACATTCCGAATTCAAACCACTGTTCAGACCCAGAAGGTCATGATCACAGCTACAGCATTGGAGGCCTGGTGAGGCAGCAGAGGTCTGGGCAGTGGCTGCATCCACCATACTGGTCAGGGTTTTGTGGTTGCCTGCAGATCTTGACCTCATTGTCACCCAGAATGAGAGGTGGTGTGTCTGTCAGGACAAGGGCCTCACAGGCTACTCCTGGGTAATCCACAATGAAGCCACCAAGACGTCTATGTTTGTTTTGAATGCCCCAGGTATTCAGGTGCTGGGTAAAAACAGACTGGATCAGCCATTTATTTTGTGGACACAGCATTGCCCTTATGAAAATCCTCACAGAATATTCTGACGCCTTTGTTAGCCCTCCTTAAAATTAGCATAGGCTCTCTCAGAAGAGCAAGGTGAGAGGCAACCAGCCCAATCAATTTTATGTGACAGAAGGGTTATGCCAAGCAGAGAACTAATAAATCCCACTCTTACCAAGTATCCAAAGGCAGAGCAGAGGTTGAGACTCTAGTAAAGAGATTTGGGCTTGCTGTCTAAGAAGGGCCTAGCGATCATCATGTGTAACAGGATGTTAGAATATAGCTTGCTTTGCCAAAAGCTGACCCTGAAATGGGTGTACGGCAGCCTCACCCAGACTGAAGGGTAGGATGGCAAAGACATGCTTCTGGTACTATGCCAGGGCCCTATTTGAGGGCAAGGAAAGACTATGTTGGACAGTCTATGAAGCTTCTGTGGGGGAAAAGAAAATGTTATTCAGGCGTGTTGTGACCTCAGCTGAACTTCCATGGGAGATGCCCAGGGGAGCTTCTGCCACTTCAAGTCTAGTGAGTAGAGCCTCAAAGGGAGCCTGTCCCTTGTCCTTGTGAGACTCAGCCTGGGGACAATGAGAAGGCTGGTGATGGCTCTGAGGACAGGTGGAGACGTTCCATGGGAACAACCTGCGGTTTTTGTTTTTGTTTTTATTTTTTTATTTTTTTGACACAAATGACAGTAGATCCCAAGGCACGGAAGCAGGCCACTGTGGGGAGGGGTCCCACACTTAAAGCACTGCTCATGAAGTTACAGAGAGCATCTCAAACCATGGGTGATAGAGTTCTAGAAAGAGGGGCGGCCCTCTGCACACAGCCCAGGGGACCATAACCATGGTAGGCTGTATGTCTAGGCCCATGGGAAGAAAGCAGAGATGGTAGAGAAGGAAGAAAGACAATGCTGACTATGCCTGCTCCTGCCAGAAGCAGTCCAAGCTGGCTCCTGCTAAAAGCAGGCCAAGCTGGCTCTGGAAGAGTCACTCCTAGTTCATGAGGGTTTGGCACTTTGACCGTTTACATGGACAGATGCTTCTATGAGTCAGACAGAATGGTCTTGTGGCTCAAAGGCACTCACAAGTAACTGAAAAGTATTGGGTAGGGCCAATCTTCTAGACCTTGCTCTACAGAGGGGTAGGGACATTTTCGGTGGCAGACAGAGGCTTATGTTCCATGCCTGTAGACCTTTGCCTTCAAGAAAAAAAAGATGACAAAACGCACGCACGCAAGTTCTTAACAGTTATTAATGCCTCAGGGAAGGACAGAGCTCTTTTCTCAAAGCATAAGAAGAGACCCCGTCCTTTGCCAAGCCATGCACTTGGGTCCCTTCACTTTGTCATGAGGAGAAAGAGGCCCTGTGATACTGGGCTGGAGAGGGACAAGTTTGTATGCCCCAGTCCACGGGGTGTGTTTGGGGTAACAACCCTGTCAGTTTTCTTATGCAATCCAAATCCTTCCATTCCCTTTACCACTAAGATGCTGGTGACGAGGTGCACATGAGAAACCACTTGTGGGTCATCATCACTATTGACGATTAACGTGCTGAGCCCAACAAGAATCCAATGGCCAGATGTACATGAGAGAGAACATAGAGCTTAAGTGAGATCTCTTTCTCCAGAGACCCTTCTGGAAAGTGCTACAGCCCTGGGCATCTCTCACAGACAGTACTGTAGTGGCCCACAGAAGGGCTGCACTCGTCACCTGGGGTAGCCAGAGAAGAGATTGCAGCCACCGGTTTCAAAGCGCCACATGGCAGGAAGCTGAGTTTCCAGCAGGCAGAGGAGGAGGTATGCTCTGTCTTCCCACAGTGTCCTGCTGTGTTTAGAAACCCCATCCAAGAGGCAGCGTATGGATCCGTGCAAAGATCTGCTGTCATGTAATGAAACAGTAATGGGAGGCAGTCCGGAAGTCGTCTTTCCACAGCCACCAACGGATGCCATCCGCAAGGAGGGCAGCTGCTCCTCCAATCTGCCCTGCATTTTTAAAGTCAGCACTTGCTTTGGAGACCAAGGACACCCCCACCCCCCACCCCAGCCACACTGGAGCTCTCCTTGCCTTCGGAGAACCATCTGCACTAATATAATGCCTCTGCACCCATCAGGTGCTCTTTCCTCCTGGCCAGAGGGCCTTACGTTGCTGAGAAGCCATCCCCTGGAGGGGGGGGGGGGGACTAGAAATCAAGAGTGCCTTGCAAGAAGGACAGCTCCTGGCGCAGGCAGGGAGCCATCTTGGAGAGCAGTTGTGCCCATGCCCGGTTCTGAGAATCGCACGCCCTCCCTCTCTTTGTTAAGACAATAATAAGCACAAAGCCACAACAATAGCAATGACAAAAATCCAAATACTCGGTAAGTTCCAAAAAGAACAGGATGGGTCTGTCATCTCTTCCAGGTACCTGTTCACCACTATGGATGTTCCCCTGCCAGTGCTGAGCCATCTCCAATACACGCCATATGCCTGTTTCTTTACTTAGCATTGTTTGGGGTGGGAATCCTTCAGAGAATGGAAGGTCCCCGAATATTTGGCAAGCCGAGCCAAGATCACCAGCTGAATATGCACAGGGATGGTGGGTCCCTAAACACGCCCTCAGACACATACAAGCACACACACAGACACACAGATTTTCTCCCAGACTGTAACTTTACTCATCAATTCCTTTTTCTATGTATAGTAACAGAATTAAAATAAGCCCAATGATGAAAAACAGCAAATTAAGACTGCCTTGCCCATCCCTCAGTAGAAGCATCCAGCCAAGATTTCTGGCTAAGGGGTTAGCCAGACACCTGCACGGCCAGGTACATAAATGCATCTAGTCTGCTCATGATTTGAATTGGTGCAGAACTGGGTGTTGGATAAATAGCATCACAGGCTACATCCATGAGATGGTAATCGTGACCCTGTCTGGGTGGGTCATCTGAGTGTATGACATGAATCTGACATTGATTCTAGCTCCTTAGGTTGGATGTCCAGAACCACCAAGGCGGGGATAAATAGACCAGCAGCAAGCTGGTGGTGTTTTACTCTCTTCAGACCTTTGGGGATAGGATGGCTGTCAGCAGGCATCTGCTTGGCTGCTGCTGGCTTTGGTGTGTGGGACGCACTCTGTGGCAGACACTTTTGATTGAGCCCTTAAAGGGTCACCCCAAGCAGAGAGATGATGGTCTATTACTGAAACCTGAGAAAATGATCTTCTTTTTATTTTTTATTTTTTTCCTAAGAAATTAGGGTAACCAGAAACATGGTGTGACTGCCTCTCCAGAGTAACCATTTTCCCTGACTGGTATCTTAAGCTTGTCAAGCACTTAGCCAGAGCTTTCCAAAGAGAGTTTGGAGGAAGCATATGGTGTTCGCCCGGTCCATATGACTGGCTGAGCGTCGACCACTACTGTTGATATAACATCTCACTTTTTCCTCAATATTATGACAGCATTTGTCAATGAAAATTAAATGACTGTCAAACTTCTGCTAACTTACGGCACAACCATCAGAGAAAGCCAGCATCTAGCCTTAAGCCAGAGGGACCTTGTCTTTATGCTCAACCAAGAGTAGAGAGAGGAAGACATTGGGGTTTGAGTGCCAGTAGAGAAGGGCTTGCCAAGCAAGCACTACAGTACAAGAAACACCACCGCCCTGTACCCAAGCTGCTGAGAAAGGGAACCTGGTGTGGGTAGGGATGGCGAGTGTCAATTTAGGGCACAGCAATTCTTCATGAAGGGAACCGCACCATGTGTTAGATGTATGTGTGGTTAAAAGGAGAGAAAAAAAAAAAAAGATTACATCTGCAAAATCAAAGATCCTTGTGGGGCATGTTTAAAATCTAATGGTGATATACTGGAGAAGTCACATGGAAACATTTAAAAGCTAGATCATGTCAAAACGAATACAAGCTTCTATACTTCTGAGTGACCTCAGCATCCTTCTTTGCAGTATTGGAGGCAGAAGATGGGGTGGTAGTACTTCTTCCTCACAAGGGAAGTGAGATCCATTGTGGAATTACAAAGGCTGCAATATCCCAACGCTTGCATCCACTGTTGTCTTCTTAGGTTGCCTTGCTGCAAAGGGTTTGGGAGCAAATGAATGGCAGGTAGAATATCAGCAGGAGATTGGATGGAGGAACATCTAGGAACTGAGGCCTTTAAGCCTATTTTATACTCAGACCCCTCCTCTGAACTCCCCACACCCACAGATTCCATCATCTGAAGAGGATTCCTTGAGCCAGGTATGGTGGTGGTGTAGGCCTATAAACCTAGCACAGGCTATGGAGGTGGAGGCCGAGGGATCACAAGTTAGAAGCCAACACAGGCTACATAGGCATATCCTGCCTAAGAAAACACAAACCAAACCAACAACAAACAAACAAACAAAACCACACAAAAATCCCGATAAAAATTATCTTAAGAGGAGCTGATCAAGTCCATTTGAGTCTCTCTGACTTATTTATTCGCATCACTAATTTCAACCAGCACTGACTTCTGCCACACCCAACCTATTGCCATGATTGTCCAGACTTCCTGTAAGAGATGAACACACATCTATTGGCATGGGCAGGACTTCTGGCTTTTTATAAAAGTCTTTATGTATTTCATCATGTGTTCTTCTCACGACACATCCAGAAAGACAGATAGGAACATTCCCTACACACAGTAGGACCTCACATGCTTCTTTAAGATCACACTGACAATTAAGAAAGGAGGGCAAAAAAATATGAAACTGATTCCAACAAGCAGTTAGCCACAGCTTAATAGCCCAACGCAGCCATCTTCTGGTCCACTGGTGAGAGATCTGGTCGACAGATTCCCTTGCCACCAGCTATGTGGAAATGTGGCACACATGGTCATGTCTGCAAGATCTAATGGCTAGCTAAAACCTCTCTTCATGTAACTGGTCTCCATGTGTTGGCTGAGACTCCAGTGCTTCAGGTGGCAGAATAAGTTGCTTGTGCAGAATTGCCCCGAGTTAACTCATGGGTGCCCTACTGTGTGTGTGCAAGCTAAGGCAAAGGATATTTACAATATTACCAACACCCATGTTGCCTTCCAAACACTTGATTCAAAATGAGAGATGCAAGCAGCCATGAGAACTGATTCCCAGACTGCCATCCCCACCTGCCGCACGTCTTTGTGGTTCCTCAAATTTACCTTTGGTCACTCTGGACCACAGGGACATTGGAAGCATGCCTACTTTTGACGTTAAAGTGGCGACATAGCACAGGCATAGGGGTTTGTTGTTTGTTTGTTCCTGGATATTAGGATTCAGATATCTGATATCTACTTTACTCAGCAGGTTAAGGAGAACATCTTCTCTCCCACTCCTGAAAGCCTAAGCTCTTTTCTCTACACAAGTCCAAAAACCAGAGTGGGAGGATCTAGAGACCAAGCCAGCTCCGAGATCTCAAAGAGCTACACTGAAGTGTTGAAGTCTTGGTGTCAGTAGTTCAATTTCCAACCCCAAACTATTCTCCCTGACACAAAGAGGGGCAGCCTGGCTCAGCAACAAGAGCCAGTGTGGGTGGCAAGGTGACTGCACATTTCAGCTTCAATGCTCCGGTGTGGGGCTTGCACCTGATTACCAGATGCTTCAAGCAGATGGCCAGGGAGGGGGAGCCGGCTTCTGGTTGTTTCTGAGGGCTACAGGAGAACCAATCCAGAGAGCCAGCCGGGAGCGCCCAGCCCAGCGTGTTCTCCAGGCGCCTTGCAGACTGGAGCCCCAATTCTGGGGAGCCTTCCAAATCTACGCATGCCCACCTTGAGTGTGGAGCTCAGACAAGGCAGTGGGCTTGGCCGGCAAGCATCCTTTTGTCCGCTGACTGCTGTAGGATCTCTTTTCTGGATGGTCTTCTGGAACAGGCCATGCTGCATCTGTTATCCAATCCAGAAGGTCTCAATAAATAGGATTCATTTGCAAATTAATTTTTCAGGAAGTGACTGGGCGAGCAATAAAAAAAAAAAAAAAAAAAAAATAGGAGCTTTCCTGTGATACCCAGTCTGGCCTCACCTGCAACCCTGGGTAGCTGCTTCTTTCAGTTGACCTTGACCCTGGGAGCTATGAGTCCTGACAATGACCTAGCCCCTGTCTGCAAGGTGGGAGCAGCTCCTGGGAAGGAAGAGCTGGCAGAAGGGGTGTAGGCTGTGCCAAGCAGGGCTTTCTGGAGAAATGAGGATTTTTCAAAGCTCCCCTCGCAGCAGAAGCTGCTGGCAGGGTCTATGGGCCAGGGCTGAAAGGAGGCGCAGCCTGGTCTTGTTCCTGCCCAGAGTCTCCTTTCTCTTCCAGGAAATCCAAGTCCTTGCATGCCCAGACACACATGACTATGCAAATGTAGGAACAGGCATATAGGAACAGGTACTTGTGAGTGCATGTATACTTGCAGGACACACACACACACACACGACATACACACATAGACGACAGCACACACATACATGCCACATACACACACACTCGTACACACACATGCACATCACACCGACATATGCATACACAGGTACACATGGACACCTACACACACACACACACACACACACACACACACACACACACACACCGTGCACACTCATACACACACAGAGCATCTTCCTGAGAACAGACTTGGGTTGTTTTTCTCAACGGATGTATCCCTCCCCCATCTCAATCTCAACAGTGTCTGAGATACATAATGTGCTCAGTGAATTGAGGAATGGGTGCGAGAATACATGAGCGAGGCCCGGTTTCAGGCTCTCCCTGCCCGTGCAACCCTGCTGAAGTACTACGTATGGTTCCTGGTGCTCCCAGGTCCTCTCAGCCCCTCAGCCTCCAGGGCTAATCATGTAACAACCCCAACTCTACCCAGAAGCCTCTGTTTCCCCAGTTCACACCTGCTGTGGCCTCTTGCCTGAGCCAGTCTTCAGCACGGATGCTCTCTCTGCACAGACACCAGGGAGCAGAGCCTGCAGATTGCACTAACTGGTGTCCTTGGACATTTGGGGTTGCTCAGCTCCATCTTGTTGTGGCACAAGAGGACTGGTATGCCAGGTGAGGGCCCCCTGCTCTCTTTCACCTTGGCTTTCCTTCTGCCAGATGAGGACTGTATGCCCTGCTGGATGCATGAGATGCACGGCCCAGGAATATCGATACAGTAAGAGCAGAGAGAGATTCCCAGTCGCACAGGAGGAGCAAATCATGAGAGGGCCGGGGTACCCATTGTCCTCTCATTATGGCCGCTCACTGGCTCTGCAACCTGGGACAAACTGCCTGACTGCTCTGAGCCTCACTTCCTCCTTGATAAAATGGAGACACTTCATAGCTGGTGAAAGAGAGTAAAAGGCAATGGGCTGTCCAGCGCATAGCCAGCATGTGACATTAGATGTTCAGTGACAACCTCACACACCACACCTTTTATACGCAGGACAGACACGTGTTAATATTGGGTTCAGGATTTAACCCAGGGTCAAAGTCAGTATGAGCACCCGCCCAGGGTTGTTGCCCTTTCCTCACCGTGTTCTTTCTGAACAAACGAGATTGAATCGCCGTAACACAGCCTCTTCTTTCTTGGGTAACACCCCTCCAAGAGTCGCAACGTGTTCTGGTGTAGAGTGGAGTGCCAAGGTGTGCTGTGTCCCCTTCTCTGCCTTCCTTGGCAAAAATGGAGGCAACTTTGTGTTCCTGCCCACATTCAGAAGGCAGGGAACAGAAGAGGTAGATGGGAGGTCTCCAAGGTCTCAAGGGTGGTGACAGGGCCGCCAGGCCAGCACTGTAACAGGCGGCTGTGACTGGTGGCAGAGCCTCCAGCCCCAGGCTCTTCCATAGAGGCAAGGATTAGCCCTGTGCCCTGGCCAGCGGCCAGCTCAGGTCCTTTCATTTGGCCTACTTAGCTATCCCCCAGGGGTGCTGGGAAGGGATGATTTATCACGGTTTAGGGCACCCTCATGCAGAGAGGGTCCACCCGGGAGGGGCTATATCTTGTCAACTGGTGCGACATGACAAGCCCAGTCCCTGAGCTCTGGCCACGGGAGACCAAAGCAGGCAGGGTAATGCTGGCCCTGGGATGTAGTGTGATCGGAACTCAGCACACCAGGAGCAAAGGCCACCACGTGCTTGGAATACCCCCAGCACGTCTGTGCTGAGCCTGTCTGCTGACGCCATGCGCAGGTCAGGGCTGAACAGAGGGGCCGTGCTCTCCGCATGAGATAGGCCACATGCCCATTTCAGGTCACTGCCAGAGGCACGACAATGTTGGAGAGAGAGCAAAGCGGGAGAACACTATCTCTACCTGCGATCATTCAGAGTTGCACTGAACCTCTGTGTCTACAATACACAGAGGGATTAGGAGACCTTACGGCAGGGACACTACAATCAAGAGAGGTGAGGCATTGGGCCCAAGGTCACCTGGCACAATAAAGTCACCACTGGGACCTCATTCTCCTGTCTCACACCTAGAGTTGAGAAATAACAGCCTCCCCTTCAAAATACAGACCAGTCAAAGGAGCCCAAAGGGACTTGTATCAGGAAGCAATTAATGGGAAACCCCTTGTGGATGTGCCCCACCGGGATTGGGGGGTCCCGAGACTTCATCACTACCTTCCGATTGCTGTGTGTCCATTTCTTTACACTTATTGAGGGTTTGTCTGAGCCTTAAAATACACGCTTCTAATCTAATAAACAAGATGGAGGTGGGGGGCGGGGTGCTGTAGGTGAGGGCTTCCCTGAATCAGACTGTGGCTGCTGCTGGCTGGACGCCCCGGTCTGGCTCGGTCACCCCTGCAGCACATCCGCTCAGCACTCACTTCCCTTCTGCACAAGTAATTAAGAAACACCTGTGTTTCTCCATCCGGCTGCACATTTGGGTAGAGACTCTCTCACATCACTTGGAAAGGGTGGGGGGAGACTCAAGTCCGCTCTTGAGCTCAGCTGTGGTGTGGCCCAGGGTCCCCTTCCTATGTCTCCATTGGGGGACAGAAGCATGCCTGGAAAAAAAAAATCACAGCTCCACGGAATCTGCTTCAAAATGGCCGAAGCTGCCCCCCCACCTACCCAGAACTTTGCAGCGTCGGGCTCCTGGAGGTGCCTTGGTGCCAGCACTCATGCCTATGCCAGCTTTTGCACAAGCGAACAGCTTGTATCCCCATGAAAATCAATGGATGGAACAAATTGTATTAAATTATGTAAAATGATACTAAAGAGCACATTCTACCAGTGAATAGAAGGAAAAAAAATGCCCCCCCCCCCAAATCTTGTTTTAATAAATCTGGCAAAATTATAGAAGACAATTAGGAAGGGGAAATGGTAAATTTTTATGGCATTTAAAGTCACATCTCCTGGCCATAAGCGGAGGCTGGGGATTTATCCCCTCATAGGTCAGACAGGCATAATTCTTTCGTATGTCTGACACCTTTGAGTTATTTATCACCGTGCTCCAGCCAGCGACATCTCCTGCCTGACTCTCTTCCATGGAGACAGACTGGACCAAGCAGCAAAAAGGATCAAGGCCATGTTTGTGGATTCTTTTTTTTTTTTTAAATCAAATTTTCTTCCTTTCATATAATATTTTTCCCTTGGTAAATAGCCATAATTAGCATTGAACTTGCGATATAACCTCTTGCCAATATGAAGGAAAAAAAAAACTGGAAATGTCTTAGCCACTTCCATTCTTTTGATTCCTTCATGTAGCTGTCATGGAGGGACAGAGGTAAGGAGAGAGAGAGAGAGAGAGAGAGAGAGGAGAGAGAGAGAGAGAGAGAGAGAGAGATCCTAATGAGGGTATTTAACAAGCCAGGAGGCCTTTTCTGGCCTCTAGCTTTAACTTCAAGCCCCCGAAGTGCAGTAGTATTCTCCGGCCCATGCCAGTCCCAGCACCAGAGGTCCAGTCAATCTGTGGCGTTATTTCTGCCTAGTAGCTATCTGAGCTGACTTGGGGTACAGATGATGTGCAGAGTGCTCCCTGGATGAGGGACACTGGGGAGAGCATACCCTTCAGCTGGATGACCTTGATTGGACTGGGCGTACAGGGTCTAACTCCACCCAGTGCTTATGAAGATTAAGATAACCAAATCATACCAAGCTTCTACCGATTCCTGTCACAGAGAGAAGCATTTCCTGAATGGTCGCCTCTGGTGTTTGCCATGGTCTATAGGAGAACTTCTCTTTTTCTCCTGGTCATCACATAATGAGGCCAATGCCTACCTTAGACTTGCCTGGAAAGAAGGTATCACTTGGGAGATATAAGCAGGTGATCCAAGATCAAATGCTTCCTGCTCATGTATCAGGCAAGTGAATGGTGACTATATAGTGGGTGGATGAGGCCAGACAGGAGCTCTGTGGTTATGCCCCACCCCACCTCCCGTGGTGTAATATACAAAGCTCACCTGGACTCAGTCATCTGTGCTCCTCTGGAACCTGAGCTGGGACCTCAGTCAGAGGCTTCAAACTACATTGTTATCCGTGGCTGCCATCTCCTAAACCTAGGTAGCCACACCGAAACCAGCTTTTCTCTTTAACAAGCCCAAGGTCATCAAACCTTAGACATATTTAATGTAGGCAATGTTTAAATGGAGCAGGTATAAAGAATAACAGCCTTACAGTATAAAGAATAATTTGCCTTACGGTAAATATGATTTTTGAATTCTTTCCTCTAACATACACACACACAAAAAACCAAACAACCAACCAAAAACAAACAACAAAAACCTTCATGGACCCATCATACATAGGGAGGACTCTGAAAGCCTATGTGACATTTTGTTTAGATGTTCCCAAGGCTGGAGGCCTGGTTCAGTGATTCAGTAAGAGCATATAGTGCCACTGCAGAGCAGCCAAGCTCAGTTCCCATCATTCCATGTCTGGCGGCTTCTGACTACCTATAGCTCTAGCTCCAAGAGACCAGACTCTGCCAGGCTCTGTGGGCACTGCACTGCCAGGTACAGTCACACACATCTGTGTGACTAAAAAAAATAAAATACATCGAAAACGGATCCCTTGTACAAGCCTTTACTCTCCTGCTGAGAGCTTTTTAAGCCCTGGAGGATTACCACGACCATGTGAGGAGGACTGAGTCTCATGGCAGGCCCTGGGCTCTAAGAATAGGACCCACAATGAGAAAGAAGAATCTGGGATGACTAATGGACCTAGATGTCAGGAGAGGCAGAAAGGGGAGGGACCAACTAAGAACACCAAGAAGTCACACAGAATGACTGAATGTAGGGACCTTCTTCTTGTATGTCAGTCTAGACTTGGTTACCATACACGCCATGGAATCCCCAGTTAGCTTCTAGGCTGAGTTTCGCAAGGCAGGAGAGAGAGAGTTTATACAGTAGTTGCTAAGAGCTGTAAAGGGTTTGTTCCCCAAAGATTTGTGTGTTTGAGGATTGTTCCATATAGCAATAGGATTGGGACAGGCTTATCGGACAGTAATTAGGTCATGCGGGCCCCATCCTGAAGGATGGATTAATATTGGTCTCTTGAGTAGACAAGATCTCAAGGAGTGAATTTGTTGTACAAAGGATGGGTTGTGACAAAGCAAGACCACCCCAAAGGTGGCTTTGGTGACTACTGCATGAAGCTGTGATACAGCCAGAGCGCCTAGTCAGGATACCATACTGTTTTACCCTTCCAGCTATGAGAATCATGAGTAAATAAACCCCCTTACTTTATAAATTACCCATCCTTGGGCATTTTGTTAGTGCCACACAAAAACAAACTAATACAATAAAGTCATAGTGAGATAGGCTCACTTCAAAACCTTGTCCCATAAGGCACACAACGTCTCTAATGCATGAAACATAGAGTAAATTTTCATTCATTTATATCATTCATTCATGCATCTATCCATCCATCTATTCATCCATTCGATATATTTTAAAGACCTGCTGGCACCAAGCACCCATGAAGTGCTGGAGTTTGACCAACTCCCTTATCCACGCAGAGGACACTGGCATAGCAGAGGTGATGCACTCTGGAGACAGACTGGGTAGAAATCTAGAATGAGAATTGTTGAGCCTTAAAAGGGGTAGGGATTCTCAGGGAAGGATGCTCTGGGATATCACAGATGAAAAAGACCTGAGCAAGGTGAGGAACTATATTCACCATAACATTTATTGTGCTAATGCCTGCAGGGGTAGGGGACATGGGCAGTGTGGTGGCGTTGAGACAGGAGCTTGACAGCTTTTATACAGAGAGCCGGTATGGGCAGGGTCAAGTTCTGTCACAGCAAAGTTTCACGTTAGAGGTGCACAGGTAGGTCAGCCTGTGACAAAAGGAACCCCCAGGGATCCGAACTTCCTTAACAGTGTCAGGCAAACGTGAGAGAAACACTGAGCAGAACTGAGAACGGCTCTACGGCGGAGGCAACGAGGCCGATGGGAAGACCAATGGTAATGCAAGCAGGGGCGTTCACCAGGTCTCAGTGCACTTGGTCCAGCGTGATGAGGAGAAAGGATTGAAAACAGTCTCCAGACTCATTCTGAAAGCAGAGTATGTGGGACTGCGTAAGGGAAGGGTATCTTGGTTCTTGGCTGGGCATAGGCCTGGAACCCCGAGACTCCAAGGGAGAAACTGCAGGAGTTTGGCTACGTCCCCAGAACCCAGGGTCCTGACAAGCAGTCTAATCTCCATGCACCTACATTGTTCAGACACGTAGGCCATTACAGCCCCTCCCAAAGTGCACAGGTAGAGGGTGTGACTACAGGCCTCAGGTCCTAGAGATTTACATTCTAATGAAGGCCAGACAGCAGAGCCAATTAAACCACCCCCAGAACCTCCCCCCTTCTCCCTCCCTATTTAACTCAGGTCTGCCCTGAGTTTGGGTGGGGGGGAGGGTTACATCCAGATCCATCCACCACCGCCATGAAAATAAACCCTTTTGGAATCAAGGACTTCCTCGTATCATTGGGGCCCAGCCGTCACCAAAGCTTCCAGCCTTTGGAATTCCAGATCTTTCTCCTGTATGTGGGACCTGCCGCCTGGAAGCCTCCGGGACTCCACCACTGCAGCCCCTTTTCCCACAAGAGTACAGATGTGAGGACATGAGAAAGTCTGGTGGTAGGGGCCAAGAAAGACACTCTCAGTTTGCTACCTAAGATCATGGTGGGTCAGAGTTCCTCTGGTCAGAGGGATGAAGGATGTGGGCTGAGTGAGGTGTCATGGCTGTCTAGGCTCCTGCTCTGGTTATCTGGGGACTCAGGGTGGTACTAGGAAAGTCAGGACCTCAGAGGCTGATGAAAGTACCTGGAGGCCAGCAGCCTCCCTCAATACCCAGGACATGTAGTCTCTATCACTCTGGTGATGCCTGATAGTGAGGGCCACCAACTCAGTTCAGCCTAGCTTGGAGCCAGGTTGCTGCAAGCTGTACCGCATTCATATAACACCTCCTTAAAAGCTGGAAAGGACAGAGATATAAAGCATCATATCATCCCGCACCCCATCCATAATCCCAAAGCCTCTTGCTACAGAGACTATTCTTTTTTTTTTTTTTTTTAAAGACTTTTAAGGGATATGAGCATGGACCTGCCTGTTACACTTTTCTACCAAACAAGGTGCCGTATCTTACGATTTCTAACAACCAATAGAGAGCAGTGCTTCTGACCTAACTGGGGGCCAGGAGCCAAGAGCACATGGCAGTAATGGGGAGAGGGAACCTAGGGCATTAGGCTGCCCCAACTATCTCGCAGCAATTGTCCTCTCAGAACACCACTGGTTCCTAAGCCAGAGCTTAGCTTGGACTTTGCTGATGTCCCTGAGGTTTGTACCTGCTGACCGGCACTTAAGGCTGCATTACGAGCCCCTTCTTTGGGCGGGTACAGCTGTTTCTACACTTATGGCTTTTTATACACAGCAAATTGCCCAAAACACCCAAATAAATAACGAGGAACCAATTCTTCCCACCTGCCTGAGGGCCAGTTGAAAAGCAATGGGAAAAACTGATGCTCGGGCTCACATCAGCGGGAGAAATGGATGCTTCAAGCCCAGGCCGGGAAGTTCATGGTGAGCCAGCTTTGATTACTACAGGTTTCTGTTCAACTGTGCAAGCCGTTTTTAATCCGCTGGTTCAAGGAGTGTGCCTATGAATTGCAGGGCACTGAGCTCTACCTGGGGAACTGGTTCAATGTGCTCTGGTTAAAATGCAAATGAATCAAGCAGGATTCCGAAGAGGAAAGGGTCTAAAATAAAGAGGAAGGCGAAGGAACATGGGACTCGGGTGATGCTCTGAAGGTCCCAATCCCCAAGGGGTTGTGGTGATGCCTCCTAGTCAAATGTACCCTCCATCTGTGGATGACACTGCTCTGCCTGAAAGCCCCAGGTCCCGTGGCCAGTTGTCCTCTGCCCTGGCTGTGTCTGTCATAGCGTCACACTCTTTTAACTTTACTGTGGTGATGCTGGTGGTGGTAGTGGTAGAATAACATTGTTTTAGGTTGGCAACTGTACACAGTATTTTTAAAAAAAACAAACAAACAAAACAACAACAACAACCCCAAAAACCAATGAAACAGAGCTGGAGAGGTGGCCTGGTGTTTAAGAGCATTTACTAATCTTGCAGAGGACCTGAGCTGGGTTCCGAACACCCAGGCCAGGAACACACAACTCCCTAAAACTCTAGATCCTAGAGATATGAAGCCTCTGGGCTCCACAGGCACCTGCACTCGTGTGCACATATCCACACAGACATCAACACACACACGTAATAAAATAATAAAATAATCATTAAAAATATGGAACACTCTTAGGCTTACGTTTCCTCCCCTCCTACCTCTCTCCCTTCCCTCCTCCCTCTCTCCCTCTTCCTCTTCCCTCCTCCCCTTTCTCTCTCCTTCCTTCCCTGCTTCCTTCTTTTCCTTGAGATAGGGTCTTGCTCTGAGCCCCCAAGTGCCTGGAACTTGAAATCCTCTACCTCAGTCCCCAAAATTGTCTTATCTACTTTCTTTGCTGTAATGAATCCCCACAACCAAGGCAAGTTATAGAAGAAAGATTTTATCTTGGTTTATAGTTTTAGGGGTACAAATCCATGATGTCAAGCAAAGATAAGCAAAGTTAGTACAGTGGCTGGAGCAAAAAGCTGAGGGCCCATTCACAGCTTGGACCACAGGCATAGAGCAAAGAGAGCAACTGGAAATGGCCCAAGTGTTTAACCCCTCAAAACCTGACTCTAGTGACATCCTTCTCCAACAAGACCACACCCCCCAAATCTTCTCAAACGGTGAATCACGGCAGACAAGTGAATACACGGACCATGCATTTCACTCTCTGTGGACATGAGCCGTTCTCCTGCAGGGATGGCAGGAGCATGCTACTGACTAGCAAACTGCTTCATGGATGCAGAGGAGACATTTTACTCAGCCTCTGAGCCCCATGGAGTCAGCACAGAGAAGAAACGGGCAACAGCCCCTTTCTGTATCTGACCTCAAGGTGATGACAGAGGTCAGCTCCCATAGAAAGGCTGTCGGATCATCCGTAATGATCTGTGGAAGATACCTCCGCTGCTGTTCAGGGAGGTTTGTGTATGTGCTGAGGGGGAGGGAATTATCCAGCCATGGGGATGGAGAATTAGAATGGTCTTATCAGATTCTGGGGACAGCAGGGGAGAGAAGGTTAGTACAGGTAGTGAGTAAGTGTGAATTTATGGGTAAGTGTGACAAAAAGTCCTGGCACACAGCATTTCAAAGTTCGTTGTACAATCTGTGAGTGTTTAACACACACACACACATCACACATTATTTTAGAAGGTGGACATCCTGATTTGAGTATCACAATGTACAGTTGTGGGAAGCACACATGTGTGTTCCACAAATATGTACAGATTTTATCATTAATTAGAAAAATAATTTAAAATTTTCAATACTATCAAGTTGCTTCGTTGTTGATATAAATAGCATTATCTGCGTCATATGGCAGCCCTCACCCCTTATCAAAGAAGCTTTGTTTTTTGGAAGATGAAGATCGTCACAAGAAAGCCACAACTGGGCAAAATGGAGAGAACAACTGACGGAGGATGTGACCAGCTTAGCCTGATAGAGCTAGGGCACTGCACAGCAGTAGTAAGAAACCCAACACCATCAGGGACAAAGCCACACGGAACATATCAGGGCTTGGAACAGCCAGGAGAGAGCTTAGCTGTGACATCCATGTGGTCAGTGACCAGAGCCACACCTAAGGCGTATGGAACACCACAGAGCAGCGGGTAGAAAGACCGTAAAGGCCAGAGGACCAGGATGGGATGTCTGCTGGGAGACAGTCTCTTCTATATGACAGGGATGCTGAGCCCAGAAAACCTCAACAATATAGTTGCCTAAACAAGACCCAAAGAATGATATCACCCGTTGACACTCTGACACGATGGGGGAGTTCTCATGGGGCATCACTCTTGAACTACAGACAACTAACGGTGTCTAAGAGTCTCCTCCAGGGAAGAGAGCCTGATTGCTTATCCAGTCCCAAGTGGTCGTACCTAAACACATATCAACAACACTAAGTGAACCCAGTAGGTTGTACTAATAAAGTTATATAAACACATATATATGTGTGTATAATAATTATAATTAAAAATAAGGGGTCATGAATCTAAAAAGAGGTGGAGGGACAAGAGAGGGATTGGAGAGAAGAAAACGAGAGAATGATGTAAATATAATAGTCACATGTTAAAATTTCTAAAAAATAAAACTGTTATAATTGTTATTCTTATTAAATTCTTTCATCTAGCTTGGTTGAAGTGTAATTGGCAAACACAGACTACACACATATTCAAGGCCTACTGCGTGTCAATCTGACAAACACTGTGAGTGTCCTTAATTTCAGAATGGAACCAAATGACAGAACAGACTTAAATATTATTTTTTAATCTAAGAGCTTCCTCTTCTTATCCACCCACCCCTCACCCACCCCAAAGTATGTTCCATGCTTTCTTTCCAATCTGACTAAAATTACTTCCTACAGCTGAACACCAGATTCTAAATGTCACCTCAGAAGACTAGGGGACCATTTATTTCTTATTTATTGCAAATATTGTCTGGTGTTCTGCATCTAAAGAATGCTCTTGATTAGGAAGGCCCTTCCTTTTGTTCCCAGCTTCTAAAAATATAAAGGCTATCACAAAATATGAAATAAAACCCAGTACAGATGACATGAATCATTTCCATCAGACTTTGTGTGTGTGTGTGCTCGCACACACGTGCGTATGTGTGCATGTGTACAACGCATGCCATAATGGGGGTAGCACATTAATATAAAGATTCAAAAGAATAATTAAAGATCTACCTGGACACAAATATGCCTGAGGAAGGACCTTTTATATTGTTTTGCATTCTGTGTGTCATTCAAAAGGTTTGCAACTAGGGAATGATGTTGAACTAAAATAAGACAGGAACACATTGAGGGAAATTATACCCTGTCCAATGAGTTGACACCCCCTTTAGACAGCTCACCACGACAGCTCACTGCAGCCACCATTGGTGCACAGGGGGTGACATTTAGACTCTGCACAGTAGTGCAGGAGAAAAGCTGTGTCTGCAGAGCAGCGATCGTGGAGGGTGAGTCTACGGCAAGAGGGCGCAGAGTGCCCTGGTGCCTCCAACATGTCTGTCATTGGACCATGTGGATGTTGTAGCTGACTAGTCCCCTGCACCAATCCCTGGCAGACTCTCTTCAGATCTGCCCCTGATAGCATGATTTCTGTTGCTGCTGCTGTTTTTCTCTTTTTTTTACCTTCTTTTAAAAATATGTCTCTCTTCCAAGAATCCAGTAGATGCCTCCAAACCAAAGATGTTACTAAAGTCTTCACAGATCTCCTCAGATACCCACTTGTGATGCATAATTTAGAAATTCTACCAATGAAACTGTAGTTTTTACAATCGTCTGCCATAAAGGTTAATAGGAGTATCTCCCTCTTCTTTCCTCTGCCTGCCCCTCTCTCCATCCTGCTGAGCTGTTCTCTCCTCTCTTTCTTTGATGACGTTGTAGGATGGAATGGTACCCGACTTAGGACTAGATGAAGCAGGATGATTGCTGCTTGCCCAGTGATATGCACAGTTCAACCACTTTCACTGGCATTTTGAAACTGATAACCGGGATAACTCCCAAGCAACTGATGGGGCGACAGTATACACTGCATAGATACACTGGACAAAGGCATGAGTGGACAGCTCAGGGTGGACCCTGGCTACTCAGAATGGCACACAACTAAAAGCACAGTTTATTTCTGGAGTTTTTCATGGAATATTTTCTTCAAGTTCTTGTTTATTTTTATTTTATGTGTGTGGGCGTTTTGCCTGCATGTATGTCTGTGTACATGTACATGCCCGCTGTATATGCAGGGCAGAAGAAAATGTCAAATCCCCTAGAACTAGAGTTAAAGATTATTTTTGAGCTGCCATGCGGGTGCTGGGAATTGAACCCAGGTCCTCTGGAAGTACGGCAAGTGTCTTTAACCACTGAGCCATCTGGCCAGTCCTTATTTGACATTCTTGAACCATAGTTGACTGCAGATAACTAAAATAGCTGAAAACAAAACTATAGAAAATGGGACATGATGATGTAAATACAATGTAAATATCAATCCCATGTCATAACTTTGTGTCACAATGCCTGGCACCCATAGGCACTCGTTCATTCAACAGATATTTCTTGAGCATCTACTGTATTCCAAAACTGGTCTTGTGACTAGAAATACAAACTAACAAAGCAAACATTTTCTTTTTCTTCATGAAACTCCCCTTCCTAAAGGGGAAAGGGCTGAAGACTAGGAAAGTAGAAAAAGAATAAATCTATCACGTATATGCTAGAAAGTAGGAAATGCCATGAGAGAAGGAAGAGACAGAGTAAAGAGCACAGTCTCCAGAGGGTTCGTAATGGGGGTGTCCCTTTGATTTTGTGAGCCTCAGCCCTTGCGTCGCTGCCTGGTGCCTCTGCCTACATCTTCCCACAGAGCTCTGTCCTTCCATGGGACAAACTCCCAATGAAATGTCATGTACTCTGGTCACAGCAAAGACCAGATGCTAGCTCCTATTGACTTTGTGGTGTACTACTTGGTACCAAGAAATACAAGGGTCCCAGGGCCTCTGGGAGCAGAATCTGATATTGGGATGAAGTCTACAAGTTACTCTTTACTAAAGGTAGTTGGAAAATAGGAAGCATCATAAAAGAGGAAACAGTGACATAGGAATTTCACAAAGGGCATAGCCAATAGCTGGAGGGGTAAGGGGTTGTTGGAGCTGTGGCCTTCACCAAGGATGTAGTCCCTACGCCCCACTCCCTTGGGCATGCCAGCAGAGGGGTGGGCATTTGCAACAAGAAGCTGCGCCCATGGAATTGCAACATTATGGTTGCCTGGATAATACACACACAGTGATAACACTGACTGAACTTCCAGTATGGAGGAGGGAAGTTTCACAAGGTCCCACACCTACATGAAGAGCTACAAGGATTGAAGGCTAAGAGAGAAGAGATATTAAGTCTTCTCCAGGAATGAGGCTCCTGATAGTTTACCCAGTCCCAAGTGGTCAGTTCTGAATACATATACACATACATACACATACACATACACATACACCCTCCCACCCACATACATATCACATACACACACACACACACACACACAATATATATATATATAGTATATATACATATACACCTGCACATACACAGACACTCACATGCACACATATACACACACATCACACACACATATATACATATACACATGCATATACATACGCACACACATATACATGTATGTATATACATGTGAAGGGGGACACAGAAGAGTTGACATGGAGGAAAAAGTTGGTGGAAATCACATAGATACAGTACTTCATTATGAAGTTCTAAAATTGCTTTAAAAAGAAAATCATCAGACCATAACTGTTCTACCAAAATAAGGGTGGGGAGGGTGGGGGATGTAGAATATCAAACATAGACAGGAACAGGTCCTGTAATAACACTCTGTTTACAAATCAGACCAATGTAAGATCTTTGAACCAGCAATACTGAATGGAAACCAATGGTCAAATGGCTGAGTTCAAAGCTCTATTAGACACAGAATGAGTGAAATAGATAGGCTAAGAAGAGGTCTACCAGGCAAGCTTGATAAACTAAACAAAGTTTAAAAATCAAACAACTGAAGCAAACAACTGAAAGAGCAGAGAGATGAGCTAGACAAAAATCTCTCCGCGTGTTTATGTCTCTGAAGAAAGCAGAATTTAAAAAAAAAAAAATAACAAAACCCCACAGAGCAATAGCATGATCCTCAAATAAAGAAATATGATCTTGAGTTGAGATAATCCACCTAGTCTTGGGAAATCCTCAGATAGTTTAGAGAACTAATGAAAATGTACAAATACATCAGAAGGCTTGAGAGTGTTATTAAGGGTATAGTGGTGGCCACTATAGCGTCTCAGCTGCTACTGTGCAAACACAAGCACACACAGCTGAAGAGAGCTCAGAGAGCGTAGCAGGTGGTTTTAAAAATGGCAACACGGGATTGTTAGTGTTGACTGTCAACTGTCAGGACCTGGAGACATTTAAGAGACGAGCCTCTGAGTGTGCCTGTGTGAAGGGTTATTTAGATCAGGTTAGCCTATGGGCAAGCCTGGGAGGAGTTAGGTGAGTTGGATAAAGTGAGCTGGGACTACCTACCCTCAGCCTCAGTGTGCAAGCATGGCTCCCTGGGCTCAAGTCCTAGATAGACCAGAGGCCCAGTGATCGGCTGCCTCTGGGTATCGCTCTTCCCTGCCAGGACTCTTCTATTGTGAAGTACTCTACCCTTAAACTGTGAACCAAAGCAACTCTTTCTCCAGAAGTTGATTTTGTCAGGAAATTGTATCGCACCAATAGGAAAAATAATAAAACAAATGGTAAGAGGAATTTTAACATAAAATCTTCCAACTAGAGCTTAGTATGGTTTTCGTAACCATATAGCTTGGATCTTGAATGCTCCCCCAAAGACCTGTCTTTGGAAGGCTTGGTCCCCAGTATGAACCAATGGAAGGTCTCCGTGTCGTTTGGGAGGGGGGTGTGCCTTTTGGAGGATATTAAACATACACTCTTTTTATTTTATCTTTTATTCCTGGCTATGGTGAGTGTCACCATACATTCTTGCCACAGGCTTAAAGCAATGGGCCCAACTGATCATGAACTGAAGCCTCCAAACCTGTGAGCCAAATAACCTTTTTTTCTGTTCATAACTGACCTCTCTCAGGTGTTTTGTTACAGCGATAGACTATGACTAACACACTTATTTATGAAAAGAAAGCATGCTTTTGCTGGATACACGGTCAATGTAATGGATACATATAAGTCATTTTGTGATAAGCCTAAAATAAACCATTATCATATATGTATATGATTGTATATTATATTATATGTATATTATATATATATATATATATATATATAAATTCATTAGGCAAATAAAATAAAAGTTTGGTATTTGTATCAGGTAATTTAAATAACAATTAGACTCACTTCACACTATAATAAGTTCAATCAGACTCAGTGACTGATGTACACACCCAAATGTAAAACCACAGAGCAAAGCACCATGGTCATAAGGACTCTGACTCAAGAAAACGAACTCAGGGGAGGATATGAGAACCTACACAGCACAATTGAGAAGATGCAGAGGTTCTGTACTCCTGAAATAGAAAACTAGCATTTTTTCTGAATGCCCAAAGAACACACACACAATTACTATAATTTGATCATATGGAAACCCACCACATAACCCAACTCCAGAGAGTTAAATGGTGTGGTCTCTGCTCAGAGTGTATGTGAGGCAGAGTTCTAGTTTCTCAAATAAGAAACAAAACACTTGAACATTTAGAACATTTTAAAGATTAAAGAATATTCAAGATTAAGTAGAAATTAAAGAGAAATTGCAGAATCCTGGTTTTAAAAACAAATCGTGTATCAAAGGGCATAGATATAACCAGAGGAAAGAAGCTTTACAACAAAGATTAGAGGCTCAGTGGTTGAGAGCGCTGGCTGCTCTTCCAGAGGACCCCGATTCAAGTCTTACAACCACGTGGAAGCTCACAACCCTCTTGTAACTCCAGTTCCAGGGCAACCAATGCCCTCTTCTGGCCTCTGTGGGGACTACATCCACAAAGTATACAGACACATTCAGGTAAGATATCCATATACATAAAATTAATAAATGTTGTTTAAAATCTAGATTATTTAATAACAAGTGAAGAAAACATGTGAACCAAGTCCTGAGTACATAGTACAGAGACAGAATGATCAAAGATGAGTTTTAACAAAAAAGTTCTTACTGTGTGTGTGTTTGGGGGTTGCGGACAGAACAAAATAGCCATGTCAGTGACCTTCAGCTGGGAGAAATGTTTTGAAGGTGACACTTGGACATGTCTGGAGAGCACCTTGCTACACAAGCTTAGACCTCACAGGACAAGTTCCCCCTCCCCCATCAAAGAGCTAGCCACTGAGGCTGAGAAATCCTGAGCTGTCTTAATACAAACAAAAGACAACATATACCCACAAAACCTGAGAGAATAATATGGATAAAACTGTGGATAAAGGAAATACTGTATAAAGAATGTATTGCAGGGGTGGAGGGATGGTCCTGTTGTCTACTCTCGCAGAGGACCCAAGTTCAGTTTCAAATCCCAGGTCTACAAGGAGGCTCACCCCTGCTTGTAACTCCAGTCCCAGGGGATCTGACACCCTCTTCTGGCTCCTGTGCCCAGGCATGCGCGCAGGCAAAACACCATAAACATAAAATAAAAAAGTTTAAGAGGAGAATACGTTGTTTATTTTGCCAAATAATTTTCAATGAACTAAATGGATACCTTTTTTACCAAAGAGAAATTGACTCTGAGGAAGGGGGAGGGGGGGAGGGGAGGGTAGAAAGGGGAGGGGAGGGATTTTAAATTAGCCAATTACCATGAAGAAAAGGGCGAGAGTCACCAATGAGCTAAGTGAAGAATGCACCAGACCTCCATGTGTCTACGCCTCAATTCTATGAATCCTTCCAAAAATACAAAATCCAAGCTCTGACTGACTGCTCAAGAGTTTAGAGGAAAAAAAAAAATTTCCCTAACTACCTTTTAGAGAAGCAACACTGATATCAAAACCTGTGAGAGATGTTTTCAAAGCCAAGCTTCTAATAGTGGAGCAGAAATGAAATAAATCCTAGCTAATACTAGAATAAGTTGACAGTATACTCAGTAGAGAAGGGCTGCCCTGGGACTAGTGGACCAGGTCCAGGTTGTGAGAGGCTGAGATAGGATGGCTGTACATTTCAGAACTGCTTGGGCTATAGCCTGAGTTCAAGGCCAGATTGGGCAATGTGTCTGTTGGTTTTGTCTACAGATTTAAAGAAAAAAGGACATGGAATTAGCTCAGGGGTAGAGCTCCTGCTTAGAATGCCCACATAAGTGGCTGTAGGTGTGGCTCAGTAGTAGAGCACCTGCCTTGAATTTACCAGTGAGTGAGTAGGAGCATGGCTCAGTGGTAGAACCCCTGGCTAGAATCCCCCAGTGAGGAGCTGGGGGCATGGATCAGTGGTAGAGCACCTGCCTAGAATTTTCTAGTGAGTTGCTCAGCACTTGGCTCCCTGACAGAGAATGTGTCTAACAAGCAGGAGGCCCTAGGTTCAATCTTCACTACTGAATAAAATACCTTCATCAAGTAGGGTTAATTCTTTAAATAAAAAGATATTTTAATGTAAGAAAAATCTATTAGTAGAGCGAATTCCTTAAATAAAGAGATTCTTTAACATAAGAACATCTATTAATATGATTCACTATTTTAATATTATGTCAAGGAAAAATATTTGATCATCTCCACAAATTCCATAAGAGGCATTTATAAATTTAAACATGAATCTCTGATTAAAACAAATAAACAATCAGCCGAACAGTCCTCGCGGGGTATTTCTGTCACACACATATGGCCAGATGCTAAGGCGGGAGGCTGAAATCATGTGCCTTGGAATCAGAGCACTGGGGACCCGCCAGCACCTCTTACCAAGCATCTTCCGGAATATATTAGTTCACTGCAGTAGAGAAAGAGAAAGAGAAATGGATTCTAGCTTTGTTTGTAAAAAAAAAAAAAAAAAAAAGGAACACGATTATTATTATTGTTATTATTATTATCATTATTTTTAGAGGATGATTTGATTTCATCGCAGAATACTTAGGAGAAACCAATGGGGGTTGGGAAGGAAATGATAGGAAAATTCAAGGAGTGATTATTAGGTGAACATGTAAAAAAAACCCACCAGTTAAAGCTGTGGTTCTCAACCTGTGGTTCCTGACCCCTTTGAGGCTTGAAGACTCTTTCACGGGGTTGCATATCAAATATCCCGCGTACCAGATATTTACATTACGATTCATAACTGTATCCGTGTTATGAATTACAGTTATGAAGTAGCAAGGAAAGCAATTTTATGGTTGGAGGTTATCACGACATGAGGGACTGTATTAAAGGTTGCAGGGTTATGCAAACAGTCAATTAGGATGGGGCAATGGAAGAAACATTTGATTTACAGTGTAGAGTTGAGGTGGGGGCTAGAAACAGATAGAATGAATTTCAGGCTTTCTTGCTTTCTGGTGCTTTGATGAACACCAATAACGAAAGCACCTGGGGGAGGCCAAGGATTTATTTCATCTTCCGATGTGTAGTCCATCACTGAGGGAAATCAAGGACTCACTGAAGACCACAAAAGGGTGCTTCTTATTGGCTTCCTTTACATGGCTTGCTCAGCCTGCTTTCTTATACATCCTGCCTAAGGATGGTACTGCCCACTGTAGGCTGGACCTTCCCTTGCACATCAGCCATTAAAGGAGAAAATACCATACAGACTTGCACACAATCTAATGGAAATAATTCCCCAGCAGAGGCTCACTCTTCCCGGTGACTTTAGTTTGTGTCAGGCTGGCAAGAATCACTAATCATACGTGATGAGTAACAATTGTTCAAAGCCACAGAACAGTGCTTTGCCTCCAAGCCAGTGCCGTAGACTCTTTTTGAAAAATCTGTAAATTTAATCATATTTCTCCTTTCCCATCTTCAAAAAAAAAATTGCTAAATATTTTCCTGAAGATGTTTGTTTTCACCTGAGACCGCAGATCATATAGGAATGATAGGAAAGTAGTTGTCTAAATTCTGAAGAAGGAAGAAAACGGCCTTGTGGGAGAGAATGTTGGGTTATGTAATCATTAATTTGGCTGAAGCTGGTGCAGAAAGAGCAGACAGGTCAACTTGATGAAACGAAGAGTAGAGAAGCATGAGAGATATGAACGTATATGAGAATTAGTGAACAATAAACACGCCTTTTTTAATGAGGGAAAGAATAAAGGATGGGTTAGTAAACTGTGTTTGGGCAACAGCTAGCCACTGTGTTGGAAGAAGAGGATCAAAAGAATATGACTGGAGCTTTAACTCTTTCCCTTACATCACAACAAAATCAAACCGGTTAAAGATTTGCATATAAAGGGGGAGGAGGGTGACGGCCAAAGAAGACAGGGAAGCTGCTATAAAACCTGGGAGTGAGCTTGTTACTGAAGTCGAATGACAGACGAATCCAAGAACAAAATTCGAACTTCACTACGACAAAAATCTAAACAAAATCAAAAGGCATATGACACTCTGGGAAAAATATTTAGAATGGAAGTGACAGAAAAGGGCTAATTTCCTTAATATATAATAAGCCCTTGCAAATCAGTGAGAAAGATATCAATCATGCAACAGAGGGGGAAAAAAAATAATGGGCAAATGATGTGAAAAGCCACGTCATTCCAGGGAAGGAGCCAGAGATGAGAACCATATGGGGAGACGCTCAATGTCACTCATAATTAAAGACATGCAACTAAAACAATGGCGAACCTATGAGCAGGGCAACAGTGCCTGTCTCTGAGCAGCCTTGCATCGTGGAGATTGTTTTGTCAGCCTCTCTGTCTCTGTCTCTCTGTCCATCTGTCTCTGTCTTTCTGTCTCTCTTTCTCAGGCAGATGGCCAGTTTTAAAATGTGCGTGTGTCTGTGTGTCTCTGTGTGTGTGTGTGAACAGTCAAGCTGCTTGCACACAAGGCACTTGTTAAGTAAATTATTGTAGATCAACACAAAGAACTAGGGACTCTTTGCAATTGTGAACAAAATACAAAATATTTACAAGGATGTGTATGATGTCAACACGGAACAAACGAACAAACTGTTATGGTTTAAAGCTGGATTAATTGTCTTTTAAAAGGCTGATGTGTTTGGTTGCCAGCTTGTAGGTGGTGGAATCTTTAAGAGGTGGTGTTTAATGGGAGGGAGTTAGGTCATGGACCATGCCTTTGCAGGGGATACTGGGCTGCAGCCCTCCCCACTCTCACTCTGTCTTGGCACCGTGAGGCAGAAACTTCCACCACAAATCACATCCTGGAACTGGTAGGGTCATGTGACCATAGACAGAAACCCTGAACCCAGATAAACATTTCTCTCACAAACTTATTTTTTTCCAGGCATTTCGTCACAACCATGAAAAACTAACCAACACAAGATCAAGGTACATAACAATATGTGTGATATGTCCATTTGTGTTTAAAATTAACATACGCACATTTTGCATAGAAAATGCCTGGAAGTACATGTATCAATTCGATGGAGTCAGGATGAGAGGAAGTTAAGACTCTCCTTTAAATGTGTCTTTTCTATAAGTTTAGCTGAGAGCAGGCATACACAGCCCTTCCAGGATGCTGAAATATGATGGATGTATACTGAAAAGACACACGGTTGGTTCAGATGTGTTCCAATGACCAAATATGTGGCAGACTGAGCAACACCTACTGATGGCAAAGCAAATACATCTCATAGGACAGAGATAATATCAAAATAAAAATAATAAAATGTAACAAAAGAATTGAAAATATATTGAAAAGGGTGCTTCCAGAAGTCCATGGGGATGAGTAGTTAAGGGATTGCCTTAGCTGACAGGCCTTCTTCAAGTCATTCAATCAAAATGGAAAGTTGTTACAACTACTCTCCCTTCCCCATGAGAAACCCTGGGCCCTCCTAACTAGTAATCCCTGCCTGGAGATCTTCTTTTTTCCCTAGTTAGTAAAGTTATGGTAGTCCTTCAAAAACTAGGCAAAACCAGGGATGGTGGCACACACCCTTAATCCCAGCACTTGGGAGACAGAGACAGGAGGAGCTCTGTGAGTTCCAGGCCAGCCTGGTCTACATAGTGAGTTCAAGTACCTGTCTGGAAACATAACAAGATGGAAAAAAAAAAAACTTAGGCAAGCTTACTGGGGTGGGAAGCATTGGGCACACAGCCTCAGGACTCAGACGAAAATACTTCTAAGCAAGAGTCCAGAGCACACACCACCCTTTAAACCTCTCCACTTGAAGGCTTTTAGAAAGTAGCTCACCTGCCCCCAAACTGCCTTTTCTAAGTCCATAAAATAAGGAGACGAGAACTCACTCCAAAGATAAAATGAAGCCTGCACAGGAGCCCTGACTCTGTCAGAAGAGTCATGCTTTACGACCTGGAATCCCATTAGGAAGACTCAGAAATCGTCTGGGACACAAGACCCTTCCTTGATTCTGCCTGTAAACTCAGGAAGCTGAACCCATTCTTCTAGCATGCCCAGGGCCAAGCAACAGGGGAAGATCTGAGCCTAGGAGCCTTGACTCTTAGCTCCCAGGGCGAGCCACCGATCACGCTTAAGAGATGAAAATGATTTTGAAAACCAAGGCCAAAGGCCACAAGCATATATTTGCTGCAGATTATTGACACGAGTGTGCCATGGACCTAGCCAATCAGAAAGTAATTTTATAAACACTGTTATTAAACAGGAGGGCAATTACTTTAAGTACTGGAAAAATGTCAGGGTCATACACGAATTTTGTGGGTATCACATTTTATTTGACACTCAGTGGATCAATGACTCCAAGAAAATTTATTCAGAAATAATATGAACCATGTCACCAACCTTGAAGCTGAGCCTCCCCTGTGTAGACTGCCCAAATTTAGAGAGGAATCATTTTTATTTCATTCTATTTTTTGTTGTTGTTGTTGTTCTAAGAACCCAGAAAAGTAGTCAATGCTTTTGATATATTAAAGTACAGAAATGATCCAGAAAAGGGCTCAGGATATCCTTGGTTTGAGGAGGCCACTGTGGTTTGTTGATTTACCATTACTGTGTTATAGAGATGATGCTCAGATAAGTTTGAGACTATATTAACTCGGACATGACACTCCTTTAGAGACTGGTGGCAAGTTCCTCTGGGTGTGAGCAGGTACCTGCAAAAGGTAGGTCCAGAAAGGGTTTCTTAAAAGAGGCAACATGGAAATCTTTTTCTTCCTGTCTTGACAACTGAACTTCAGTTTTACTTGTGTTTTTAACAGAAACTAGACTGGGATCCCTCAACCCACATCAGGACAGTAGGCTATCTTAATATATGGTAATGTTGAACAACTATATACATGACTCCATTTGAGACTGCAGAAAGAAGCTACACAGGAACCAGTCAATCCTGAGGGCCCCTGAGGACTAGAGTCACCATGGTCCCTAATGCTTCAGGTCTTTCACGGTCATGGAGGACCAGCTATCAGTCTCTAATGTTTCTGGTCTGTCATGGGCATGGAAGGCCAGCCATCAGCCTCTTGCAACTGCCTGACAGATGGATACAATGCTGACTGTTGTTTCCTGCCCATCCAAGAGCCAATCAAAATGACACATGTAACTAAGGTTGAGTTTTCAGATTTAAGTACATTGGAGACATTGCGGGGCTTTGGGAGGTTTGTTTTGGTGGTAGGATATTGTTGTTGTTTTGAATGTTATTGTTAACTTTAAAAAGGGTGTTGTGATGCATTGTATTGTCCACTCTTTTTGTTTTGTCTCCCCATTAGAAGAAAACTTTTGGACTGGGAGTATGTTTCTACTTTCCCTTGGGATCAAAGTTTCATCATAGAAAGTTGTCAAAAAATGCCTGTGACACGGATGGATGAATCAGCAGATGAATAAGAAGATGTATGTATCTATGGACCTATATATGTACATAGGTATGTATGAATGTATATATGTATGCATTGTATGTATGTGTGGAATGATGAATGAATGGGTAAATGGATGTGTGGAGGAATGGATAGATATATGTATGGATGCTGGATAAATAGATGTATGCATTGTATGAATATATGGATGGATAAATGAATAGATGTATGTGTTGTATGTATATATGAATAGATGTGTATTTATATGGAATGGTGAATGGTTAAACATATATATATATATATATATATATATACACATTCATATGGATAAATGGATAAATATATGTATGTATGGATAGATGGGTAGATGTATGTTTGTATGGCATGATGAATGGATTGATGAACAGATGTTTGTATGATGGCTAGATACATGTTATATATGATTATATGATTGTATGTATGGATGGATAGATGAATTGGTGGATAGAAGTGTGTATGGATGTATTCTATTGCTGGATAGATGGATGGATAGATAAATGTACCGTATATACAAACGGTAGATGTATGTATTGCATGGATAGATGAAATAGTAGATAGATGTGTGTATATATATATTATATGTGTGTGTGTGTGTGTATGAATAGATGGATAGTTAAATATACATGTGTTTGAACATATACATGGTTTGTGAATAGATAGATGAAGTTATGGATGGCTGGGCAGATAGACAGATGATGTGCTACAGATATCCATTTATCTATCCATACATACATACATACATACACCCATATGATACATACATAAAATACATCTACCTACCCATATATACATGTACCCATACATACATCTATCTATTCATCTACCCATCGATCTGTTAATCAATCTATCATTCCATACAAACATACATCTCTTTATTCATCCATACAAACATACATCTACCTGTCTATCCATACATCCCTCAAACATCTCTCATCCACCGACCTACCCACTCAACTATACATATCTATCTATCTATCTATTCATATGCATATCTAATCATACATACATATGCAGATGTGCTATGGGTAAAAAGTGAATGAATACTTTCCTATATTCACTTTCAGTGACCCCCAACCTGAATACACAAATACATGACTATGATCCTCTGAATCATTTCCAAACCATTTAAGAAAATACTTGTATTTTATTTACACTTGCACCCCATTAGCTCTTCACTATAGGTCTGTCAGTGAAGGCTGACAAGAATTATTTTTCTATCTACCAGCTACAAAAGTTGAGATTCAAAGATGTTAAGACATGCCACAAAGCTCTTGAGGAGAGAATCAGGAACAGTATGCAGCTATAAAAATATAGCAGAAACCAGGAGGGATGACACATGCCTGTATTCCCACTAGTCAGCAGGCTAATGCAGAAAGACTGAATTTGAGCCCAGCCTGGGCTATTCTTTCTAAAAATGGGAAGAAAAGGGAAGAGGAGGGCAAAAGAGGAGAGGGAAGAAAGGGAGAAGGGAAATGAGAAGGGGATGGGAGGATAAAAGAAAAATGCAGAGTATAGTTGGAGATATTTATATCGGAGCCTAGGAAGGGCTGTTTGGAACAGCGCAGGAAGTGCCCAGATTGCATATCCACTAGAGGTGTTTTGTTGAGTCTTGGAGGAGCATACATTTGCCTGTGCTTGAATTTCACCAGTGACTTCTAGACCACTCTGATTGCAAATGTAGCCCACCTGCAGTGGCCAAAGACTCTTGCTTTAATGTTTGGCTGTTTCCCTGTTTCTTTCTGCAAGCTGAGATGCAGCAGGGTATTACAGTAGACATGCAAAGAGCAGCTGAACAGAAAAGAGCGGATGATTATACTATTATGGTCTAGAGGAGATTTTTTTCCTGGTTATCTCATCTATCAAGTGCTGCAGCAGGCAAACTTAGAGGAGACAGTACAGCCCAGGGTCCTGTCTCTTTAGTCTCCTACATATCTCTGCCTGGTGGCTCCTGGCTTTGAGATGAGAGTTGCCACTTTTCCCAAGTGGCCATCACTGCAGAAGTTTATGCATGTGACATATGATGGGACCCTCAGAAACCTACAGAGGCAACTGTGGTGTCAAAGACTGCAGATGTCCTAGCTGCTGGGGCCTAGTCCCTTGAGTGAGAGATGTCTCCCAACCCACAAGCACTCTGTCAGTGTTTTCCAGAGCACTCAAATTGTCACTACTAAAGATTCATTCTAGGTCACAGACAGAACTTGGTTGGCCAAACAGATGGTTCCTCAAAACCGCTTCAGGCAGAGCTAGTCTGGGCCAACTCATCTGGAATTACAGTGCTGGTTTGTATTCGATAGGCACTTGTGCCATTTCAAACAAGATCAGGCTGTTGGACACATTGCTTTCCTTGGTCTTTCACATCAGAAGTTGCACACAAAGAATTGACCTCCCTACCTGCTGAGAATAAGTGACAATTGACTGCTCAGCCATGACCAAGACACCTAGACTACCCCCTCTAAGTTTCAGGGAACACTGGGGAAGTGAGGGTGAAAAAAATATAAGAACCTGGAGGTAGGGCAAAGATCTATGAAGAGCTACAACATCATCTGGCTGGGGCATAGTCATTGCAGCCTCTGCCTCAAAGCAGCTGTGGTTGCCTGTACTGGGCCTGGACAAGACTACTACAGTCATCAATCAAGCATGGACCATCAAGGGACTGAATTGTACCATTTAAATGTTTGCAAATACTCTTCCAAATGATTCCGTTATACATAGCTTTCAGCCCAGGCATCCCTGTACATGCCTACAGTTCCAGTATTCTGAAGCAAAATGCCAGTTCAAGGCCAGCCTGGTCTACATAGCTCACTATGTAGTGCACTCCTATATCACAAAACAGATCAACAGCATCAGCAGCAACAACAAAATCTAGTGCTATTGCAATTTCTCATCTGTGAATGTATTGTGTAAGTTGATCTGCATGGGCACACAAAAGATACTTCATGAGGCACTGTCTGAGGTAATAGAAACAGCCTAGCATTCAGAATGAATGGCATACACAGGACTGGTCAGGCAAAGCTCTACAGGTGCTAGAATGCTAGACATATAGTAGCAATGTAACTAAAGGCCAAAGTCAACATTTCTGCAATTGCTTTAAGTGAAAAAGGCAACTTACCGAAATATGCAGTATTTGATCACTTTATGACTATATTTTTAAAGAACAGAACTACTTACATTAATACATATATATTCCTTCTATAATATATACATCTACACATACCACACACACACACACACACACACATATACATATACATATACATATACATATACATATACATATACATATACATATACATATACATATCATACTATATATACCACACACACACACACAGATTTTTTCTGAGTATATGTTATATTCATTTTTAAGAATTTTTTTTTTAAATTTCATTGAAAAGGAGATGTGAGAGAAAGCTATCAGGCAAAGGAGATCTTAATTAAAACTAACTGAAAATGATAATAAAAAATGGCTCCGCCAAATGTCAATAAAAGGCCTCATTTTGAACCAACGAAAACAGACGGTAAAGAAAATGACACATAAATTCAAAGGAAATCTTTCGAGAGCAGGTTATTGCACATTCAGCCACAAGGAAGGTACTGGGGGCTCTGATGAAGAATCTTTCATAAATAACTTTGACACAAATCATTACCCTATGGAGCTACAAGGGGGCGAGGACTCACTTGCTCCAGGCTGTGCAGTAGGCAGCTGAACAGCTGAATAGTGCATTCTGCCCTGGACAATATGATGACTGGGCCTGGGCCCAAGACACCCCAAATTCTGACCAGCTCTACCCTGAGACCTGCAAGCATTCCCTTACAGAGATTTTAACATCTTCACTTTCCCATGCAGTGGCTTCATGCTAGGCCACTATCTTCCTGTACATTTCTGGCCCCATTACCATGACCACCCTCGGTATTCTGGAGCATAACACTACCAGAAGCCTTTTCCTATCCATCCATCTCTGCTTCGACCGACAGAGGCCACCTGGCCGCCTTTGTCTTGTTTTTGCCTTGTCTTGTTTTGGTTATTTTGAGATGAAGTCTCATCATATAGCCCTGGTTGGCCATGAACTTGCTATGTAGCTCAGGTTAGTCTGAACTGTATGATCCTCTTGCTTCAGTCTCCCAAGTGTGAGGATTACAGGTGTGAAACACAAGGCTGTATTGTAAGTCCTTCTTTTTTTTTTTTTTTTTTTTTTTTTTTTATTTAATAGAGAAAGAAGCCAGGACGGGGAGAAGCCAACTATCTCAGAAAACACATTAGGAGGAACACGGCTGGGCTGGAGCCACGCTCTTTGTCCACTGAACCTACTCCAGCACACACAGGCATCATTTCATCACACTCATGCACATGCCTCCCCAGTTCTTCCCAAAGAGGAGCCTTCCTACTGTGGATCTACAGTCTCACATCATTGCTTCCTGTCATACTGTAAAATATTTGCTTTGATCTTGTACAGACTCCCAAATTCCCTGGATTGTCCCAAGTTAGAAGTGTCTCCATGTGTGACAGTGTGATGATTGACAGCTGGCAGCTCCTAGGTACCTTTAAGAAATTCACTGGTCACTCAAAAGACCAAGATGGGATTAGAGGGCTTGGGACTTTGAACCTCAATCCCCAGCCTCTACAGATGGATTAGGGGAGATCCGTCCATCTGGTTAATGGTTTCTTCAATCACACCTATGTAATAAATTCCCATTAAAACCCCCAAAAGAATTTAGAGAGCATCCTAGGAGCAAATGCATGGCAGGCCTTAGAGGACATGAAAGCCCGGCCTCCCTTCTCCATGCCTTCACCATAACCATTAGAACAACCTTCCAACCATTCTAACATCTGCACTTTCTTTTTTCTCTTCTGTGTCTTCCCAACAGTGGCCCCATACTGTTTCCTGTCTCCTGTATACCTCTAGACCTGGTGCTTCCTACAATCTGTGATTCATTCTCAACAAGTAATAAACAAAAATGCAAGGAGGTGAACCAAGATTTATAGCTGAGTATCCAAAGTACAGGTAAAACAGTGTGGGGCTTTCCAGAAGCCTCTGAGGGACCTAATGCTGTCTTAGGTGAACAGCACCAGAAGTGATGGAACTAAAGGATACAGGGATAAAGCTCCTGTGGACTGGTTGGGGTCACCACATTGTTCCTACTGACCAGAGAACCCAGAATCGCTGTTAACTGTTCCATAGGAGAACAGAGAAATCTGGATGTCCCGCTCTGTATTGTTAGATCTTTGGGTGGAATCTTGACTAGAACTCTGTCAGTTGAGATAGCTGTTTGGCTATGGGGAGAATGCAGCCCTGAAGTCCTCCTGGGGCTCAGCAGCAGCCCAGAGCCCACTTCACTCCAGCTGGGCTGTCATGAAGACTGGAAGTCACAAAGTGTCTTGGCAGTCGAGACTGCCTAGCACACAAAGAAGGAAAGGTGGCCCAGACTGCACTTACAGCTCATTTGGGAGGATTATGATATCAAGGCCACTTTAGATCATGTAGCAAGACCTTGCCTCAAAATCAAAAGCAAAAGGGGCTTTTTAACTAGGGAAGAAAGGAGGATGCCTCTCCAAGGCCCAGGGGACATGTGTTGTTCTAGCTACATCTGCTTTTGTGATTCACCAGCAGCTTGGATGTGGCCCTGGTTCAAGATCAGAGATGACAGGCTGCCTATTCCCTGGGTGTCTGTCTTCCCACTGCCAGCTTTTCCAGTGGCCCACCTCTTCTGCCTCCCTAGGGGCCAACGGACTCCACAGAAACACTGCATAGATCACAGAGGTCTGTTTGAAGCCAGTCTGAACTTTTCCTCCTAAACTAGAGAAACAAGAAGAATGGATCATGGAAGTCAGGCATCTTCCAGAGGGTAGACATTTTATCCTACCTGTCTGCAAACGTCATGGACATCAAAAGCACCCAGCAGTTTTGCCCTTGCTTCCCAACAGCAGTAGCAGGAGTAACAGTAACCCTGGTGGAGGATATTCCCTACAGCAGTAAGAGGGAAGTGTCACTTACCCAGTGCAGGGGTGGGGTGGAGGAATAAGCTACTTCTCTGTGAAATGGGGGTGACTTGACTCCTTACTCACTTGACAAAGAACTGAATATAAAAACCTACTGCTTCGTGAGCTCCTTTGATGTGCAAGCCTGCTGGAGAGGGTGCGGTGTTATCTTGCTGCTGTGCCTTCCTCTGGATACCTTTCCAGCTAAATGGATTCATAGGAAAAGGGCTGGAGGGTGGCTCTGCTCTCAAGCTTGCTGAGTAACCTCAGGCTGGTTACTTACTCTTTCCGATCATCAGTGTTTTCATATAGAAAATAGCAGTTACCCATCTGCCTTGGTACAGCTGTAAGCATCACCAAGTCAATTTGGTGAGTTGTAGGGTTTGTTTTTTGTTTTGTTTTGTGTTTTTGTTGTGGTTATTGTTGTTTGCTTTTTTGAGGGGTTGTGGGGGGGTGTTTATCTTTTATGTCACAGCTAATTTATTTTCCCATATTAGGTCATCTAACACACATATTTGATAACCGATCAGTGTCCATGATGAGAAAAAACAAACTAGTTGTCCTATGAGACGGATACCATTCTCACCCAGAGCAACAGCAATCCCTGAAAAGCTCAGGGGCCTTTTATTTTATTTTTTTTAAGATAACTTGTTATTTTAGTGTAATTTTTAAACAAAAAAAAAGGAAAAAAATCTTTTCTTATTAAATATGTAATATGCCCTCATAATAAAACCAATAAGATAGTATTCAAATGCATAGCAGATAGATTTGGGACACAAACATTAACATGTCTCTATGTATGTAGATGATAGATAGATAGATAGATAGATAGATAGATAGATAGATAGATAGATAGATAGATAGATAGATGGTAGATAGTGTGTCATGGTTTGAATATGCTTGGCCCAGGGGGTGCCACTATTTGGAGGTGTGGCCTTGTTGGAATGGGTGTGTTACTATGGGCATGGGCTTCAAGCCCCTCACCCTAGCTACCTGGAAATCAATATTCTGCTAGCAGTCTTTAGATGAAGATGTAGAACTCTCAGCTCCTCTTGCACCATGCCTGCTTGGATGCTGTCATGTTCCTGCCTTGATGATAATGGACTGAACCTCTGAACCTGTAAGACAGCCCCAATTAAATGCTGTCCTTATAAGACTTGCCTTGGTCATCGTGTCTGTTCACAGCAGTAAAACCCTAAGACAGACAGACAGACAGATGACAGATTCTGCATGGTGCTGACAACTTTCCAGGTTCATCCATAGACATCCATTTTATTGTCTTACTATCTCGCGCTGTTGCACACCATCTCTGAATGTGCAGTTTGTGGCTCTCCTTCCAGGACTGCATACAGCATTGTGAAGAACACTCATGTACTTCACTCCGTGCACACAGTGAGTTGTCGGCTTGGCAACACTTGTGAGAGGTATGAGTGAAATTCCCTATCTCTTGCATTCCCTCTAAATAAGACTTCACTGTGTGGGGCCTGCTTTATAAAAATTTCCCTTAACTAATCCTGTCCTCTTACTCCCTTTGTCTGCACCCAAGATGAGTGACACTTTGTTGTTCCCCATTTGAAAGCGAAAGTTAAAGTATGTGCTTAATGTTTGTGAAATAATATCCAATGTGTTAGGTAAAACAGGATTACTCATACTGAGTCCATGGGATCCCTCCAACTAGCCTATGACATGGCATTGTACTCTCAGCTTCTGTTTGTGTTTACAAAGGGTTCATAAAGTTGTGGGCCATCTGTGTGATCCCTCCATAATCTGTGGACTGAAGGATATAAGCTGGGAACTAGATTAGACAGTTCATAAAGTTACAAAATACTACTGCTTGTCTATGCTTCCAACATCCACTCATCCATTTACCCATCATTCATTCTTTCACATACACCTATCCCTCTATCCTTCCTTTCATGAATTCCTCTATCCATCCATCCACCCATCCATCCATCCATCCATCCATCCACTTCCCTCAAATATGCATCTACCAAGTATCTATTTACCTACCTACCCATCTACCCACCCATGCATCTACGCATCATCTATCCATGTCTACCCACCCATACCTGCATCTTTATACCTACCCATGCAAACTTCTACCCATCCATACATCCATCCACTCATCCATACATTTATCTATCCATCCATTCATCTATCTACTCACCTATACATGCATCTATCCACTCATTTACCCACCCACCCAGGCATTCATCTGTTTTCATTTATTTACTTATTCATTCATTCATTCATTCATTCATTCATTTTATCACCAAGAATGTCTCTACACAGTCAGACCCTGTGCCAGACGCTGAGACACAGGGATGACCAAAGAGGATGGAATTCCTGTTTGGGATCCCTGAAGCCCCCAGTCTAAAACATCTGCTAGATACTGAACATACACTTAAGCCACAGATGTGTGATATCCACAGGGTTATGCTTGTGTCTGTGTGTTCTCTAAAATGCCATGCTTGAGTGACATAGGAGCCCAGAGCAGGAGGACCCACCTGGACACCCTTTACAGCCATGGACACCTAATACTACTTCTGACTCCAGCTTCTAATCCCTTTGTGTTTGTCTGGGGGATGGGAGCAGATGTCTGGCTTCTCCCATCCACTGTGAAGATTTATTTAGTAGTATTATTTTTAAGCAGCTTTTCAAAGGCAGGATTAAGGTCTCTGAGGAGGACCCAGCAAACAGCTTGTTCCCCAAATCCCAGGTCACAGTTGCCACATTCCATGCAGAAAGTCCCTCCTACCTTCTATACAGTACTGATGCTGACTAAAGGGTTCATACCTGGGCTCCAGCCCACCTGGGTCAGGACTAATGCAGGCCTGTCATCTGTTCCTTGAACTTTTAAGGGGTGAGCCACTTGATGCCAAGAAGATGACGTGGTAATACAAAGCCATGGTATCCCTGAGCTTCCAGTTTCATTGGCTCAGCCTCTTTGCTAAATCTAAGCTCCTGGAGAAAACAGCACTACTTATGTACTACTTGTATGGAGTCATAAGTTTGGGTATCCATGGGGGTTTGGTTGTCCAGGTTCACAGTGTAGAGCTAAATCAAAATGCATATATTTGTGCCATATTGCCATGTCATATACCAATAAGGGTATACATGAGGACAGGATCTTGATCAGACTTATACCCCATTGCATCTCCATCAACTGATATGGTATGCTAAGCATCAAAGCCATACACAGACGCTAAGATCTGCCAGTTTTCTTGTTCCTCATTACTGCAAAAGTATGACTAAGGAAAACCTCACCCACCACCCCCATTTTTGTCATTGCTAACTGATAAAAAGAGCACTCAGGTGGATTGACGCAGGAGCTCTCTGTGGGCTGAACTACGACCTCAGCCTGGCCTGGGACGTCAGTGCTGAGATCCTGTAACCAAAGACTTTCCTTCTAGGAAAAATGCCATCAACAGAACCCATAATGTTCTTGGTCAGTGTGCAAGGGATAGACATCAGGTGTGAACAAAAAGTTCCTGGAATCCTGAGAAAACATGGGGGATATATTCACAGGCCTGGGAGCCCTGGTGCTGTCTGTCTCCTTGGCCTCAGACAGCCCCTCTGATTACATATCCACTGCAGCTCTCAGACACTGAGGTAAGTGCACAGCTATGAGCATTTGGACTAGAATACAGAATCCACAAGAATACTAGATTCACAGCTTTCCTTTTAGTGACTCAGTGAAACCAGTTACATCATAAACACAATGCATAGAACCTATGGCCAAGATTCAGTACAGATCAGGAGGTCATCACTGAAGACAGCAAAGGTGGAGGGGCAGAGCCATCTAAGTCCTTTGAAGTTAAAGTCCCAAATAATAAATATGAAGCTGTAGAATTTGGAGTTTGCCCACTGGGTTCTGGTCTGCTTAGTCTGGTATTTCCTCATGATGCCCCTGTTCCTCCATTTTGGATTGGTAATGTATAGCCTGTCCTATCGTATGGTACAAGTATATAGTTTACTTTATTATGTTTACAGGGGTTACAATTAAGAGATTGCCTTGAGTCTTGGATGAGAGTTTTAATGTTGAAAGCAATATTGAGACTGAAAGATCACCAGGACTTTTAAGTTGGAGTAAATGCATTTTGCATTATGATAGGGCTACAAGTCTATGGGGTCTTTAAATAAGAGATGGTCCCCATAAGCCCTTAGCATTTGAACACTTGGTCCACCAGTTGATGGAGCTGTTTGGGAAGGTTTTGAAAGTACAGCCTCGCTGGGAGTAGTGTGTCACCAGGGGGGTTGGCTCTGAAAGCTTAGAGCCTCACCCTTCCAGCTTTCTCTTTACTTTGTGCTTGCAGTTCACAATGTGGTCACACCTGCTAATCATTGCCATGCCTCCCCCAACACGATGAACACTTATCTCCCTAGAACTGTAAGCCCAAATAAACTCATAAGTTGCCTTAGTCCTGTTGCTTTATCAAAGCGACAGAAAACGAACCAATGGCTTTTGGGGGAAACCAAAAGAGGTACGTCCTGTTACTGTTAGTCCGAAGACAACATGTGAACAGAGTGAAGTGCCGTCAGATTCCCAGGATGCACCCTAGACTCTCATTATGCCCTCCATCCTGCTGTGGCTCAAGGGAATACCCACTTGGGAACTCATCTGCCATTTGTGTGTGCTCAGAGGAGGATCTAGGCTTCTGCCTTGTCTTAGGAAAGTCTGTGAACAGCCTGTGTCTAAAAAGCTGGGACCTTCTGTTTGCCAGATTCTGTGGAGCAGGTAAAGTCCTGCTAAGGGGATACAGGAATGGACAGAACAGGAGATGGGGAGAAAGGGAGGGAATGGCTTCTTTTCTCCCCGCAAAAAGACTAGTGAACAAAGGAGACAAACCACTTCTATCTCTCAGTTTAAACATAAAACATGCTATTTGTATTTATTTATGTGTATGTTTTGTGCATGTATGTCATGTGTACATGGGCGCCTGGAGAGGGTAGTAGAACATATCCTTTACATCTGTAGCTATAGCTGCTTGTGAGCTCACCCCGAGTGGATGCTGGAAACTAAACTTGGGCCTCTGGAAGGGCAGTGAGTGTTCCTAACTACTGAGCCACCCCTCCAGCTCCAGAATATACTCTTTGTAAATTAGAACTTTAATTAGAGTTTTGTTGTCTTTTAACGTCAACCCTCAAAATTAATGTCCAACTGGGAGAGGTCACTGCCTACGTTCACCCATTGGCAGACATGGCAGAGTGAGCAGTCTCCCCGTGGGTAGGAGTGGTCTGGCTGCATGGAGAAGTGGTTACTCCTCACCTTCCCTTCCCCTGCCTCAGCATTTGTTATGTGTTAATTCTGCCTTAATTGTCCAGAACCCTGAGAAAGATGTGGAATCCCTAGGTTTCTGAAATGTCAGGCAGTGGTGGCTGTTGGGTATGGCCTCCTAGGAACCCCAGAATTATGTGTCTGGGGGATGTGAGGGTTCTATGGGTGCCCAAGTCCCTGCCCACATTTCTTCATATCAACACTGTAACTATTGTTTTCCTGTGTTAAGATGAGACAAACAAGACAAGGGGATGTCACGATTAGTGGATACCGCTAACCAGGCAGGGGGAGCCACAGCAGCTAGTAAAGACTTAGTGTCCTTAGGCTTTCCCTGAATGCCTGGTGGGTTGCTAAGGATGGGCTATCCATGAGCTCAGGGCCTTCTGAGTCCTTCAGGTCAGCACTACTGTGTGCACATCAAATGGTGGTTGCTGTGGGCAGTTCACTCTTAACACACTCTTGTGCAGCTTGTGGGGTTACTAATTTAGAATGCTGGGCATCAGACACCTGGGTCCATGCAGCTACAAGACAAAAGAATGGGTTTGGGAAGTGTTATCTGACAGCTGAATAAAGTCCCTTAATTACATGTTACCTTGCCTATCTGTGTCACAGACTCTGGCTTCTCAGGATCATGTTGTGCTTTGGATTCTGACTGTTCCCCTCAAGTCCATGTCTTAAAGGCTTTGTCTCCAGGGTGGTCTATTGGGGAGCAGTAGGACCTTGAAGAAGAGGCTGATGGGAAGAAGTTAAGTTATTAGGGGTATATCCTTGGAAGGTACTGTGGGCTCTACCCATTCTCTCTCTCTACATCCTGGCTCAAGATTTGAGCTTTCAGTTCACTCAGACATGTGTTAGACCATGATGTGCCACTATTTGCCTCTCATCAGAAAGGAGTTGATGCAAGGACCATTCTTTGAACCTCAAAAGCTGTGTGCTGAACAAGCCTTTTCTCTATATAACTTTAATAGCCGCAGATATCTTATTGTGTCAGCGCAGACCTGATGAGAGCAATCGCCTACATGGGCTGTCACCTTCACCCCATCAATTCATAAGAGGGCACTTTTCATTTCACAATAGATGCCAGCTTGGTGCTGTGGGACCCATTGTCTAAGATGGGAAACTCATGCTATTTAGGGCTATGCCATCTGTATGTTTCCAAAGCCTGTAGAATTCAGTCACAGGAACTGACAAAGTCCTGTGTGTCCTGATGTCAGCATGGAGAGCCAGGCCCTAAAAAGGACAGCCACTCGGGATTCTATCCAGACCATACCACAGAGGTCACTGGGGCCATGAACCTTGAACTCCAACAGGTAGCTGTAACACTTTAGTGGCTAATGTAGCCATATTGGTCCAGGAATGGGGAATTACCAAGACTAAATATCCAGGTTGGCCAGCTTAGCAAACCTAGCATATTAAGAAATCATAGAGGTCCTGGGTGTGGTAGTACATGCCTTTAATCCCAGGATTGAGGAGGCAGAGGCAGGAGGTTTTGCATAATTTTCAGGCCAGGCTATTCTACATAGTGATTACTGTAAAGCCATAGAGGGTCTGGAGACATGGTTCTGCAGTTAAGAATGCTTGCTGGTCTTCTAGAGGACCTTTGTTCAGTTCCCAGCACCCATGCCTAAACTCCAGCTCAGTCCTAGGGGTTCTGATGTCCACTTCTAGCCTCCAAGAGTATTTGCATGCATACACACACACACACACACACACACCACACACACACACACACACACACAACGTGCTTGTATGCACACATGCAAGTAAGCACATACACACATGCAAATAAAAATAAAGATATCTTTAAAGGGAAAGGAAAGGAACCACAGAAAAATTCCACCAAGTGCTAGGGGAGATAAGCTCTCTAAATTGCAAGCAAACCGGCTCCAGAATGCAATGGGGTTGCCCACAAGGCCAACCCAAGTGGATGGAGAGACTACCAGCCATCCACAGATGGCCTGATACTAAGGTTTTTTTGTTTTGGTTGAGTTTTTTGTTGTTGTTGTTGTTCCCAGCTAAGAAATTCGGTAGCATATGGCAGCTGCTTCATCTCACAGCCTCATATAACCTATGCGGCCACCAGACCCAAAAAGAAAAAAAAAAAAAGTTTCCCTAAACGTTGTGTGGCCCACTACTTTGTGATGCCTCTTTTTCTCCCTCCAAATGCTACTTTTTTTTTTCCTTTTTGCAGCTTTAGAAAAATAGATAATTACTTCAGTTAATTTCAGCAAAACAGTTCAAACTCATCAGGGCTGAACAAGTATAATTTAATGCTCCTTCTGACTTATTGTTGTGACTAGATGCGGATTGATGATTAAAGTGGTAAACACTAGCGTTTCTGAGAAATGGCTGACTCGGCTGCCAGCGTGTCACAGGGAGACACCTGCCCCCATGGCTGTGCCGCGATTGTGACTGCGCTCTGGGCTGTCAACAAAGAATATAAGTATTTGACAAGGTGTTATCTAATTGTGTTTTTAAAAGCCACGATACATACATCCTTTAATGTGTCACTTGAAGCAGCCAGAGAGTTTCTTTTATTACGAAGTACAAAGGAAAAATGAATGGCTTGCATTTCTTCTCCCCCCCTCTCCCTCCACCCCCTCTGTCTGTCTGTCTGTCTGTCTGTCTGTCTCTTTTTTTCTCCTTTTCCTTTCCAGGCTCTGCTCTTTTCCCTTCATTCTTTGTAATATATTGTGCTTTTTAGTCAAACAGGCTTTTATTTAAATGGTTGCCTAAAATAGCCCGGCAACATTAGGTCTGTATGAAGGAAGAAGCAGTATGTTCCACAGATGATCTTTGCTTTGGTCCTGGGAGGAAAAGCAAATGGTCACAGAAGGGCACAAATCCCTCTGGGACGCTCTGAGCCCTGAAGCAGGGACTGGGGTGGGGTGGCCTGTGGAGATGGCCCCTCCCTCTCTTCATCCCATCTTTCCTTTACATAGGCTCTCATTTTGTCTTTCTCCATCTCCTGAGTCTCGGGAGACTGCTCTTTCCTGGCTATACCTTATACAAAGAATCATTGCCACTGTGAAGACATAGCTGTATTCCCCTAAGGAATTTGGATACAGGGGATATGCAGGGGAGACAAGGAGTAAATTAGGGCCTTGGACATGCCCCACCAGCAGTCCGTCTTAGAATGCAGAATGGCACCACTATTCCAAGCTCTCCAGGGATTGAAGGTAATGGGGTACAGCCCAGTCCCTCCTTTACCCATGAAGAAACCAAGGTCAGAGATCAAACCACAGAGGATCAAACACAGAAGCCAGACAGACCAAACTCTCCTGATGGGCTTGTCCATTTCCATGGAGTCTCAGGGCTCTGGTTTCTTGATCTCTCTGAGATCTGCTTCTAGACTGTGCCCTGGGATGTTCCAGCCCGGGCAGAAAGCATCTTGTGAGGCACAGCTTCATCCTGGAGGACCAGTAAGCCACCAGTAATGCTGAGCATGCGTGTAAGCTGCTTCTGGGATACAGCATGGAGTATCAGCGGAAGAGAGGATTTCTGGAAGCAGTTAGAACCTGTCTGTGGTCCCATCCCTCATTCCTACACCCAGTCCTCCTCTGTACTCCTATGAGTCAGGCCAGCTCCAAGACTAGCTTTGGTTTCACTGAGATAAATATAATTCTGAGACATGGTATCTCTTTTGGGGAGAGTCAGGGAAAAAAATTGAAGAATGCCAGATCAGCTTAAAGGCCCCCCCCCCACCTCAGTGGAAGCAGGATCACAAAGCCGGGAAGCCCTGAGTGTACCCCTGCTTCTTTTCAGCAGGCTCCACTGGCGTCCTGGGGACAGAGGCCTAATGATCTGGTCAAATCAGCCATTTAATCCGTCATAGTCAATGCCATGTGGAGAGTCTAGCAATTTGTTACTGGTTATACAAGGAAGACGGCAGCCAGTGAGGGAGGAAAGGAACAAGGAAGGAGACGGGCAGGGTGAGCCTGAGGAAGCTGAAAGTGGGGGGTGGGGGCTCCTGCAGCCTGATCTTTCATATCACCAGCCGTCATCCTGAAGGCAGCCACTGGGACCACTAGATGAAAGACCCACTTTTTGCGGCTGTCCCTGGGAGGTACACAGAGGGAGTGTGCAGAGCACCTGGCTGCCTGTCAGGTGTCACAGATGCTGGCAGCTGGGACAAGGGACAACAGTGGGGAAGATGAGGTGTGGGAAGAGCAGCCATTGGGCATAGTGGGATGGACATTTAGAGATGGACCTTCCAAGGAAACAGAACAGTCCAGGCTCATAGGTAGTTGATGAGTTGGGTAGTTGATGAGTTCTACAAAATGCAGCTCATCTTATCACCATGGCTTCTTACACCCTGAAGTCATCTGACACTGAGCAGAGGGGGCAGGGTCAAACTGGTTAGCCATCTTCAAAGACACTTGATGATCCCATTAAGTCCAGCCACTTCCTCTGCCTCTTCTTTCTGTCTTCCCCTCCTCTTCTCCCTCCTCCTTACCCTCCTTTACCACCTCTTTCTAAATACCCTACCTTCTTCTTCCTTCCCAGAGTCTGGGCAATTCATCTTTGAAAGCTTCAATCTATCTAATTTTGTCATTCTTTCTGAATCATCAGAAGACTAACAGCATAGGAAGACCTCAGCTCTCAAGACCAAAGAAATGGACTTTGACATCTCAAAGATCATTGAAAGTTGGGACACACCTTGTTTCCCACATCCTTTTTTTTTTTTTTTTCCCAGTTCTTGGGTACCAAGAAGTGGGATGGATGCAAGAGGAATGGGAGAAATAAAGACTGTAGGATCTGAACCAAGACTGGCTTCACTGAAGACTAGACTAGAAGGGTTTTACTTTGCAAAGTCTTGCTACCACCGCTGGGTTCACTTTGTCTACTGTTTGGGAAAGTCTCCACTTCACTGGGAGGAGTGGGCTATGTATCACTGGCCATCTGGCAACTCTACAGAAGCATCTGAGTGCTCCTGGGGCCAGAAAACCTTCTTGTCTGAGCTTGTGGTTATGCTTGACTGTCGACTTGACTGTTTAGAGCCCTACAGGAGACCACTGAATCATACTTCTGAGTGTTCTCAGAGGAGGGTAACTGATTGTCCACCTTCAACAGAGACAGCATATCCCATGGGTTGGAGACCTGCTGGAATAAAAGGGTGAAGAGGGAGAAGCAGCTGGGTTTCTGTGTTCCTTTTCTCTGAACCTAGTCTACAATGAAGAACTTCCTGTCGTGATGTTCTGTCCCAGCACAAAGCTGTACATTGAACCCTCTAAACTCAGGATCCCAAACCCCTCCTTCTCAAAGCTGTTTGTATCGGATGCTTTGATCTGATGAACAGATAACAAGGAACTATTGGGTGACATCACCACAGTGATTATCCTACCATCAGCATCCTGATGACCCTTCCTTGTTCCTGAGAATGACAAGAAGGCTTTCCTGGGATCTCAGGGACACGGGGTGGTGCTCACACCAGGCTAGAGCCCCTTGAAGCAGGAAGAGCATCTGATACCAAGCAGGAGGATGCAGCATGGAAGAGCAGCAGGATGAAGGAATGGAAGAAGACTCTAGTCAGCTCCTGCCTCCCATGAGAGCTGTGGGTACCACCGCCCTCCCACTAGAGAGGTCTCGTGGTTTTGAAGCAGTATCCCCTCCCTGAGCCAGTGGCTGCTGTTACAAAGACCCAGAGCATTTGCACAAAAGGGATCTTTACAACAGGTTTAATGAGAGGTTCTGTTCCAACTACATGGAGAAGAGGTTGAACTTACGATAGCTTCTAAATGGTATGAGCATGGAAACCCTCAGCAAATAATAAACGCATTTCAAGCTTTATACCTGTTTATTTCACACTTTCTTTAATATACCAATTATTCATGTAACACCTAACTGAGAAATGTGTTATATCCAGTGATCACTTACAAGAATTCGCTAAACAGTAACACGGCGGATATGTCCATCACCCGATCATTTAGCATCCTTCTATAACCATGAACTTGCTGGTAAATGGGGGGTAAAGTTGATTTAATCTTTGAGTTTAGAAAAAAAAAAAAAAAAGAAGAGCCAGAAGATATTTGTGATTATAAGACATTTGCTTTCTATTTCCACAGCCAGTTAGGATTCACAAACATGAAAATCCATTACGAAAGGGACTGTAAAGTGTGACCGCATCTTGTTCAGTCAATTAGTGAACCGAGCTTGAGCAGGGCAATTCTCTGAGAATCAGCATCCTTCCTCTGACAAGGTATTTGAAGAGGGGGCTGGGGTCCAAGGAAACCATCTTGGTTCGCTTTCTGTTGCTGTGATAAATGCAATGATTAAATGCAACTTGAAGGAGGGAAGGGTTTGTTCCAGTTCCAGCCCATTCCTCTAGGTCACACTCCATCACCGAGGGAAGTCAAGGCTCGAACTGGAGCAGAAGCCATGGAGGACTGGAGGGTGCTTTACTGGATTGCTCCCTGCCTGGTTTGTTGGCTTTATCATTTATCTTTTTCTTTCATGCATATGAGTGTTTCCCTGCACGTATGTATATGTACCAGTTATGTGCCTAGTGCCTGAAGAGACCAGATGAGGTCAATCACATTCCCTGGAACTGGAGTTACAGAGCTATGTGACAAGCAGTGTAGATGCAGGGAACCAAATTTGAGTCCCCTGCAATGTCAGATAGTGGCCTTAATGGAAAGCCATCTTTCCAACACCTCAACTGGTTTCTTATACAGCCCAAACTTGCCCATCTAGGGAAGGCATGGTGCCACCCATTGTACACAGGACCATACCATAGGATCGATCCGTTAAGAAGACAGTCTCTTCCAGACATGGCTGTAGACCAATCTGATCTAGGTGGTGGTCTCTCAGGTATCTTCTTCCCAGGTGACCTCAAGGCTTGCAAGTTGACGATGAATATTAACTATCTCAAAGCCCTTGACCCAACCACACAAACTTGATATTAAGATGCCTCCCTGGCCCCCCATTTCTATACCACATCCTAAAAGTGGGTCCAGCAAAGAAAGTATGTAAATATGCATGAAGATAAATGAAAAATTTCCCCGGGTGCCCCTTGATTTGAACAGACTCTCTTGTGTTATACTGTTAGAAAACCTTGGTGCCACCCTGATACTTTTATGCACCACCAATGGATAATTTATCCGAAAAGGGATGCTATTTTTGCTTTGCAAGAATTTGATGCATAGTGACTTGTGCATGGCAATTACCCTGCACATCTGTATTCTGATTATGATATTTAGTGCAAGGGTCATGAATAATAATATTTCTAAATATGCTTATTGCCATCTATAAATAAAGGTTATCACACTGGAGAAGGTTTTGTTTGGAGTGGCAGAACAAGGCAGGTTAGTTGCAAGACAATAGAGCTTTAATTTTAATATGAAAATAAATACTTAAATTTATAAATATTCAAATGATTGCCAAGGTGCTGGGGCAACGCATCCGTAGCTGCTCACTGAGTGAGCCCTAAGCTCTGGAAAGTTTTCCAAGAAAGTTTTCCAAGGCCACCTTATTACCTTGGCAAAGCTCCTTCCAAGGGTGGAGCCCCTCTCCAAGGGAGGTGCTTCTTGTGTGTTTTAATAAAATGACTGTTTATGATCGAAGGCACACTACAGACTAGCTTCTCTTCTCAAATGCCTGTCCAAGGTGTCTGTGACTCAGACACCGAGTCAGTGAGGAGCAGTAGTACAGTATGGTGGTAGAGAGAGACATGGGGAGAGAGAGAGAGAGACACTAGCAGTGTCTGGCTTGAGGTCAGGAGGTGAGGGCTTATGGGCAATGAGAGCATCTGCCAGTGGAAGGGCCGTCTTCCTCAGTACTGTTGCTTTGGATCTAGTTCTTTCTATTAAGTGAGTATGTAATTTGCCTTTGCCTCCATCCTGCCCTTGGAATTCAACTGTCAGAGGTCCTTCTATCTGGGAAGCAGCCCTATTTGTGCACACCAGGAACCAGGTAACCCAGGACACACCAGAAACCTGTGGTTTCTCCCGCTACTCTCCTGGAGAAAACTTTTACCAGATTTTAATCAATCACTCTTCCCAAAGACTAATTTCCCCTCAAAGCAACTGGATATCAAAGAAATGTTCTTTTTTTTTTTTTTTTTTTTTTTTCAAGACAGGGTTTCTCTGTGTAGCCCTGGCTGTCCTGGAACTCACTCTGTAGACCAGGCTGGCCTTGAACTCAGAAATCCGCCTGCCTCTGCCTCCCAAGTGCTGGGATTAAAGGCGTGTGCCACCACTGCCTGGCCAGAAATGTTCTTAATAAATGGGTAATAGAGTGGCTTCTTACAAACATTCCAGAATATGTCGTGTAGTATGGTGCTGCAGGCCTAAAATGCAGGTCCTGGGGGGTGGGATGAGGCAGGATAGAGAGTTCAAGTCAAGCTTCCTGGGATGCAAATCTAAGCGGGGTATCTGACTTCTGGCGGGTTGTGGGGAGAAAGGAAGGAAAGGAAAGAGAAGGGAGGGAGGCGAGAAGGAGAAGGGAGGGGAAAAGAAGGGAAGAAAGGGGAAATGGAAAGAAAAATGAAAGAATTAGGCTCTTTGAGGCATATAAATCCAAGGTTCTTTCTCTGCAGTTTGGAGAATGGTCCAAGAAAAGAGTTTTTTTTTGTAGGAACCTATTAGTGTACAGAGATGACTATGAGAACCATGCCTCAACTCCTCCTGAGGCTGAGCTCTTTGGAAACAGAGGTACATCTCTAGCCACACATGCTGTGATGCATGCCTGGGCAGATGGGTGAAAATCCTCCACGAGATCCTGATTTTCAAGATGGTACTAAAAGCAAAGAAGAAGTCACTGGGCCTCCCCAAGTCACAAGGCAAGGCTAAGGCTCTGAAGGCCAAGAGAACCAAGAAAGGGCATGTCACCACCTCTCTTTGCCCCAGACCCCAACTACCCTAAAAGCAGGGCCCTCAAGAGGAACAATGTTTGACCTGAGGCCACCAGGCAGCATCCCCCAACCACATATCAGCCAGAATGAGGAAACAAGAGTTTCTGCTATCTATAGATGGCACTGGGGTCCAGATGTGCCAGATAAAGGAGTCTGTGAGTCACTCCATGGCACTACATGGTTCACATCAAAACTACCCAAGGGCACTGTCCAAGTATGTGTGTAGTTGTGCGCAGCCTAACCGCCAGGTCCTCTGGAGCGATACAGGTTCAGTCAAGATTTGTGCAAATCTTAATGATCTGACTTCGCATGTGCGAACAGGATCAGACTAGAAAGAGAAGAGACTGTTCTACACTCTGTGAACTTCTCAAATTGTGCTATTCTGCTTTCTTCACAGTCTCGTGACTCAGGATTATCAACACCGCCTTCCCTTCCCCCTTCCTCCTTCCTCTTCTCTTCACCTTTCTTGACACATCTCTCTCTTTTCTGCTTGCTTCAATGCCTCTTCCTATCACTCCTCCTCCTTCCTTCCTTTCCTTCCCTCCTCTTCCTTCCTCTTTGCACTGATGCTCAGGCTATCCTTCTTAGGCAGTTCCTCCTCTCTTCTAGCCAGCTCCATCCCTTCCTGTAGACTTCTACAAGTGCTGCTCCAAACTTGTACTATCATTTCCCCCTTTTCTTTTGTGAGGCAAGCCCTTGCTAATGTACCAGCTGGCCTTGAATATACTCTGTAGCCCGGTCAGACCTAGAATTTGTGATCTTCCTGCCTCAGCCCTGGGAAACTCAGGGCTGCAGCCCTGAGCCAGGCTTGGCCTAAGCCATATTCTCACCGTCTCTGGCACAATTTTCTCCCCCTAGAAACACTTGCCCTTATTACTTTTTACTAAATTTATTCTGGAAGAAAGCTTTATATCAGAACCGTAAGTGGAAACGCAGTGCTACTTGACATAATTAGAAAACAGTCAGACCTACGAAACAGTGACACGGAAAAGTGGTATTAAATTCCAGCTGGAATCAAGCGCCTGAAAAGGCTCCAGGCCTAAGACCTTCTCCCTCTAGGTTAAAAATTGTGATTAACAAACGGTGGAGAGGTGTTAAGGCAGAGAGGCGCTGGGCTGATGTTTTCTTTTGGGTTTTAATCAAAAAAGAAAAAATAAAAGAAGAAAATGGAAACAGACATGTGTTTCTCAGGACAGAGTGTGGTGCTTTTGATGACATTCACTGAGTGGCATATGCCCCATATGCCCCTCACTGGGAAATTGTTACCTCCTGTGATCCCAGACCTCATAAACTCTTGCTTTCTCCTTGGCCTGAACCCCTCTGTGGATCTTTAACTCAAATGGGTACCCAAAACTATGCAAATGTCACCTTGGTCCTGTTGATGATCACCGAAACCCGGACACCCGGCTTCTGGCTTCTTCCATGCAGTCGTGATGACACTGAAGAGAACCCAGCCTCAGGGCTGCATCTGGTATGTCGCTACACAGTGAGTGGGGGCTCGGGTGCAGGCACCAGAACTCCCAGCTTGTTCTGCTTAAGGGCTTGCTCTCTGCCTGAACGGGGGGGGGGGGCCCAACCGCTGTACCACATGAGCTGGTGAAGATCGCGGGCTAAGCAATTTGACCTCCAACCCAGCAGGTGCAACTGTGATTCCAGGCGCAGCTGCTGCCTGAGGGAGCTCCCGGGGAAGCCACGTGTTGCAATTGGATGAAGATTGAATGCACTTTGCAGCTGGGGCCTGGGAGAGTGAGTTGGGACTCCCACAGGAAGAAGCTGGGTACCACAAGTAGAAGAGCCACCGGTGGCGAAGCCACACATGCACCCACTGAGTATGGTAAGCTACACACACTCGACTATCACAGGACTAGCTTCAACTTAACCTACTGATCCCCAAGCCTGGCACTGCTACAAGCTGCAAGGTTCACAGGGAACAAGCCAGTGAAGAGGGCCGAGAGGAAGCTGTTTTGCCAAATGCTGACCCTTCAGACTTGAGCTCAGTGATTCTTTGGGACGGGGTGGGGGGATCGGGATACAGTCTAAGGAGCATCAAGCTGAAAATCAGTAGCTCAATCAAGTGTTCAAGTAACTGGATGTGGGAGGGGGCTTCATAGGACAGCGAAGAGGTCTTCCTATCATCATGCCTGCAGGGCCAGGAAACTAATGCTAGTCAGCACTGGGAGATGAGCACCTTGGGAGCCTCCGGTGAGTGAGTGGCGAAGAAGCTGCAAGTCATAATAGAAAGGCTTTAGGGATGGGGGTGGAGTGGGTGGGGAGGGGGGCACCCAAAGATCTTGATTGAGTTGGGGAAAAATGCATCCTATCACTTGTTAACTATTAATGTCATTTAAACCCTTCTGAGAATAGATCTAACACTGGGTTGCTTTGAAGGCTTGATATGTCTTGTAATCCATAGATTATTGAAGTTAATTTCTCTGCTGAGATCCTGCTATCAGGAGAAATTGCATGCATACTCAAAAGTTGGGAGGGAAAAAGAGAGAGAGAGATTTTAAATTGGATTTCTGTTAAATCTCCATCCAGAAGAGTAGGGGGTGATAGAAACAAATGTTTCAGGATCAGCAAGGGGTAAAAACCAAAACCCAAACATACCCTCTGCCTCCTGATCTTTTCTCAGATCTGGGTATGGAAGCAAGCACTGCAGTCTCAGCATTTGGGAGACAGAGGCATGAGTTCAAGACTAGCCTGAACTAGACACATACGAGAGCCTGTTTCACCAAGCCAGGGCCTGGGAGTGGGGGCTGGCCGCAGAACATCTGCCTAGAAAACAAGGCTCTGGCTTCAATTACCAGCTCCACAAAACCTTTTCCCAAGGTACGTATGTACCTGGACCAGCGCCTGTGGTTTGCATGCGGTGTGCCCTGTCTTAGCTGGAAGTCTTCCCCGGTTGTTGTGGGAAAGTCCCAGGTAGCAGAAGATAAAGTGGGCAATAACCGTGTTCAGATTTAGATCACTGTGAATCATTTTTTTCCATACTTTAAATTAATTTTAATTGAATCTCATCCTCTTGACTTTCATTTACTTTTAAATGAGTTTCAGTTGTAAAGTTAGAATGCAGGTGACTCTGGGAGTTGACAAGTTTTAGTGTTTTGATCATAGATTATTATATAATGTTGACAAATGTTCCTTGGCCTATAATACTGCATATGAAATGCCATGAGACACCCAGGGTCCTCTCGATCCACACAATATTTTACAAGGAGGCAAAAGCAGACTGTGTTCAAAGAGGATTGATTTCCAGAAGGCATGGTCGTTTCTAGGGGTTGCAAATAACTTACCAGTTTATGACTGTCCTCTAGAAGTTGGCAAGCCAGGAGAGTTTTTCTAAAGATGATACTTAGTCCTGGAAACGGTGCCAAGTGGCAGAAAGAGAAAGAATGGGAACTGGGTGTTTCCCTGGCTTGATAATCAAAGGAGGATTGAACCCAGGTCCTCCTGTCCATTAGACCACTGTTATCACTGGCCGACATTGCTAGCTCCAGCTCTTTCAAGGGGTGTGTGTGTGTGTGTGTGTGTGTGTGTGTGTGTGTATGTATGTCTGTGTGCGTATGTGTCACTGTATTATGTAATGTATATGTATATGTATATGTATATGTATGTATATGTGTAGTATGTGTGAGTATGTATATATATGTGTATAAGTGTGTGTGTGATTTTTTTTTGTTTGTTTTGTTTTGTTTCCCAGCTGTGTCTATGAACTTGGTTCTGAATTTCATTCCTTCCTTCCTGGAATGCAGGACTCAGGATCTAGGAAGGACTCGTATGACTGTAAGCATGCAATGGGATGTGGGGTAGAGGGTTCTCTGCATCCATCTCCCTCTGGATCCCACCTGTGGAAGTCAGAATTTCCCTTCTTATCTCTGTGGAAAATTAAAGCAGCTACCTTCCAGAATCTCTTGCATCCGGGGACAGAACCAAGCCAAGTAGAGGATGATCTAGTTGATTGACCTTGGGCACAGTGCTGGGCCAGTGTGTTTGAGTCTATTTCTTCTCAGAACAAAGTTATTCAGTGTTAATCCTAGGAAGATCTTAACACTCGTCCAAGGATATGTTGCTATTAAGCAGTAGCACTGGGCTCTGAGCTAACTAAATGTAAGACCCACAATGACACAAGTATGTTGAGGGGGAAGGTATCTCATACTGTTGACGCTTAAAAGGGCACAGTGCTGTTTCTTGAGTAAATGAAGACATTTCCCACACTATGTATTGCAGCAAATGCTGAAGTTGATGTTTGTGATGTCAAGCTGTGTTCTGCAGACAGAGAACGTTCTTAGTTCAGTTTACCTAGTTTCAACATAAAAGGCTTCCTGGTGGATGTGAGGCTTGACATAGCTGTTGGATGATGGGGAGGAGAGGAGAACAGGAAGGGGGCCTAGAGTAGGCTGCATCTCACGGGAGACTGGCAGTGCCCTAGTGAAGACGGGAAGAGTGTGTGACACAGTTAGCAATGAGAGTGGACAACTTGGAACAGAGAGGCTGTGTTTAGTTATCTTGGGGTGGATACTGGGTTGAGTCTAGATGCACAGAAGACTTGGGAGCACCAGTGGTAACATCCTGTCCTAGGCTAAGAGTTCTTGTGACTGAGGAGGCTTCTTCCAAATCCCCAATTAATATTCTTAGGATTTACTGCCACCAGCAACCGAAATCAGAGCTCTTGGGATTGCAACCAATAGGCAAGCTTGACCAATAATAGGCAAGCTTAACCAATAGACAAGCTTGACCAATAATAGGCAAGCTTGACCAATAGACAAGCTTGACCAATAGGGAAGCTTGCCAAACTCTTGTCTTCCACTGCTTTCCAACAAGGCCATCAGATTATGACTATAAATGGTTTAATCCTTTGAAGAAATGAGAGACTTCATGATCGAGTCACCTCTCAAGGATCCACTAGCTGGGGACCAAGTGTTTGGTGCATAAGCTTTTGTGGAAGGGTACCTCCTATCCAAACTACAATGGGTAATTTTGAATGAAAAGATAATCTTAGGCAGTAAAGAATAAACACACACACACACACATGCACACACACGCACACACGCGCACACACATACATTAAGATACAAGTATCTGCAAGGTGTACACTAGAGGATGGACCAGAAATGGTTTCATAAACCAAGAAAAGAAAACCAGGCACGGAGTGGCCCATGACAAGCTGCAAGGTTTTCCTTGAACTGCACTTTGCATAAATGGATATCCACATGCAGAGATATTAACACACTTTTATTTAATCACCAGTAAAATTAACACTACAGAAAAAAAAATTCCCAGTGGCAGAGAGACAGCAGGGGACACATTTTCATCACACCCGGTCTGAACACATGCCACCTTCACCGGCAGCTTTCTTACCACTGATCCCCAGTGTGGGAGGGGCTGCGTGAAAACGACACGGGAGCTAAATGGTGTGTTCTCTGGCTGAATCCCTCATGGAGAGGCAGACAGGAGTCCCTGTACCTTTTGGGAGCCTCTTGCAGGGCATGTGTGTCTACATGCTGGAGTCCTACCTGGGGAACGGCTTGTTCAGAGCCCCGTTTCTGTGAGTTCCGTGTGTGACATGTCCTTTGGGATACAGGATGAGCTGCAGCAGGTCACGATGCACGTGTGCACGTATCATACTCAGTCCCTGTTCCATCTCAGAGGAAGCCCTTGTGCAAAGCAGCCTCATGACTCCCTCTCAAGACTTCTCACTTCTGCAGGCAGGCATAAGACCATTTTTGGAGTCTTCAGCCTTTCCCACCTCCAGTCCCCAGCCCCTTTCATTCACCCTTTGACATCGCCCATGGCAATGTCAATTGTTTTGAAACCTTCCTAATTGACACTCACCTCTGCCTTAACAATTCTACACTGTAAAATGAGTCTCCTTCCAATAGGTCCTGTGATGATGAATGTTGTTGAGGCCCACAGAATCACCTAGTGCCTTGTCATGGCAGAGGACCTCTAAGAGAAGTAGAAACTTCCTCAAGGTTAGTCAAAGAGAACTGCAGCAAGAATATGAATTGTTTCCAGTTTTTTCCTGTCTGAACAGAACTATATACATACATACATATATACATACATACATAGGGGTATATATACTATATACCCCTAGATGTAGCCCCCAGAAGCAGAAGCTATAGAAAGCCTGGGCACCCCTTCTTTGTGGTGGTTGATGCTCTGCTGCTGTGTTTCATAGCCTGTTTCCTCACTAATGAGTTTCGTGATTTTCCAGGTGCCAGCTGAAGCTTCTAGAATGGATGAGTCCCTGGTATCAGAGATATAATCAAAAGACATCCCTGTAGGAAAGAGCCTTTCTGGGTTTAAAAGCAAACCCTTCCATTGCAACAAGTAAGTTTCCGTGACGCATTTCCAGGCAGGGGAGGAGAGATTTTTTTTCCCTTAAAGGCCTCATCTAAATTGTGTGCTGGCTGTTCTAAGATCCACTCCCCTGGGTGTCAAGGTTTGAATCCGGAATGTCCCCCACAGGCTCATGTTTTGAATGCTTGCTCCCCACCAGGTGGCCCTGTTTCAGGAGGTGCTGGAAACTTTAGGAAGTAAAGTCTAGTTGGAGAAATTGGGTCACTGAGTATGTGTCATTGGAGCTATGTTGTCCTTGTCCACTTCCTGTCCTACCGTCTGCTGTCTGCTGTCCACCATGATGCAGAAACCTTCTACCATATACCCCAATGCCATGAACTGTGATGCATTCCTCTCTCAGATGCACGGAAACCCTCTAATGTCATGAGTGGAAATAAACCTTCTCTGTCAGGCAGTGTGCACAGTCACTGTAGACTCAAAAGTCACATATACATTAAGGTTACATGGATTCCAGATCTAGAGAATTCTAAAGGGATCCTTTAATGTTCATGAGCTCAGAAAACTGCACTAAATTCTTCTAGGAAGCTATTTACACATGAAAGGAGGACACACAGACTCCTGGGTGTCTTGGAAAATGCTGGGTCCACTGTGGCTGCAGTTGCTCCATTCCCTTGTATACTCGTGCAACCTACCCATCTGACCTGTAGAAGCCTGTGGCCCAGGGTTTTCTACATTGGTATCTGTGGGGTCACCAGTAAGGTCACTTCATATAGTCAAGAACAAGGCTTATCCTGACTGCTGGGGATGCCTAGATGACAAAGAGGTCCCAGACAGGAAAAATAAAAGATATAAAGCCTCCTATGAGACCAGGGATTATCTGTGATTTCCTTTAGCTCCTATTATCTCTGAAATCCCTCCAAGTGTCATGGTAACCTAAACCTAGAAGGCTAGTTCCTAGCCTAAGGACCAGTTGCTAAACAGAGAGTAGACCCCTCAAGTTCCCAGGTTCTACACAGCCCTCCTTTGGAGAAATGGATGAAGAAGGCTGGTTACCAGTCCCTTTATCTCATGCTACCAATGTACAAGGATCCCTAGTAGTGGAATGCTTGGTTGGGCTTTGTGGTGGTTTGAATTAAAATGGTCTCCATAGCTCATATATTTGAATGCTTGGACATCAAGGAGTAGCACTACTTGAGAGGAATTAGGAGGCATGACCTTGTTGGTGTAGGTGTGGCTTTGTTGATGTAGGTGTGGTCTTGTTAAAGTGGGTATGGCCTTGTTGGAGTGGGTGTGGCCCTGTTGGAGGAAGTATGTCACTGGGGGTGGACTTTGGGGTTTTAAAAATCTAGGCCCAGTAACTCTCTCTTCCTTCTGCCTACAGATCTGGATGTAGAACTCTCAGCTACTTCTCCAGCACTGTGTCTGCCTGCATGCTGCCATACTCCCTACCATGATGACGATGGACTAAGCTTTTCAAACTGTAAGTCAGCTCTGACTTTTATAAGAGTTGCCATGGTCTCTTATGATGTCTCTTCATAGCAATAGAGCACATAGACAGGCATCTAGCTGATGCCTCTCTTAGACATCTCACCATTCATGCTCTGAAGACATTCACGCTGCCTATGCCAGACTCCTCATGCTGGTACCCTGGGAGACACCATTTTCTATCTGAGATGGAACAGTAAGTACTGAGGACCCACTGCAGAGAGGCTGGGCATCTTAAGCACTGATATTCCATCACAGTGCAAACCTGGAAGACATGAGGTAGAGCAAGGACTCAGAGTAGGGAAGAGTTATTGAGCTAGCAGCTCTGTATGGACTTCCCTCTGAAGAATTGGAATACATGGTCCATTCTGAAAGCACTTGGCAATAATGGGTGAGAGGGAGAAGCCAGCAGGGAGAGGAAGGACAGGGGCTTCTTATTCAGCACAGGTATCCCTAAAGCCCTAGCATGCACATTTAGAATAGGGACAGACTGAAGTAGCCAGGAGGCTACAAACTCTTTCAAGACATCCCTATAAAAGAATGCTTTCTGCAGGGAGAAACAAGGGCCTTTCCCTCAAGAGGAGGATGGATCTAAGAGGGCAGAAAACAGACAACTTCAGGAAGGACTTCAGAACACACTGGGAGAGCATAATGGGATCTCATCATAGTACCCTGAGACTGAAAGAATTAAATAACTCCTGTCCTGGGCCATTTTATTCTTCTTCTCAACCCCTGACCTCTACCCTCATTCTCATACCCCATTCTCTCTCTGTCTCTCTCTGTCTCTCTGTCTCTCTCTCTCTGTCTCTCTGTCTCTCTCTATCTCTCTGTCTCTCTCTGTCTCTCTCTGTCTCTCTGTCTGTCTCTGTCTCTGTCTCTGTCTCTCTCTCTCTCTCTCTCTCTGTGTGTGTGTGTGTGTGTGTGTGTGTGTGTGTGTGTGTAGATGTGCAGGTGCTTATGCCCATTCATACATACAGAAGCCCAAAGAGTACATCTGGTATATAGCTCTCTCACTTCCTGCCTTCTTACTTTGAGACAGGGTCTCTTATTGAACTTGGAGCTAAGCTTCTGGCAAACCACCCTGAGCAATCCTCCTGTCTCCTGCCCCCTACAATGTTATGATTACATAGAATGGCTGGATTTTTTATTTTTATGTGGGTGCTGCTGATTTGAACTCAGGTCTTCATGTTTGCACAGCAAATACTCTTGGCTACAGAACCAAGAACCATCTCCTTCCTTAGCTAGATCCTGATTACACAGGTGACTCTCTCCATGCATGCCCTTTAGTAGTGCCTTCTCACACTGAACACAAGGCTGGCTGTGTGACTTTGGCCAATGGGACAGTCGTCAGCAATACAAACAACATGGAGTTTGCACATTCCTATTTAATCTCTTGCAGGAGCCTCTGCAATGGAATCCAGTGTGTGGTAACCTAAAGGATGAGAGGCCACATGGTACAGGACTTTTTATGCCCAGCCAAAGCCACTCTAGGCCAGCCAGTTCCCAGAGACTTTTGAGCTGTGGACAGAGATATGGATAAGTCCAATTAAAGTCAGCTGAGCCTGGCTTGGATCAAAAGAATCAGTATCTGACACAAAGATTTTGGAGGACATTGCTGCTATTATTACCTATTTATTTTGTGGATATTTGTTACACAGCCATAGCTAACTACTACACCTCTATTATGACCATACTATTTTAGTTGCTAGTTGCTGAATGAGAAGCTAACCATTGTTTTAGCTTTCTAGGTGAGCTGATGCTAAGATGACTTAGCTGTTGATTTTCTGAATTATTTACAACTAATATTATCACTTCTACCACAGGCAGAACTCACATCTAAATGTAGATAAATATAGCCCAGATATGAAGCTAAACCCTTAATATCCATAATCTTACACAGTCATGCCAGGTCCATACTTCAGATGTTCTCCGGCTTATGATGGTTCAATTTAGTATTTCTGAAATCTACAGTCATGCATAAGCAATATTCTCTCTATAGCAGCTGTACTTCACACTGTGAATTTTGATTTTTTTTTTTTTTGGTGGCCAGCACTCTGTTTGTGACTCTGTCTTGAGAGATAAAAGACCTTAGTTCCCGATCAGCTATGCAGTCACGAAGGGCAATCAGCCAATCCCTGCAGTGTGTTCTGTTGCCATGATACTCAATACACCACCCTAACAGGCCTCTATGGTAACACAGGCTTTGCATACAAAGATCATGCCCAGCTGTAGGCTAAATGTCAGTACTGTGAGCATGCTTTGTGGTTATGGATATGGTTGATCTTTACTGTCAACTTCAATGGGTTTGGAATGAGCTAAATGATTGAGGTACACCTCCGGGTGTGCCTGTGAAAATGTGTCCAGAGAGGATTGTCTGAGAGGGAGAAACTTATCCTAAATGTGGGCGGTGACATCCCATGAGCCAGAGTCACAGACAATAGAAGAAAGATGGAGTCAGGAGGACACCAATGTTACACTCTCTCTAATTCCTGTTTGTCATCATGAGCCATGTCCTTCACTCCCAGATGGAGTGAGCCTCTGAAACCATGAGACCAAACATAGACTCTTTTCCCCATAAATTGTTTATGTCAGTGTTTCTTATGGTGGCGAGGAAGATGGCTAACATGGTAGGCTACACTTATGAAATGAATTTCAATACCATTCTTTTCTTTTTCTCTTTATTGAACCTAGGTTTTCATGCTAGGCAAGCACTTTACCACTGAGCCATGCCCCTAGTCCCTCACTGTGGAATTCTGGGCAGAGGCTCTACCACTGAGCCACGCCCCCAGCCCCTCATTGGGGATTCTAGGCAGGGCTCTACCACTGAGCCACGCCCCCCAGCCCCTCATTGGGAGATTCTAGGCAGGGGCTCTACCACTGAGCCATGCCCCCAGCCCCTCATTGGGAGATTCTAGGCAAGGCTCTTCCACTGAGCCACGCCCCAGCCCCTCATTGGGAGATTCTAGGCAAGGCTCTACCACTGAGCCACGCCCCCAGCCTTTCACCTGGGGATTCTAGATAGGCACTCCATTACTCAGCCACACTCCTATCCCCTAAAAATGGATTTATTGGCAGGCACTCTACTACTGAGCTTTACAACCAGCATTTTTCTTTTATTTTGAGACAGGGTCTCATTAAGCTTGCTATCTTCCTGCCTCAGCCTCCCAAGTAGCAGGTATATTACAAGCCTGTGTCACCACACCCCGCTCTTCATGTCATTTTCAACATACTATGGGTTCATTGGGATGTAACTATAGCAGAACTCAGAGAGCACCTGCATCTCTGTCCCTCTGAGGGCCCTGGAGCCCAGCAGAGCTAAGCAACCTACCCCAGGTCACACGGATACAAACGGCACAACTGGGCTGCGATGTCAGTTCCTGTTAGTTCTAAATAATGTTGAAGCTTGGAACAGATGCACCATCCAGACCCGGGCAGCCCTCTTCTGACTCACTGCCAAAGTTGTATGAATAATGCGCTTGTCCGGCAGGTGGGATTGCCATTTGTCCCCTTGAGATAGTATTTAAGTATTTTAGATCAAACACACATTTTCTGATGTTGCCAGATCAAAATGATGGTGCATTTTGAAGACTTGGTCATTCTTAATCTTTTGTAGCTTTTATTTTTGACATTTTTCCTTCCTCTGTTGCTTGTTAGAAGGTGTTTAAAAATCCTCTTTAATAAATCCATTATTATTAATATAATAAAACTTATCCCCTAATGTGAATGGTATCAGGCCACAAGTTATTGATTCCTGGGCTCAGAAGTGGACAATTTCTAGACCTGAATATTGTTTCTGTTTTTACTTTAGTTATTAGTTTAGTTTAGTGTAGTTTAGCTTAGTTTAGTTTAGATTACATGTGTGTATATATGGCACCTGCATGCAGTATCCAAAGAGATCAGAAGAGGGTGCTGGAGTCTGTAGTTACAGATGGTTGTGAGCAGCTTAGTCTGGGTGCTGAGAACCAAACCTGGGTCCTCTGCAAGAGCAGCCAGTGCTAAGCCATCTCCCCAGCCCTTATTATTTATTTGTTTATTTAAGGATAGAACTTTGATTTACAGCTTAGGTTGACCTTGAACTCATAGACCTTCTCCTCCCTGTGAGTATAGGTTACAGATGTATATCACCAAGCTAGCTTTTTAAAGATTCCATCTATCTAAAGTTCGAGGAATAGACATTTGGGTTCTGGGCATTGAAGCAAGCCTTTTACATTCACAGGGCTCAGAGTGAGAAGTTGAGCAGGGAGTCTTGAGGATCTTTCCCTGGTCCCCTGGGTGTGACCTGTCTCCACTAGACCACAGAGACAGGTCTTAGTTAAAATGCTCTCTCTACTTCCAATAGCAATGCAGCATTTATCTGGCCAGCCTGCCCTCTCTGCTCCCCCACTCCCCCAGAGTCCTACAGTGACTTTTGGAAATATCAGGCTTCTAGCTCAGAAGAATATATATGAAATTCATATATATATATATAATGAATTTGCTGGGCTGGTTTTCCTCACCCCCTATCCATCCACCAAAAAGTCCTCTTTGGATTCCACCTCTGAACTTCAAAACAACAATTTTATTTAGAAAACCGACTTATTCAGAAGTAAATAGGATCCAGGGTGTGTGTGCTTCGGGGGAGGGTAAAGGGATCTGGGAGGCAGTGATTGGTTTTCTCAGCACAAAAGCTTCACTGTGGCCGGTAGTGGAAGCTCTCCCATCCCTGCACCTTTCAAAACTCATATGTAACCATATCTGTTTTAAAAGAGTGATTCATTTTCCTCCTATAGCCTGCGAAACTCTCTTCATCCCCACCACAGGAAACTTGAGTCTGATTTTAATGAGCTTCAATTGGAATGTGGCCTTTGAAAAGGAGTGCATTTGAAAAGATGGAACATTAAATTTTGTAATGATGTAAAACATCTTCAATTTTTGACAGGACAATGGTGCTTATTGTACTTTATGAGTCCACTGGCGATTCAAAGGTCACTTTGTATATGACTCCACAGACAGGGGCAGCCCTGAATGAAAATTAGGTTACATGTGATCAGCTTTATTATTAATCAGACCAAAATGGATTTTTAACATTTTTCTAATGAGCAACAGAGAAGGAAGAAAATATCACGGGTAAGACTACAGAAGAAGATCGAGAATGGCCGAGGCTTCAAAACGCATGGCGCAGCCATGTCTGAAAAAACGAACATTAGATTGGGGATGCTTAAATACTATCTCAAGGAATAAAGCACAGCTGCATATTTTGCTGTCGTAAATACGTAAGAAACTGCCGAAATACCGCTTCTAATTTACTATCTCTGTCCTTTGTTTATAACTAACTAATGATCTGATTTCTCTGTGCAGTATATTACCTCGGCCCCCAAGAATTCCAGGCTGGGTGAAGCCTGTGTCACCATTTCCATGATAAATCCTGTTTTCTAAGGGCTTATAATTCAGCTGTAAATATGTAATTCAGGCTAAGGCTTGGCACGCAAGGCCTCAGCTAGGACGCAAATTTTCAGGACAACCACAGATCCACCCCCATCTAACTTTCGTAAAGCTTTTCTGTGTGTGATATTTCCATATAGGAAGAGACGAGTTGCTGAAATAGAGGAGAGAGTAAAAGCAATCAGTACATGCCTGACAAGTTGGAGATTTTTGTTTTTATTTCTTACTTGAATTGAACTGTTTTTTGTAAGATTCTCTTTAGTGAACTGTATCAGGGTATTTGTGAAAAATAAAGGCTCTAAACAAAATCAGCAGCAGAGGTATCCTAAAAGTGTGTACAACTGAAGAGACTGAGGCAAGATATACAAAGTTTCCTAAAGAGCATTTCACTCCTGAAAGGGCTGGCTCCTCTCATCTGAATTCCTATTGGGAAGGGTACCAGAGTTACCCAGGGAAGTGCTTGGGTCAAGAGCGACTAGCTCTCACATGGATTGGGTGACTCTGTGTGAGCTCCTGGAACCCCAGACCTTGCTAGGCAGCTAACTATCTTCCTGCCTGTATGCAGCAAGCCACAGAGGAAGAAGCATAGATTCAAGAACATGGTGTAGACGTCAGTTCCTTGCTGCTATGGGAAGAATTCAGTTATACAGCTCAAACCATCAGAAATTAAAGCAAACGACAGACTCCACAGCACACCATACCACACCTCAAGTGAGCCGACAGCCATCTACTTTGGAGCAAGTGAGAGAGGGAACCCAGGAAGGCAAAGACAGAGGCAGAAACAATGAAATGGAATCACATTCCCAGGATGCTCTGGCCAGAAGTAGGACCACATGGAAACTAACAGTGTGACAGAAACAAAGGCGGGGAAGAAGACAATTGGGGCTGATGGACATGCTCAGAGGCCGATGCTCTATCTGATGGCCACTTGCTCTGCCATTACACCACTGCCCTGATGATAGCCACAGCCCCTGCCTGACTTCAGATCTTCCTACTCTCACCCTCAGCAGCTGGCCTGGGGTCAGCTCAGTATATTGTTCTTATGTTAAACAGACCTCTCAGGGTCTGCTTTTACCTGGGGTAAAGAAGGCAGGTTGGGGCTGCTACATAGTTTGTAAGAACAGTGTGAGAGGGAAGACACAGGGCCCCTGGTTTGCACATTATTAAGATTTCTATACTGCTATCATTCTGTTAAAGGAACGTTGTGATAAAACTACTCCTGAGGAGACTCTGCTGTACCTTAGAATCAGTGTCTCACCCCTCATCAGAGAAGCTCCTTCTTCCAGTCGATAAGAATGTAAGAGATCCACAACTCCTCAACGTACAGATAGCGAGAGACTTTGGAAACACTCAGTCCTAAATGGCATGTCTCCATCAAGTTGCTCCCCCTCAGGGCTCAGGGAGCTGTGTGGAAGAGGAGAGACTGTCAGAGCCAGTGGAGATGGAAGACACCGAAGGAGCAGTGTGTTCTTCACATAACAGAGACTGTGGTAGCATGCAGAAGGCCTGCACAGGTCCCAGCCAAATGGGGCTCTAGCACTGAGATGGGGACGTGCCCTTTCCCTAACTGAGAAGCTATCTGCAATTGACAACCACTTGCAGAGGAAACAATCACTGGGTGTGTAAACCACACTTGAGGGCAATATCCCCAGCAGTAGATGGCCAACACAAAACAAATTCAAGGGTATTTTTGAATTATGTTTGTCTGGGCGTTTTTTTTTCCCCTTACTGGTCTTTTGCTTTTATATTATGGTTTCCAGTTGTGTGTCTTTATGAGGAGTCATCTTTGCGTGTTGTATGTGTGTGTGTGTGGCGTGTGCGTGTGCGTTTCTCATGCTTCTTTGATCTCCCCCCCTTTTGTTGTTGTTGCATGTTTTTTTTCCACTTGAGTTTTAAATAGAGAGCATAAAAAGAATGCGTGGGGTTGGAAAGGTAGGGAGGTAGAGTATCTGTGAGGAGTTTAGGGAAACCATGATCAGAATATATTATATGAAAAAAATATTTTCAATGGGAAAAAAAAAAAACGATTTCTAAGCTTTGCCCTTGGTGACAGAGGGTGTCCCAGAGGGCAGAACTCTTAAGAGCACAGGGATTGCCCTAGCAGACGGAAGTGTTTGTCGATTGGTTGGTATTTACCTTTCTCATTAGGTGGCAAGCAGAGGACCTTCCAGTCCTAAAGACACTAGCATGTAGGGGTAATGGTTCTATGTGTGCTCCAGATCAACTTCTCCATGTTCAATGAATTGTGTAGTGTTGTCTTCAGCAATGAGGCCTTGCCATCAGTTTGTGGAGAACAACTTACAGTCTTGGCAACAGCCAGGGCTGTTTGGGGATTCCCAGGGCCTTTGGCCAACAACTCAATTAGATGTGATTTATTCCTGGTACTAGAAGTTTCATTGGTGATAAGAGATGTCTAACTGGGGCTCTGTCTCCCCCATTATTTGGTTATTTTATTTAGGTTGTCTTCCTTTATGTATACATTTTAGGAAGCTTTTTACTGTGTTTGGTTTCTGTACTATTCCTCAAGTGGCCTTCATTTTAGCTGTCTCTCCTTGTATTCCCTCTCTTGTTCCCCTCCTCCCTCCCGCTCCACACTTGAGTCTCACAATCCAGTCCGCCTGCCCATCCATGACTATCTCTTTTCCTTTGCCTAATGAGATCTATTTGCCACCTCCCTAGTCCCACCTAATCTCTGTGGTTCTACAGATTGTAGCTTGGTTATCATTGACTTAGCAACTACTATCCTCATACAAGTGAATGAATCCATTTGTCTGAGTTATCTCATTCAGGATGATTTTTTTTTTCTGGTTCCATCTTTATAATTTCCTTTTTAACAGCTGAGTAATACTCCATTGTGTATATTACCACATTTTCTTTATCCATTTATCTTTGATGGATATCTAGGTTGTTTCAAATTTCTGGCTATAATGAATAAAGTAGCAGTTAATATGGTTGACCAAGTGCCTCTGTGGTAGGATTATGCATTTTTAAGTATATGCTCAAGAGTAGGATAGATGGATCTTGAGGTAGAGCAATTCCCATCTTCCTGAGGAACCACTACACTGATTTCCATAGAAGCTGTGCAAGTTTGCACTCCCACCAGCAACGGAGGAGTGTTCCCCTTGCTCCTCAGCCTCACTAGCATGGACTGTCATTTGTTTTATTGATCCTAGCCATTCTGATGGGTGTAAAATGAAATCTCAAAGTAGTTTTCATTTGCATTTCCATGATGGCTAAGGATGTTGAACATTTCTTCAAGTGTTTCTCAGCTATCTGAGTTTCCTCTGTTGAGAATTCTGTTTAGATGTCTACCCCATTTTTAATTGGGTTACTTGTTTTCTTGATATCTATTTCTTTGAGTTCTTCATATAGTTTGGATATTAGCCCTCTATTGTATTGTGAATTGGGAAAAATTTTTCCCCATTGTATAGGATACAGCTTTGTCTGAATAATAGTGTCCTTTAATGTGCAGAAGTGTCTCAGTTCATGAAATCTCATTTGCTACTTGTTGATCTCAATGCCTGAGCTAACAGTGTTCGGTTCAGAGAGACTTGTTCTCTGAACAAGTGAGGTCAAGGCTATTCTCTACTTCTATCAGGTTCAGCTTATCTGGTTTTATGTTGAGGTCTGTAGTACGTTTGGGGTGGAGTTTTGTGCAGGGTGATAAGTATAAATCTATTTGCATTCTTCTACATGGTGCCATCCAGTTTGACCAGCATCATTTGTTGAAGATAGTGTTTTTCTTTCCAGTGTGTATTTCTGTCTTCTTTATCAAAAATCAGCTCTCCATAGGTGTGTGGATTTATGTCTTGATCTTTAATTCCATTGATCCACATCTGTTTTTGTGTCAATGACTTGCTGGTTTTTATTACTGCAGCTCTGCAGTACAATTTGAGGTTGGGGGTGGTGATACCTCCAGCAGTCCTCTTATTATTCAGAATTTTTTAAAAAAAAAAACTACCTTGGGAATTTGTGTGTGTGTGTATTTCCATATGAAGCTGAAAATTGCCCTTTTAATATCTGTAAAGAATTGTATTGGAATTTTGATGAGAATTGCAAGTGTGTGGGAGTAACCAACCAATATCTGATTAGACATAAGGCTCTCTCCATGGGATGGAACCCATATCCAACATGGCTTGAGCAACCAAGAAACCTGAAACTAGATAGCCCAGAGACCTAAGGTAAAACCAACTACTACTGTTCTACTAAAGGAACATAGCAATAAAATGACTCCAAACTGACATTCTGCTATACTCATAGATCAATGCCTTGCTCAGCCATCATCAGAGAAGTTTCCATCTGCAGCTAAGGAAGAGAACAGAGCCCCACAGACAGATATTAGTAGAATTGAGAAACCTTGGAACAGTGAGCCCTAAATGAGATGTCTCCATCAAATCCCTCCTATCACAGCTTAGGGAACCCAGAAGAAGAGGATGGAGAAAGATTGTAAGAGTCAGAGGCCATAGCAAACACCAAGGGAACAAGGCCAACAACGCTTACACAAACTCACAGAGACTGAGGCAGCATGCACAGGGCCTGCACCAGTCTGCACCACATGGAGTCCTAGAGCTGAAAAGAGAAAGGAATACATGTTCCAATCCTAACTTAGAAACTGTTTCCAATTGATAACCACGTGCAAAGAAAACTTTGTTTCCCCCAAGGGAGTCTCACTGGAGAGACAAACTACTCTTAAGGGCAGGCTTGTGACCAGCAGTATATGCCAGAAGAAAATGAACTTGATGGGCTTTTTTTTAAATCTTATTTTTTAGTTGTGTGGTGTGTGTGTGTGTGTGTGTGTTGTGTGTGTGTGTGTCTGTGTGTGGTGTTGTTATAACCCTACAGGTCCTTTGTATATATTTTAGATTCCAGTTTAGTATTTTAGTGCAAATGAGTGGTTTCCACATCTATATCTGTTTCTTGTGCCTTTTCTTGGGTTCTTTTCCTTCTGTTTGTTTTGTCCTACTCTGATGTGTTAGTTTTTGTTTTATCTTATTATATCATATGTTATTTTATTATTATACTCAAGAAGCCTGTTTGGTTTGTAATGAGACAGAAAGGGGTGGATCTAGATGGTAGGGGAGGTGGGGAGGAACTGGAAGCATTAGAAGGAAGAGAAACCGTGATCAGATGTGACATATTATGGGGAAAAAAGTCTATTTTCAATAAAAGGGGCAGGGGAAGAGCACAGGGATTATGGGACTCTCACCCATGAGGTCAGCCTGAGTGCAGAAAATGGTTTACAAAGTCTCAGGCTGCCTTCTCAGCCCATAGAGCTAGCCAAGATGACAGAATGGCTTACAGAGCCCTTCTCCACCTCCTTAGCTCATCCTATCCCCTATCCCCACCTTTTCCCTTTCCTCTAACTGCATAAGGCCTTGCTCTCAGAACCTAGGTCCTTGCTACAGCCCTGTGTGAACATCGGAACATGCTCTCCAGACTCTCCTAATGGCTCCCCGTCTTCTGTGAATCTTTGCTTGGATGTCACCCATGAGCCCTCGCTCTGTCCACACCATGTAAATGGCCACCCCCTTGCACTGCTTCCTAAATGCTCTCTCAGCCTAGACTTCCTCTATCTTCTTCCTCTTACCTGCTGGAGTCGGTTGTGCAGCACACACACAGCCTCCCAGAAAAGTCACTTTCAGGGAGAAATTCCGGTCTCTTTACTTACCCCAGGCTCCAGAGGGTTGTCACGATGGAGCACCTCAAGAAATCCTTGCTAAGTGGGAGCCTATCACTCTTCCCTTGCTTTTCTCTTTCTTGTTGGGATAGACAGTGCCTCCTGGGCAGCCAGGACCATCTTTGGAATGTAGACAGAGCAGTGCTCATGATGTGGAAGGACCTAGAGCAACTCCAGGTAAGCCTGCCCATGACTGAGAGTGGGTGAGCTCACTCCATTACCAAAGACTTATCCTATGGGAGGTACTGTCAGTAGAGGGCTATGCTCCAAGGAATAGGGATGAGGGGAAATAGATCCATAGGGCCTAGGGGTGTAGCTACTCCCTTCTGTACCCTAATGACAAGGAGACTGCCTAGCATAAGAGCAATATCCAATAAGTACCTGCTGAGTGGCGTCAAAAGACCAAACGAATGGGCAGGCTCCCCTGGCTACAGAGCACCACCCACTTCAGCAGCCCCTTGAACAGACCACAAAGGATGGAGGTACAAGCGCATAAGTAGAGGCAAATCAGTATAGACCTGTGCCAGTGTAGACAGGTCTGTATAGCTCCTAGTACAGATTGCAGCCCACAACACACAGCATTCTGTTTGTCAGTCTTCAATGAAGATACACACTGTTCCAACAATACCGTGTCCCAGTTCAGGATTCAAAACATGACAGGCAGGAGAAAGCACGATGAAAGTCTGCCTTACATTTTATTTTATAATGTAAATATACATATGTTTATTTATTTATGTACATACGTCTCACTAAGATATACTTTATATGAGTCAAATGGATGGAATAAGATGCCTGCCCTGTTCTGTTGCTACAGTATGATGTCACCTGCTGTCTTAAGTTTCTATTGCTCAGCTAATACATTGTAACCAAAAGTAACTGGGAGAGAAAGGGGATTGACTCATACTTCATGGATGGAAGTCAGGACATGAATTCAAGTCAGAAACAGGAAGACAGGAACTGGAGCAGAGGTCACAAAGGAACACTGTTTCCTGGCTGCCTCTTCAGGCTCACATTCAGTTACCTTTCATATACCTGCTAGGATCACTTGCCTAAGATTGGCACCGCTAACAATGGGCTGGACCCTCCCACATAGATCATTAATCAAGAAAACGCCCCACAGATATGCCCCAGAGGCCAGTCTGATGGATGCAATTCCCTCTTCAGAGGTGACTCTAGTTTGTGTTGAGTTGATAAAAGGAAGCAGCCCGTCTACCATGTGGGACCATGCCAAGTAATGGTTGAACCTGGAGCTGGCCAAGGTCCGAACAAGGTTGGAACTTCACAGCAGTCATTAGCAAGAGTTCCGTACTTTTCTCCACGAATGCTCAGCTCAACTTGACTTGGGTTAATTGTTTGAATCTGAAATATCTATCCCTCTCAACACTTGGTTTCTAACTGATTCTTAGAACTCCGAGAAACTTTGTGGGACCCGGCAGAGGGATCAAAGTCACTAGGAACAAGGACTTTGGGGATATATCCCTGGTCCCTTCATGTACTCCCTAAACATCTGTATAGTGATGGTCTCTGTCAGCACATGGTGCCAATGGCCATGGACTAAAACCTTCTGAAACCAGGAGCCAAAAGAAAGCCTTCTTCGTTTATAATGTTCCTGTTAAGGGTTTGGTCACAAGATAAGAAAGGGACGCACCAAGAGGTTTGCTTGTGTTTCTTGGGAGACTTTGTTGGGCATAGCCATTAGGAGTGCTAACTAGCTGCAGCTTGCTATGTGCTCATTCTTAAAGAGAAAACAAATTTGACTCTGCACGGGCAGCCTTGGTCTATAGACATGAGTAGGTCCTGTCTTGGGGCCATGCCTGTGCCTCTCCTGATGCCATGTTTCCAAGATCATGACTGATTCTTTCTGTTTCTTTTTCTGCCTTGGGGATGGATTCAGTGTTGGAATTCAGTCAATGCTGTCTTCCCTGAATCTAGTAATTCCACCCTGAGTCTCAGATTAGCCAAGGGTTCTCCAGGGTGCCCAGCCTGAGAAGTAGGAGACTGGACATCCAGCCTTGCCTTTTGCAACAAAAGTGATCCCTCTAGGGACTTTCCTTTCTTCATTTGCACAAATAGATCAAATAGCCCCAGTTCTGGCCCTGCTGGCTGTTCATAGTATTGATAATCTCATGCTTTGAGATAGCCTCAGGAAGTGTTGATCTCATATCCAGTGGCCCAGGGTGTCTTGTTCATTTCCTAGGTCAGGTTTTTTTTTTATCTTTGAAGTCTCTTCTCCTGGAAATCCATACCTAAATGTCTGCATAGCTGGCTCCTGTCATCTCAAGCTATTCTCTAGTGCCCTTTCCCACCTCCTGCCATCTACGACTCCCAAGATATCTTCCCTGACCTTTGAGGTTCACGAGCTGATGTCTTTGGGTCATTCTCTAGCCATTCTAACCATTTTCATGGACTTGTGAAGCTGAACTTGGAACTGATTTATGATCAGAGGATGCCAGCCCCACAAAGGCCATGACTGTGGCTGCTTGGTTGGTGACCCCTCTTTCAACACTTTGGAATGATTTGAAATGTACTTTAAAAAAAAAAGGAAGGAAAGAAAACCAGGCAGGTGGCTACACTCATTCCCTGCAGCAGACTCGTCTATTTCTGGAGAGAATGTATGGTCTTCACAATACTGATGGAGTGTATGTAGGATGAGGCCAGGAAGCAGAGGCCTTCGGAGCCAGAAGTCTCCTCAGAATGACCTTCTACTCACCTCAAATCTGTCCCTTCAGTCTTCTTTCTCCTACAAGTCCCTGCCTCCTTTGCTCCATTTGCACAGCACGAGAGCTTGGAGCTTTAGTGTGACTGATAGCCATACAGTCACCGTTCCTGAGCTATGTAAGGGGTCAGCCTGTTTTCCCAGGCTGCATATAGAGAAGACTTGCCTGCCCCAGAAAACAGAAAGGAGATTGCCTTTTATGGATGAGGAGGAGGAGAAAGAAGAAGAGGAAGAGGAGGAGAAGGATGAAGATGAGGAAGAAGAGGGGAAAAGGAGGGAAAGGATGACAGACTTGGATGTATGAACATAGCACCCATGGTTTTCTGTGGTTTGTGGTCAACAAGTTCTCTCCTGTTCTGCACATCAAAAACATCTCTCATGGTCTCTTTTATCAAATCATCATGGGGGCCGGATGAGTCTTCAGTGAGTGAAAGTATAGAGCAGGCTGCCTGTAGAGCATCAGACATACTGTGGAAGTCTACTGTATCTGAGGGATGGACACAAGAGTCAGAGTAGCCGAAGGGCATGGAGAAGTGGGAGAACCGAGCTGGAGGAAAGGAGAGGGGTGGAGTCAGCACCACTGAGATGCCCTGGAACCAGAAGGCGCCCCATCCCTGTGAGTCTTTAGTCCATTTCCTCTGCTTGGCTGCTGATGGTATAATGCACAGCATTTGCAGAACCTTCTGGGATTTGCTGACCTGCTTATGATCCCTTAGAGGGCAGTGGTCACGTCCACTGTTAGCTAGTCAGTCCAGGGCACACTTTTCTTTAGGCTCTTTCCCATTCTGACTGCCTCAAAGCCCCACCCTTGAAGGCAAGTCACTCTCTCCCACCTGACAGAGACCCTTGAACAGAATGACCTGACTGGATGCTCAACTTGTAGAGGACCCCGGAGAGACCCCGGCCCAGCCCCTCTGCCCACTTGCTCTCCCAGGAGAGCCTCGTTCATAGAACATGATCTCTAGGGACTTCCTCAGTTCTTCAAGAGAGAAGTGTGCAGAGATGTGAAAAGGCTAGGATGCAAATAAATAAATAATTTTTTTTTAAAAAATAGGGGTTTGCAGGGACTGGGGAACTGTAAAAAGTGTGGCTATAAACAAGCCTGCCCGTGCTGCACTGAGGGCAGTTAAGCGCCTGGTGGGCCTGGCATGAGACCTGTGTGCTTCAAGGAGGAGCAAAGGGGCAGCTGACCACTTGTCCACAGGATGCGTTTTGATAACTTCCAGAAATGAGAGGGTGTTTTATGGGAAGGTAATTGGGCATAATTCCCTTCATGACTTAAGAGTCCACAGGCAGCCTCTGCAGCTGGCCCTTATTTGGAGCCATCAACAGCAAACGCTATTTTCATGGCCAATTTATTAAAGACTCCATGTTTTCTTTTTTTTTTCTTCTTTTTTTTTTTTTTTTGGAGGAGACATCCCAAACACAAAAAGGGCTATATTTATTGATATGTTTAAAATATAGGTTTTTAACTGGATTCCTTAGCCCTTAAAAACAAAGTAAAGAGATAGACAGATACAATTATATTCTGACTGGTTTCCGCCAGCCTGCCCAATGGGAGCGTTTGTATATAGTTCTCAGTGCGCTGAAATCTGCTTAGAAAAGCAACAAGTCTTTTGTTCTGTTGACAACAGTTATTACAATTAATTCATTTTGTGATTGGTACTTGCGCTGAGTGACAAGGTGTTATTTTACCTCAGTAAAAGTTAAAGCGGTAATACCTATGTGCACAATAACATCTTAGGCTTGCTATCACTCAAGGAAGAAGAAAAGGCTGGCTCTAGGCTGCCAGCTCAGTTGCCACCCTCCCTACACCCTGCCACCCTCCCTACACCCTCCCTGCACCCTCATGCTCCTTGGAGCTGGGAGGAATGAGCTAGTTCTTTTGCTTAAAGTTTCCACTTCCAAAATGCACGCGCTCCTCCTGTATGTAACCTTTGAATCATGGCCTAGGATCCAAGGAAACATGACTTGGAGAGGAATGGATGTCTGAGTAGTCAATGGCAGGACCTAGCCTGAGCTGGGTAGCAAGTCCTGTATCCTAGCTGGCTACTGTTTATCCAAGTTTGTGTTTTGATAGCAGGCCTAGAACTCGGCATCCCTGAGTACAGGAATCTCCCAACCACTGACCCAGACACACCTAGTGTGACTAGGTTTTTTTTTTTTTTTTTTTTTTTTTTGCTGGAGAGGTTGCCCAGTGAGAAGCGTAGAGTCTCCCTGGTCCTTACCCATCGTATGCCAGGCGTACCACCCGAATGCTTCCAGATACTGCCAAAATTCCTTCCACTGTTGGGAGTCACTGCCACATGTAGTACCCTGACCATAGGTGTCTAAAGAATCCTCTTTCATCCTGCTTGTGGCTGAAGTTATCCCAGAAGGCTGGCTATACCACCTAATCCAGAGGCAGGGCAGAGGGGAAGGGCAAGTCACAGATCCCAAAGATAGGGAGACAAGATGACAATGACCCCGGATGGCATCTAAGGTACATAGCTAAAACTAATAGTATAGAAGACCTAGGGTCTCAGCAAAGGTGGAACCAAGGAATCCATTTCATGGGTCATTTTTGTTGATAATGGCCAAGAAAGGGTCCTTTCTCATCTGGAGCCTTCTAACTTCATCAAAGCCTTCAAAATTTATAATACAACAAATATCACAGCACAAAGATAATGTTAATCAAGTTTTGGACCTGAGAATACAGTCCTATAATCCCAGCTATTCAGTGGGCCGAGTCAGAAGAATTACAGGGTCTAGGCTTATTTGCTCTACAGAATGAATTCAAGGCTGTCCTGCGCAACCAAGTGCGATCCTGTCTCAAAGTAAAAAACAAAAAATAAGAAAAGGACTGGAGATATGGGGTGAACATATCTTATATGCCCCCCAAAATGGATTCAGTCCTCAGTCCTGGGCTTGGGTGTGTGTATGGTGGAGGGGGAACATTTGCTTATTATTAAGAATTTCAGTAATTATACACTGCCGTCCCATCGATTTTGGTTATCTGAGTGTTCAGTGGCTGGTTTTTGGGGGTAAGGGGTACCTCCTGATTGCTGTGTATTCCTGTTGACTGCCATTCACTTCCTTACATAGTTATCAACTAGTCTCACCCAGCATGGGATTTAAAATGGTATGAGGGCAATCCCTGCTTTGAGTGGATAACCTCAGGAGGGACCTGGAAGTGTTTTCATGAAGAATAAGAGGCGGGGCCTTAAGGCCATGCTCCTGTGACCTGTCCCCACACTGCATCCTCTACGGAGCAGCCCTGTCACACATGCAGTGGCAAAGACCTGTATCCTTGGTTGCTGAACCAGCACCTCACTGTGTTATGGCTGAAGGTCTGTGGTCTCCAGCATCGCCAAGCATGGCTGACCCCTACCAGCCAGCCCAATCCTGCTCATCTCCTGTGTCCTCAGAACTGGACCAGTCTCAACAGCCCACACTGGAAGGCCGCTGACGAGGAGCTCCAGAAATTCTCCCAATTCCTTTTTTTATTAGCAGTATTTATCACCGACTCACAATCAATTGCATATTTTAAATGAAAACAAATGATGCTTTCTAGACTATCCGATCCTCGAGTCTTTGCCTTCTAACAATTAAAAAGTTTAACGGAAATAAAACAAAGCAACAAACCCACCGTCTTTGCTCCTATCAACTGCACTGTAATACAATTCGATATTTAATGAATACAACCCTCTTCTTGCGGAATAACATCATAAACATGCGTATGATTTCATGGCATCTGAGATCCTGAGGTGGGAAGGTAGCTTCCTCGCCAACCCCCACAGCCCCTGAGTCTCTCTCTTCTTCCCCCACCAGAAGCTGTTTATTCCCAGTAAGCCTAAAAACAAGAGCTTATATATTTAATGATTTTTAAAAGCAAAACGCTACCCACTGTCTGCACAATTGCCATTTTATCTCCCTAAACTTCTCCGGCTTGACGTTTTTAAAAGGGCAAAAGCAGAAAAACCCTTCTATAATACCTAATTTGTACATCTGCGGTTTCCCTCCGACTAGCACAGCACCATATGTTTTTAATTATCGTAATAGCCCTAAAGAACCTGTTCGGTGGGAAACACATATGATCCTTTTATTACTGGTTTGCAATTTCAACAGTTTTAACTGGCTGGACAGGAGGAATGGCTCAAAGGCCTAAGATCCCACCCACAGAGGGGACCTCCTTCCCCTGCTTGACAGAGGTAATTGGGTACATGTGAGGTGGCTCTGTGGGGCCTTAAGAGACATAAGCTGGGATCTCCCATGACACTGAGTTTGGGCAGAGGCTGACAGCATGAGAATAAGATTGATAAATATTATCCCAGCTTGACCTCTGCCGCTGCCATTGTCCTTGGGGGCTGGGAAGGCAGCAGCACTGGCCAGGAGGGCTTGCTGGTGCTCCAGGCCACCCACTCTCTACCCTTCCCCTGGGGACCACTGCTGGGTTAGGGGTCAGATTTCCTTGAGATCCTGTTGCTTCAGGAAAGAGGGAGTGAGTTTTTACCTTTTCTCCACCCCCCCTCCCCGGAAATGACTGGCACAGTCATAAGATGAGTTCATTCAAGCCTGTGAAGCTGAAGACACCAAGGTCAAAATTAAGGAGAGATTTGGCCTCTGAGGGACTGCAGCTAGCTCAAGCCTTGTTGGTCCCGAGCACCATCCCATCATGCCAGCCTCTGTGTCTGGGGTTTGAATGACTTCCTGGAATGGTTTTTCTCTCTTTCTCTGGGCTCAGTCACAGGTTGGCAAATACGGCTGTTTTTATTTATTGGTCACTTTAGTTTTGATGCATCCCAAAGGAGTGTTGAAGGTAACAAAATGCAGGGAGCGGCCTCGAAGGGGTCGACTCTGCCTGAGTTGCTGGTGATTTGCAGTAAGGCAGGGAGCATCTCTGAATGTCCCCTCCCCTGGCCCCTCCCCCCAACCCAGACCCAATCCCTGAGACTGACAGAAGAATAACAGAATGATATTCTTGGGATTTTTATGGGGATTTGTGGAAAGAATATAATTGGCATTATCCTCTGTAAGAGGGCTGAGAATAGAACTTGACCTCGGCTCATACTATGGAATTTTAGTTGTGAATTTTTTGAGACAGACTCCCCCATGTAACAGAGCCTCAGCCTTGAACCCCTGATCCTCTTTTAGCCTCCCGGGTTCTGGGGTTACTGGCCTATGCCGCTACACCAGGCTTTACAGTGAGTGTGTATAGTATTTTAACTTTGATTTGGCATGTTACATAACTTAAGAGACCAGGCCTTCCTGTTAAGTCTGCCAGAGCCATTCCTCAGGTGGGGACAGGCGCTATCAGGAAGAAGGCAGGAGACTGTCATCTTCAACGTGGTCAAGATGCTCTAACTAGCCTGTTTATGAAGGGAATGGGGTCCCAGGGTTAGAAAGGATTCCTGGGTAGCATGTGGGTCAACCAACAAGAGAGAAGCAGCTGCTTTCCTCTGGACATCCACAGACCGCATGGGTGCTCTCTTAGTTCACAAAAGCTACTCTCTTTTCTATTTCTTGTTTTTCACACATCACAAGGTGACCACACACATTAATCTGTGTATATATGTGTGTTCTTGGCCACTGCTGGATATAGAAAAATATATTGAATTAAAAAAAAAATGGAGGTTTGTGTACAGTTAGCACATACCTGTGAGCTCACGACTTAGTAGGCAGAGACAGAAGGATCCCCAATTTCTAGACCAGTCTAGGTTACTTTTTGAAATCTTGTCTCAAAAAAAAAAAAAAAAAAAAAAAGATTAGCAGTGTGGCTCAATGGTTTAGCCCTTGCCTCAACAACATTAAGTTCTGGCAGTCTAGTGAGCCTCTCCAGCTGCTAGGCTCAGAGGTTGGCATCTGATATGTGCACCTCAAGAAATGACTCTCTATTTGCTCCATGTCTTGCAAGCAGTGACCAAGCTGAGGTCCACAGAGCCAATGGGAAGGCATGGCTGCAGCTGTGAGTCATTTTCAAGAATCAAGCGGCCTGATTTCTCCCGGCCTTAATTTTCTCATTCATAAAATGGGGTAATAAGGCTGTCTATACAGAGGTGGCTGGAAACTCAGAAATGACTGAAGGCCTGGCTAACTTCAGGGGCTGGATAACTAGATGGGCCAATAGTGTATGTCTGGGGGCGGGGTGGGATACCTGTCTGACTTGGTGTTAGAAGCTGGGAACAAATCTCGACACAGAGTCTCCCATGCACACCCCCGCCATGCCCCATCTTCCTCCTGATCTGCGAGCTCTCTCTTTGAAGCAAGACGGTGAGAATCTCAACCCTGGTGGAGCTGACTCCTCAAGTGACCACTGAAGACCCAGAGGAAGGCCTCTGGCCAGTCAAAGAAGAGGATCAGGACTGCACAGCCTCCCGCTGGAGAGGGGCTGCTCTTAGCCTTTGGCAGAGCAGGACCAGATGGCCACCCTCATTGGAGATGTCAGTGGTGACCTCACAAGTCAACACATAGCAAGTACGTCTTAATCAGCATGAGTCCTTCCTGTCCTGGACATGGCGATTGCACCAGCCCGCCCCTCGAGGAAACATGACCTTCTTAATCACAGCCTGCTGGAGGGCTCTGTCTGGCCCTGCAGCCAGCAGTGGCCGTGTATACTCTTGCCCACCTCAGAGGCAGGCTATCTTTGTGACCCAGCAGAGTCAGGGCGGCAGAGAAGCAACCTCTGGATTTCCATCCTGAATAATAACTCACATTACTTGGGTCCCATCTGCACCGGGGAAGGCAGAGCAGGGAGAGAGCATAAAACACAAAGTTCCCACAGACAACATCTGTCTTAGTGCAAACAATGGACCATTATCTTGTAAATAATTCTGATTAAGCTGTAGCATTTCCTCCTGAAAAACTGGCTGCTGGGGAGCTGAGTGGAGAGGGGGGCGCAGCTGGAGCGGCAAGCCTTAGCCAGCAGGTGCTGAGCTGGGGAACCTCACCTGACCCTAGAGCTTCCCCCTATCCTCACAGAGAGAGGCTAAGCATCTCTCTCCCTGGTCCTGTCAGACCACAAACACCTACCACCTGCAGCCTAGGCTGCTTTTCTATTGAAAATCTGTCTCTCTGTCTCTGTCTCTCTCTGTCTCTGTCTCTCTCTCTCTTTCTCTCTGTCTTCTCTCTCTCTCTCTCCTCCCCTGCTTCCCCTTTTCCTAGTTCCTCTATGGCTTTTTATTTTCTCCTTTCTGTCCAGCTCCTAAGGTAGAGCCAGGTTGTTCGACACTATGGGAATGGTTCTGAAGACTCAACACATTGCAGGTCTCAAGCATGTTTAATGCTCTCTTTCCTCGGAGTTATCAGGCCTGGAGAATCCTCTCCAAATCTCTCTTCCCACACTGAGGTTCCATCATTCCATCATGCCCAGTCCTGTACCACAGTGCCTCTCCCATCTGTGTCTTCCTGGATGGTAAAACTCAACTTGCTTGATTCCTGACTTGTCACCAGCCTCACACAGCATCTCCTACTGAAAACTGGAGATTGTACAAAGCCACCCCAGTATTATGGAATCTTAGTCCTTAATCTGTGTAACGATATTTATCCCAAAGACCTCCTCAAAAAATACCCCTGTGCTTTAAAATTAAACTATGGTCCTGAGTGTGGTTTAGAAAGGACAGATCCTTCAAGCCCAAAGTTTTCATGTAGATCAATCCACACAGCAGCAACCTTGTTCCCAGAGATCAGTGATACTGTTTTCCTCAGTCCTTATACTATTAGCAAACAGGAAAATAGCTTAATTACAGTCAATGGGGATTTATCTGTGTGCCCCAGGAATGGCCTCATGGGGTCAGATGTCCAGATGTGTTCAGTCCAGGTATGAGGGATCCCACCCAGTTAGATGTGCAGACAAGAGTCTTCAGGTAGTGAGTACAGTGGGCAAACATGGCGTACCCAGGCCATCCCAAACTGTATTTCCCTCCACACCACCATGGCAGCTTTATATGGCACTCTGCCTGGGACTGCTTGCTAATAGAAGGCTAAAATAATTGAGACGCGGGTGACATGTCTCTGAGTTATGTGTATTTATAATCATATTTATTCTCTTAAAGGTATCCAAGTTTCTCAGTTGACGGAGGGTAAAACTGAGGGTTACTAGCTGGCTCTGCCAAGGCATACTAAAAATCAAGGACTGAAAGAAGTAAAAAGTCCTAGGAAGAGAAGGTTATGGCTAGAACTCTGTGCCCCACCCACGCAAGACTCAGTACTACCACCCCTCCAGAACACTGCTGTGCTGTGTATGCTGTGTGGAAGTGGCAGGCATAGCGCATAGATGTTCAAGTGGGACATACTTGCTTAGTAGGTTGACAATCTGTAAACTGCTTAGGAACCTTTAATAATCTTTAAATAAGTCAAGTTCGGTTGTGAACTTTAGAGGTTGAAACAGAAAAACCCAGAGAAGACTCGGCATTTTCTTGCCCTTTCATGAAGCTACCAAACCAGTTTAGTTGACTCCCTTTTATTTTTCTGTGGTGAATTAGAAGAGGAAACTCTTTGGTGATCTTCTAAGGATTTAGGATAAATTCCTCCAAGCCTTGGCCTGTCCTGTGACCTAATGTGATGGATGCCTTTGTTCAAGGTGGAGTCCTGCGTGCTGACAGGTTTGCAGAAGTACCAATGGCTCCCATGGTACTCCCATGGGCCATGAGGACTGTGGTGCTCACTGGGTATAGGGTACAATCTGAAGATCAAGGCCAGGAAAAACAGAGTTAGAGGAAACCAAAGAGATGATCCCAGCTACCTGTTCCCCAGAGAAATGAAAGCCAAAAGGAGAGTTGTCTGAGCTCCTTGGAGTCTAGCTGTTGCCCAATGCCTGGTCACCTGATCTCAGATGGACTTAGTGACCCTGATAAACTTGCCCCTAAGCTGAAAGTCTGGCTACTTCTCAGCATTTAACATCTGCAGTTCACTTTCCAAGGGGAGCCACAAAATTCATTAATTTGCTCTCATTCTTGGCTCTGGCAAGTCCAGGGTGGTCTATAGTCAAACCAGAAGGTGAAAAGATGTCCAGGGTCTGCTTCTGAGGCAGCCCTTTCATGCACACCACTCTCCATTTCCTCCTGCACCAATTATTTGCATCCAGGTGACCGAAAGATCTGCTTGTTAATGATCCTGATCATGTCACCAAAGAAATCTGAAGGGCTGAAAAAAAGTATGGCCCCTCTCCTCAAGAAGAAAGATCTCATCAGAGTGTGAACTCTTAATTACCCAACCACAGAAGTCTCTGTGCCTCCCAAACACCTATCTCTAGCCCTTCCTTAGTTGTGCTTTTGAGTAGCATCTCTTAGTGGTTAGCCTCAGCTCTCCTCCTCCCGGGACATACCAACCACTGGGCTCAAAACAGAAAAGCAATTCCTCTGTCATAGAAAAAGCAATACTTTGGTAAGGCAATTGTAATATGCCTTCCAAGTTTGGTTGTCGTTCTCCTTTTATATAAATAACAATAGCATCTTATATACATCCCCCAACAACAGAAATTCAAGAAAGAAACATAACCTTGTGACCAGGTTACACTAAATGTGTGTCTGGACAGCACAGAGAGTAGAGAAGAGAAAGTCCTCAGAGAACCAGCCCACACTGGTATATACGAACAGCTAGGGTCAAAAGACTTGTGGCTTTTTGAAGAGGAAATGCTACAGAGCCTTATGGCTCAGAGACCCCCATGAGTGGGACTGGGCCCTGAGAGAAGGAAGACAGATACATGGCTCCAAGGAGCCCTCCAAGCTGTCAGTGTTGGGGGGTGGAAGATGAAGGATCTTTCTGTGCGCCCTTTTGATCATATACATTTGATGATTTTGCACAGTTTCCTGACTTTGTCCTTGCCATGGACCCTGACCCTGTTTATTCAGGGAGACTACTGTCAGTGTACACCTGTGTATTTAATCGTTGTGAGGTTTCTTTGAGGAAAGCAGACATACACACTAATCTGTCCCCGAATTTAGAGTCTCTCCTTCACCAGAGTACCAAAATTATACTGAAGTATACGTACTTCCAAAAATGTGTGGACAGAGACATAAGTGCGCAGGTTTTCTACAAACCTCCTTGCCTTCCTTGGCTTCTTGAATTTAAAGCCAGATGCCTTCTTGCCACTCTGTTCCATAGATGGGGACTCTTTGGTGTCTCTTATGTGCCACAAAGCAGAGAGTCAACCATGCTTGGAAAGGTCTATGCAGTAAGGATAAAGGTTGATCCAATGTGTGTTATTTGTGTCTGTCTCAGGTCTGAATCCAAACTGTGGGTCTTGTTATAATCCCATGTGGGGCTTGGGGAGTGGGGGAGCAGAAGTTTGGGTGTGATGAACCAACCAGAAGCAGAATTACTAGCCTTCATGCAGAGCTGTGAAATGAAGTAGACTGAATGTCCCAGAGGCCTGGGTCTTCGGGACTCCCTTTGCAGGCAGCAGACAGGATGTTCCCAAGAACATTCAACTGGTGAGCATAGAACTGCTTGATACCCAGAGATGGAGATGGGGAGGAGAAAATACGCAGGGGCAGGAGGAACAGTGTAAGGCATGATGAGGTGGTATTCCAAAAATGAGGGGTTGGGGAAGGCTGGGGCTAGATTCATAAAAATGGGAGATTTGGAATCCATGTAGGTCTCTTTTAAGCTTCATCAGTTACCACTGGGGAGCCACTCAGGAAATACCCTGTTTTCTAAGAGGAAATGCTACGGAGCCTTCTGGCTTAGAGACCCCCATGAGAGGGACTGAGCCCTGAGAGAAGGAAGACAGATACATGGCTCCAGGGAGCCCTCCAAGCTGTCAGTGTTGGGGGTGGAAGATGAAGGGATCTTTCTGTGCGCCCTTCCTCCCTTACATCATACTCCCTGGTGCCCCTCCCAAGTACTGGCCCCTCAGAAGCTCTTCCTAGCCACAGTGAACAACCCAGCAGGTGCCATAGTATCTTTGGAGTATTGAGGAAATGGTTTTAAGTGATTGGCCAAAGTGGGGATGATGTACTCAGCCTGAGGGAGGCCCAGCAGGAAACGGCTTAGATCAATCCCACTCTTGTACTCCGTGTCTCTCAAGACAGTTCAACGGGAGTCAAGAGTCCTCAGAGAAGAGGAGGCATTCCTATGTTCAGCCTGCACCCTGGTGGAGCTGGAGTTGCTGGGTTGTAGCTGTGTGGACCTTCATCTTTGTTAGGCATTTGGGGATTGCCCCTTTTTTCTCCACTGGAACCCACAATGTGACTTCAGTGTTGCCTACAGGGATCTAGAAACTGCCCCGTCCAGAGAACAGAGGACTGAAGGTTAGAAATCTTCAAGATCTCTATTTCCTCACACCTTCTCAGCCCCAGGTCTGAATTCTCTATCCTTCCTCTAGGTAGAGACTCCTTAGTGCTGTACTGTGATCTCAGGGGTTATGATGAGAAATGACGGATGGACTGTTCCATCTAGTTGAGGTGATGCCTTTGTCCTGTCACCAAGGCCAAGGTTGAGAAAAACATACTAAAGGACATTTCTCAACCTTCGTCCCCTTCTTGGGCACTTCATTTGAAGATGTAATTCTTGGAGCTTTGGAGTCTATGCCCTGCCCACCATGGGGCCAGTTAGATGGGGTATAGTGTATGCAGACTTGGGAAGTGTGTAAAACATTCAAGTTTGAAAGGCCAGGGCCCGAAAGCCCAGCTCATGGGGCAATGATATTGAGCAACACGGAAAAACAAATCCTTTCCTTTCTGCCTCTCTCCCTGTGATAAGGCAGGGTGGGACAAGAACAAGCCTGTTACGACAATCGTGGGCAGTGACCAAAACATCTCGGTGGGATGAAAATGCACCCAAACTCCTCTAACTCAACCAAGATCTCTGGTCACAGCATGGAGGAGGCACATGGCTCTCTGGAGGAGGCTGGGCCTAAGTGCCCTTTTGCACTTCTGATGCTGGGTACAATGACCTGTGGATTCTGTGCATGTATTCCCTATTCAGGGGGCCTATGATTCAGAAACCTGCCTGAGACACAGGTACGGAGAGCCAGGCATATGTCATTGGTTCTCTGGCGCCCACTACAGTCATCCCACCAAAGGAGGAAAGTCGCTTTCCTTTCCGCCTGTTTGTGAATTGTTGCTCAAGGGTCACCTGAAGATGAATGGGAGAGATGGGGAGCCTGTTCTCCCCAGTGTCCTGCTGAGGCTCCCCACTGAGAGAAGAATGTGAGGGGAGAGGGCGTGTTGTGGTATGAATTAACATAATGACTCAAAACTGCACTAATGGTTCACAGCTTATTTTTTTATTAGCAATACCAAGATAACTTATTGAAGCATTTTTTTTTTTTTAGTATTGTTTTACATTCCATTCATAAATGACCTAACTTGTAACTCAGCATACAGCACACGGAAAGATAGAGTTTGACACTTATGCAGAAAACTACAATTATGATAACTTACATGCCTTCATTACCAGGAACACCTTAATATATCTTCTAATTATTTCAACAACAGTCTATTCCAAAGCACAGGATAACCCGGTACACGTTTACACATCTCGATTCGATCGCCGTTTTTTTAAGTGGTGGGTGTCAGAGTGCTGTTGGCTGGGACTTTACTGTCACCTGTTCCTGGTTAATACGACAACCTGACACAATATTAAACTAGCAATATTTCTGCTTAAATACTATGGAGAAAGATAATTACTGCACTTTTCTGTATTCTTCTAAAGTGTTACAAAATACATGACAATCAGACACAAGAAAGGAATGCCGGCGAGGCTACCATGGGGCCCAGCCCTGTGAGCTCAGGTGAGCTGGACAGGTACAGGCATTGCCCAGTCAGGTTTTCATTGATCCAGGGACCCACCACCCACTGGGATTTGTGACTCTCCTCCCCCTGCTCAGGTTTCTAAGCATTGCATTTGCACCCATGACTCTAGGCAAATGTGGAGTGGACGGCAATGCTCTCAGCCTCTCTGACCTACACAGACTGTAGGCTGGTGTGCTGTGCGCACACACATACCTGTGCCAGTAGGAATTATTTACTCAAAAACGTGTATGTGTATGAGTTCTTCTGTTGACTTTGCACGGTTAACAAGCTGCAGATAAACCACGAAGGAGCACGAACAGACAAGGGGGGAGTCCAGACAGAGCGACTAGGACATGGGGTGTCACTTACCTGAAAGAAAATGTGTAGATTTATTAATCCAGAAACTGTCTGGGGCTAGAGGAGCTCAAAAGCAAGGGCAGGGTCAGAGTCCCTATTGTTTAATGGAAGGATGACAATAACAGGGTATTTATAAAATTTGGACTTTCTGTCTCTGGATAAAAGCAAGAATAGGCTACATGATTATAGCAGGCTGGCAATTAGATAAAGAGATATTGTTGGTCAATGCTAAGTAACAGGGTATAATTGTTACCTTATTTGAAACCTGGGCTTCACACACAACATCTGAGGGGTTGGGGGAAGAAAGAGAGAGAGAGAGAGAGAGAGAGAGAGAGAGAGAGAGAGAGAGAGAGAGAGGAAGAAATAAGCAACCTGATTCCTTCTGCAGCTGACATGTGACCCGAGTCTAGATAGACAGCTGTCATTTCCAATCACTGACTGCCACTCACAAGACTAAGGAGGCCGATGTCAAAGCTTTAGCCCAGGCGTCCTGTTCCTATGTCACACACCAACAGACGGAAGAGGGTGGAGAGCTTGGACTCCACCAGGATGTGTCAGTTCCCACAGCACACTCTTCCTCAATCCCCTCCCCGACTCTAGCCCTATCTCATTATCAAAGGGGAGAAATACACAGATTTAAAAAAAAACAAAAAAAAAAAAAAACCACTTGGCTGCGATTCCTTGCTTTTGTGCAATCCCAAGAGAAATATGGACGCAGCCACCAAGATGAACTCTACCAGACTTTTCTCCCACTTCAGAGGCAATGTTGATTCAGACAGTAGCTTTTGGAGCCAAAACGATGCAGCAAAAGGCAAGAAACATAAACAAGGCTAAATGTCACCAGTGTTTGCCGACTCACAGACACCATCCATTTGTTTGCTCTGAAATGACGAGTGGACCATTTGGCAAACACAATGGCGTCCCCACAACAGTTCTGTCATCCTGCCGTGCAAACGACATCACACAAGTCTCACTCCCTTCAATTTAAAAGGAGGGAAGGAGAGGAAAAAGGATATACTGTGAGTTCTGGAAAGAAAGCGCTGCCGTCTGAGGGGCTGTCTCTGTCAGTCATGGCACCCACACACGGTGTTGGCTGAGGGCACAGGACAGCCTCCCCAGAGTGCCAGTGTCATTGGAAGATCCTACCTACAGGATGTCACCTGTGACACACACACACACACACACACTCAGGGACAGACTCTCGGTAATCAGCTGAGAGGCAGCCAGCAGGTCCAGACAAGCACAGTAAAGGTGATGAATTCCAGGAACTTATGAGGCTCTGCCCTTGGATTTCACGGTAGGTCAAATGGCCCTTCCTACTGGGAAAACACTAACCCTGGGAATGGGCTGGATCGCAGAGGCTGAGACAGATCCAAAACTGGTCAAACTGGGCAAGGACGGAATAGGGGCGCTCAGTGCCTTATCCAGCCTCTGAAGACAGCTGCAGGTTTCAGGATTCATTGGCTTTTGGGGGAGCATGTCAGCACTCAATAGAGCAACAGGGAACCCCCAGTTCTCTCCGTTCCCTGGCTCTTTGCCGTCCCTGGGGGTTGGCTGGATTTTGTCTGGGCAACCACATACTTTGCAGAATGGGCCCTGTATCATTTTCCTAGTGGAACCTACTGGAACCAGGGCTCTAGCATGTAACAACTGCTGCCTCAGTGCATCACAGCCCATCCTCAGGTCTCTGCACATCATATAGTCCACATTCATGGTACTTCATATACCAGCGATGGATGCTGTACTGGCTACTCTCATGACAACAGGCTACAGTCATATGCAAGGAGGAGGACCCTGATTGAGCAATTGCCTCCAGAAGATCTGGCCGTAGGCAAGCCTGCTGGGCACTTTCTTAATGAGTGACTGATGGGGGAGGGCCCAGCCCATTGTAGGTGGTGCCATCCCTGGGCTGGTGGTCCTAGGCTCTAGAAGAAAGAAGGCCGGCCAAGCAAACCATGAGGATCAAGCCAGTAAGCAGCACCCTCTATGGCCTCTGCATGAGTTTTTGCCTCCTGGTTTCTGCCGTTTGAGTTCCTGCACCAACTTCCGTCACTGATGGACTGTTACCTGGAAGTGTGAGCAGAAATAAACCCTTTCCTCCCCCTAGTTGCTATCATTGTGGTGTTTCACAGCAATAGAAACACCAAGTAGAACAGCTGCTTTGGGGGTTCTCTACCTGGTCACAGACCTTAGCCAGTTTTTGAAAAAAAAAAAAAAAGACAAGGAGACAGGACTCCCCACCCTCTTTATCCCAAGCACTTTATGTCTGGAACTGAACTGAGTCCACACAAAAATGGGCTGGGTGACATCACAAAGCTCCCAGGGTCATCTTTCAAGATGACTTTCCTGTGTACTGGCTGTGGCATGGCGACATGAGGAAACACTTCTGTCACACTGATGGAAAGTAAGACTGGTACTACCTTAGTGCTAAAGGACAGAGGCAACTTAAAGACATTAGGATACCCCAGTGCTTGTCTGTGGTACCTTCAGCTGGGCACTCTGACCTGGGAGGCATCTGCCCCAGGCTCTTAGGTGTCTGCCGTCTTAATTCCTCCCTGTACTTCTGTCTGTGGAGAAACAGCTGTCGTAAAAGCTAAGCCACAGCTGTTCCATCTCTTTTGCCTGAAGGAAGGGGTATCTTTCTGAAAGTGTCCATTCTCTCTCTCTCTCTCTCTCTCTCTCTCTCTCTCTTACTCTATCAGCTCTGGAAGGAACCCAGGAGCCCGTGGGCCAGTTCTAGCGATTCCCTTGCTTTAATTCATAAAGTTTTATTGGCACACAGCCACACTGTCTATGGCCTCTTTACTGCTACCCAGCAATGAGGTGTCAAAATAAGAGGGTGCGCATGGTTTGTAAGCTGAAAATAGTTCTCCTCTGGCCCTTCAGAGGATGTATGTTGACCTTTTGGCTCTAGGCTGTGTAGCTGAGGAAAAAAAAAAAAAGGTAGATATTTTCTGAGTGTCCCTGCAAAGAAATCACAGTGGGGCAGAAGTCACTGTTTAAGATAGTTTAGTTTGGTCATTGTGTTTCATCACATCATACAATTTAGGATACACGATGTAAGGAGGTTGTGATACCACCGCCATGGTGTTGGGATGTAGAGATGTGCTCTCATCCCAGCACTGGAATGCACTGGGCCTTCCAGCACAATTCACTGAGGATGAAGCTACCTATGCCTTCCCACTGACTTCCTCCCATCCACAAGGGCGTCACCTGGCCTGACGTGGGCTACTGCACACGTGGCTTGCTAACGGATCTTCCACATGGGGCCAGGCTTCCTTGAGTGGTAGCAATTCCAGGGCAGAGCTAAGGGTAAAGGAGTTGTGCTTTTTCCCCTGCCTGCCTCTTAACCTGACAAGAGTTCTATGTCGTGCCCTAAGGATTCAGAAAAGGACATCGAAAGCTGCATTTGAGAAAGCTAACATAGCAATTCCAGACAGCTCTGGCTGGTGGCCTCAGTTTCAAACAGTGAAGGATAGGGGTGGCCTAGTTGATTCCCACATACATAGGCCCTGGGGTGGAACCAGGTCTTCAGCATTTCTGTGTAGCAATCTCCAGGCGCTCGGCAGACTCACCACACCGTCTGTGTGTACCACGGCTTCGTCTCTCACGCTCTCCTGCATCTCTCAGCAACAGTTCCACCGTAGCTCCTCTAGCTGGACAGGGAGCCTGCCTCCCCTGCCTGCCAGTGGATGGATACAGCTCTAGTTCTCTGTGCCCAGCCCCCCATTTAAATACTGATGTGAGCAGCTCGTCCCATTGCAAGGCAAGGTCAGATCCACTCTAACAATACGAAGGACATATCAAAGCTCTCTGGTGGCACATCTTTACCCCTTTTTACACTGTACAGCACCATAAGGGAGTACAGGACATGCCTGGATCTCGACCTCACCTCTAGAAGGTTTTGGCTAGAATAGGATGTCATGTAACGAGAGCAGACTGGTGGGACCTGACCCTCTCTAATAGCAACTTGATAAATCATCTTCCAACTGATTCTGAGATGACTCAGGATCTCCCACAGGATCGTCTATAACAAGTTCCTAACACACTGATATGCCAGCCTCTGAACAAGGTTCTTTTGAAAAGTTACCATCTTGCCTTCTGTATGGGCTGTGCTATGGGACTCATCACCCAAGAGGGTGGAGTAGCCTCTCTGCATCCTGCTTGCTCTTCTGCATCCAGGTCAGAATGTCGGAACGTATTAGCTATAAATGGCTGGTGCACACTGGCCAGGACCTAACACCCAGGCTATAAGACTGAAGTTGCAAAAGTTAGGAAGCAACGTTGCCATGATTAACGTATTATCTAAGTGTACAGCTTTCAGCACACAGTCCCACGTATAACAGGCGAGAAGACACGTTCTCTGATTGCTGGTGGGTACGAGAGGGGGTCCTGAGTTCTGGATGGGTCTACAGGATGCAGGCGAAGTTTCTACAGATTGCTTTTTCAAGTGCTTTTACGGTGTAAGAGAAGAGAATCCTTCCTTATACAGAAGAACTTCAATTCTAGCCACGAGAGTTTCTAGGGACATCCGGGTAGGATTCTAGGCCTACTTAACAGATGAGATGAGGCCCTAAACTCTGGGATAATCAATCTTGGAATAAGGCATTGGTTTGGCAAAGCCCAGTTCTGTGAGAAAGACTAGCTGTTGATTGGATGAACCTGTTTGCAAGGTCACATCTACTTTATGTGGGGCAGAGAAGAGATAAAGGCTGGGGGTGTTTTAGGCTACGTGCCTTGAAGCTGGCGGTCATCTGTAGCTTACAATATGCAGACTGTCCCATGCAACAGAGAAAAACTAGACTGAGGAGGGGGAAAATTATGTTTGTTTCTTTCTGAAATGTCAGTTCTTAACCAGGATGGCAATTGCTTTTCTGGGTTCTAGGACACCACCACGCCCAGTAAGAACATAAGACTATAATTAATTATGCTAGGCCCGATGCCTGGGGCCCAGAAGACAAGAGCCATTCCACCTGCTACCAAACCACTGCAGAAGCTTCTAGAAGAAATGGAGCCAAACAAAATACAGAAGCGATACGCTCTGAAAATAGATGGCCAGTGGCTGGACTGAGGTTTGGTATTTTAGAGCTGGGCCCTTGGTTGGAGAAGCCACCAGGAAGCCTTCCTCTCTTGTTGGCCCAAGGGTCTTCATGCACTTCAAAAGAGAGAGGCCATGGTTTGCCTCTCAGGATTTGTTGCCTGGGGGGCTGGTAGGTTGATGGAACAGTGTTCTGCATGTACCATGGAAATATTAGGTGAGTGTTGTGAGCTGATATCTGGGGAAGGGATCAGAACTCCTGCCAGTTCTGAAAGTTATTCCGGAACATCATCAGCTCCGTCCTCTGCTGCCCTCTCCACCCACTCACTGCCTGATGCAAAGAGCCCTCACTGGACAAGCTTCCTCAAGGCAGGCGGCCTTTCTCCCACAGATAGGAAGATGGGGAAATTAACGGGGGTAATATGAGCTCATTTCAATAATAATGAGCTTATGTACATGCCAGAGTTTGATCTTTTCTGATGCGTAGATTCCTGGCAGGAACCATGATCCTATGTAGGTAATCAAAAGAACTGAAAATAGACTTTAAAAAAAAAATCCTCAAACAACAACAACAACAATAAGTATAAAACTACCCCGACCAAACCTGAAACAAATGAAAGAAAAAGATTTAAATATCATTCTCTGCAGAAGGAAGGCGGGATATTGGACAGACATAAATCCCTTTTCTTCTTCTTTTAAAATTTGTTTTTAACAGCTTCGAGAGTAATGAATCGTACGTGACTAAGAATAGACCCAGGGCACCGGCTGATGGGACCTCGGGAGGCACTCAGTGTAAGGAACCATCAATATTTTTTTTTGAGCTGTCATAAATCCAGTTAGTGATTTTTTTGACCATTCAAAAAGGTATTTCTGACTGCTTGATCCACTTCTTAGTGAATTAGGGAATGACAGAAAAAAAAAAAAAACAAAAGGAAATTCATCGATTTAGATTATAAGCAGCCCAGATTCATGGTTTCTGCTCTGTGCTGAGGGAATCGGGATGTGAGGTTTAGAAGTGCTCCCTTGTGCCCACCCTTCCCTCCTTTCCTCTTTTCCTTCCTTCCACAGAAGAAGGAGGGGGAAAATCTGAGAAATTCCATTCAAGAATCATATGGTAAGTCCCATGCCGCTTGTGTCGCGTGGGATCCCTGGGCCAGGAGCTGCTCTCTGCAGATCAGACTCCACAGGAGAACAGGGATGTAATGGTCATTCTCCCTCCCCATCCCAGTATCCATTTGGTCCAACTCAGGTTTAGGATTGTGCTTTGAAACATCTAGATTTACCATGGGGGTGACAGTATTCTTGAAGTGAAGGAAAAGGGTGCTGATTTACAAGATCGGACAGGCATAAATTCAAGACACGTAGGGTCACCACACTGCTGATCAGACACTTCACAATGCAGGCTTCTCGTTAGGACGACAGACAGACAGATTAGGCAGACAGACAGACGGAGACAGAAGGCAACAACGGCAGAAGGCCAACATCACAGTAACTGCCATTTGATATGTCACAGGTGAGTCACAAACACCCCGAAGCCATCTCCCTGACGTGGAGAGAGAACCCCTTGCTACGCTGTGTTAGTGTGGTGATGTTTAGTATCCTCTAGGTCAATGAAAAGAACTTAGGCAAGCAGATTTGGCTTGGCAAAGCAATGGGAGACTTTCTTTTAGGCATCGGTTTGGTTTTCATATTTGTTTTTTTTGTTTGTTTGTTTGTTTGTTTTGGAATGAGTTAAAAATTGGGAAGCTTGCAAGTCACCACCGTATCTAGTTTTGCTTTTTTAGGTGAACTTTCTTCCCCTCCTCAACTTATGGATGAAAAACAAGAGGGAAGTCCACACTTTGAGAGACTGTCTCCTTCCCATGCCTTCTGTATGGGCATTACACGGAAAGTTGGACCCCAAAAGTACAGGTTTCAAACCGGAACGAGACTTGACTTTCGTGATTGTCTATACTGTATGTACAGCATTGGCTTTTGCTCTTTTTTTTTTTTTCCTTTTTCTTTTTAAAGATTTTGTTTAAATTTTGTTAATGGGTATGTCAACCCCATTTTGTTGTTAGATTTTTGTTTTTGTTTTGTTTTGTTTTTGTATGCACAATTTTATCAGTGATGTTTTGGGGGAAATGAACTGAAGGAAGAGGATTCTAAAACTTACCACACAAGTCTGGCCTCTTGATACATCCAGAATTGGCTGTGCTGCTTGCAAGCCCGTTAAAGGCTGCTAAGCCATCGGCGCTGTAGGCCCTGAGGACCGACAGCATGCTCATAGGTTTCTCCAAGCCTGGGGACCCCGCTCTGGCTTGGGCAGCCCCGCCGAGGGATCCTGGGTAGGAAGGAGGCCTGGGCTGTGCCACTGTTCCTCGGCTGCTTGGGCTAAAGGTGAGACCAGTCCCTGCATGGGCTGGGGGGCGCCTGGGGGCAGCAGGCTGTCACCGCCCTCATTGCTTCCATCCTTGCTGAGAGCAGACAGTGGCTTGCTCATCATTTCTGGTTCGGTGTCGATCTCCTCGTCCTCGTTGTTTTCTCCCTTGGAGGAGTCCATGTCCTCGGAGGAGGCAATGTCAGAGAGGTCATCAGTAGTGTTTTTGTTTGTGGTTTCCGGGATCAGGATAGGGGCATCATCTTCCGGGTGGGTTTTCCCCTCGGGGTTCTTATTGAGGCAGGAGCCGGGAGCCCTGAGCCAACCATAGTCGGGTAAACGCCAAACTGTTTGTAGAAGTCAGATGGAAAGGTACAAAAGGCAGGGTCCATGTGGCTGGGCCACTGACCACTCTTTGGTCCCCTAGAGTCTCTTTGGCCGGTCCTTGGGCCATCTTCTCTGGAGCAGAGTCGAGCACACCGACAGTGCTAGAAAGGGCCATCTCTTTGTTTGATTGTAGAGAAGGCAGTATAGAGACCTTGCTGGCCTCCCGCCCCTGTTCCTTGCAGTTGACGGTCACCCCTGCGGGGTGATCTTTGCGCTTCGCTTTGCCTAGGTGGTTGGCCTGGAGGTGAAGGGCCATCAGCTCCATGGAAGAGGTGGTGAAAGCACAGAACAAGCAGCCGTGCCACGCAATGCTGTCTTGCATGGTCACAGAGGAGCCAGGGAGAGTGGTGGCATCTGGCCGCACAGACAAGTCCAGAGGCTCATACTGAGACTTCTCAGACTTTCGCTGGGAGGGCTTCATGCTTGCTTTCTCCTCTCCACCCTCCCCAGTATGGGCTTTCATGGGATGGGCGTCAGATGAGACCTTGTCTTTCGTGTCTTTTTTCTTCAAAGAGCTGAGGACAAAGCTGTCCATGAATGCCTGCAGGGACCCTTGGAAATTCACACCATTGCTCACAATGTTTTGGTAAGCTCTCCCGATCTCTGAGAAGTGGGAGCTTTTGGAAGGATGGTCGGAGCCTTTTAGGGCATCTGAAGACAGCTCTGAGGACATGCCAGTGGCCTGCCCTGAGTGATCTCCAGAGGAGAGCATGCCCGATGTCCACTGCTGAGAGGCAGGACCACCTCGGAAGTCAATTCCGGGGAGACCTTTAAAAGCTCCTCGCAGGATGTCTGGCCTGATGAACATAGGCGCTTTGCTGGAGGTCTCATCCTTGTGCTCCTGGTTCGGGGGCTGTCCTGACAGGGGCCCGGATCCATTCTGCCGCTCCCGATGGTGTCTCTCCAGGTGATACTTCAGGGATGCTGACTGGGTGCCAGCGTAGTCACAGTGGGGACACTTATAGGGCTTCTCACCTGCAAGATATCAATGGAAGAGAAAAACCAAGTGTTTATCACATTTTTGGAGTGCAGAACAAGGGTAGAAGGATCAACATTTGTTCTTTGAAACAAAGCAGCCCAAACTAATAATTAGCTAGAGAACGACTGTTTTTTAATAGAAGAATAATTTGTGTTCTTAAGCTTTTTTAATGATTTTGTACCATTGGGGACTATTGAGGGATGACACACTATCTACACACAATTAGCTATCTTTTTCTTTATCTAACATGTGAGAACGGCTGTAGATTTAAAGGCTATGATTATGAAAATTAAGCATAATAATTTCGACCACAGTGATCATTAAAAGTAGAAGTTTAAAGAGACGGAGTACGTAACAAATGAGTGGCTGCGAGTATTTTGTGTATACAAGAGCTCTAGAATTTGTTTAAATTATACACATGGAAACCATTTTTAAACCTAAAAATTCTATGGCACTGTTACGCAAGACTGAAATGAATGATTTAAGCCTTGCTCCACAGTAAATCATGGATATAATTAGCAAATGGCATTCCGCACAAGCAATTCATCATTATTTGGAGGGCACCATTCCAGACGGGCTCTGATATCTGCAGACCTACTGCATTGTCTCTAAATAAAGAACTATAAATACCGATTCTATAAAATATTAATATCATTACAGTGCGCTGGGATGGCGGGATGTAAAGACATATTGTTAAGATGAAAAGCAGCCGATAAAACTTAAGAGAAAAAAGGAGTAATAAAAAGACAGAGTATATTTAGTTTCTGGATTTGAAATTAACATTATCTACTGGTCTTTGTCGAGCCTAAAATTTGCACTAATGGTGGTCCTGACGCTGAGGTGGTGTGCTGTGTAATTTACCTGTAATGGGTGCTTTCTGGAGAACAAAAATAGCTTTAAAGTGTGTTTTGGAACATATAAGATTATTTTCATGAATTAAATATTTATCCGAATCCAACACTCAACTTCTATTGTTCTTTGTGTGATGAAGAGAGAGTCCCTTAACAGACAACTTATATGGAGGGTGGAGGAGGACGTAAACAGATGTGGATTTAAACGCATTCCAAGGATTTGCCAGCAATCTTAGGTCTGCTCTAGACTTTGGACCCAGAAAGCTCTGGGAAACAGAGAGGCTGTACTGATAGCTTCAAACTTCAGTTCTTTGTAAAAAAAAAAAAAAAATCTACAGTGATTTCTCCTAGGAAGCTTATCCCCCAACACATGTATGCACACATGCACATGAGAGCACACACGCGCACGTGCGTGTACACACCTATCCTGATCACTTTGTCCTGTTTTCTATTGTCAAACATCTAGAAAGCCAGACAAAGCACTGGTGAGTGGATGCTCTGAAGGCATTTCACTGCATCTAGTCTTGGGAATATTGTGTGTCGAGCCCCCATCCTCAAAGCAGAGGTGTGTTTGGGGGCTTTTTTAGAACAGAAACACAAACAGCCCAGGTGCTGAATCAGGGATACCATCCTGCATCTGTGGGCTGTGTGTGCTCCACCTAAGGGACACTCCACCTGCCACATTCAAATGAGGGTACCAAAGGCTCTTAATGCATGCCCGTAATTGGCTAAGGCCTCCTCGGGTACTTCCATGCTGCTCTTTGGGTCTATTTTGTTCTCACAGTTGCCATGGCTACATCAAAACTATAAGTATGGGGTGGGAGAGATGTCTTAGCAGTTAAAGAGTACTGGTTGCTCTCCCAGGGAATCTGGGTTAGGTTCCCAGCACCCACATGGTGACTTGCTGTCATCGTAACTCCTGTTAGGATGCCCTCTTCTGGCTTCTGTGGGCACTGCACACACATGGTGCACAGATGCACAGGCAGACAAGCACACTCATATATGTAAGATAAAAATAGATAAATCTTGTAAAATCTGTAGACATAAAGAGGAAGACTTTACAAAGACCATTTCCTGACTTTGAGATTCAGGTGCCCCGAGGCACTGCTGCATGGCCAGGGAAGCACTGGAAATATAAAGTGCAATTAGTCAGCTGATGTCAGCTTGATTCCATTCGCCTGGAAGCCTAGCAGCTAGGTATAGTAAGGGGCTAGCCATAGGACATATATCTGGAGCACCACACTAGAAACCCAGGGTCCTGACTGACAGGTCAGTGCAGACAGGGTAAGAGAGTTCAGAATGTGAACAGCCACAGAAGGGAGACCAGCAGGCACCTGAGAGGATCAAGCTGCTGTTCATAAGAGGACCTGGAAGTGATTGAGTGCCTCTGACGAAGGGTCTATAGAAAAAGTATGAGCTTTTGTTACCAGATGGCAGGAGAAGGCAGCTTTGACTCAGGCCTGAGATGGGCAAGGCAGGACCACAGGGATATACAGGGATTTGTATTTTATTCTTCCCGGGGCTACATGTTTGAACTGCACACTGGGGTGTTGGTTCTCAGTCCAGGCTGTGCAAGACAAACAGCAGGGAGTCAGTAGAGGCGATAGTTCTGGGTCCCTGGGTCTGGGATGGGATCCAGGGTTGGTATTTCTTCAAAGTGTTGCTAGCATGTAATTTTGATATGCATACTCACCGTAATGATTCCTCTTTGCAAAAACCAACATGGGAGGCCTTAACAGGTGCTCTATCTCCCCAAATTCTGAACTAAGAGGCCTAAAAGATGCCATCAGGGCTCTCGATCCTTCCAAACTCCTCAGGTGTTTCTCTACGTTGCCTGCACGGGGACCATGCTAGTTTCCCTGAGCAACACCTCCCAAGGGAGAGCAGTGACATAGCTTGCACGGAAGGCAAACTAAATTCTCTGTGCTCCACTGGACATGGGATCCTGTCTTGGGGGGACATTTGCTGCCTCAGCCTGTGAGATTTTAGAGATGTTAGAAGCCCCTGCAGCTTCATCTTCATTTTCAACTGACACTAAGCCTCCAGAAGGGGCCAGAGATGTGTGTGTATGTACACACCTGTCCAGAAATGTGCATGTTTGGACATATACACTTAAATGAATGAATGTATGAATGAGCACTTCTTTCCTCTGAGCACTCTGGCTGGCCCTGGGTGAAGACCAGAGGTAAAAGAGGTAAAGACCAGACCCTTCCCGCTGCTCTTGGGAAAGATGTCACACATGCATAGTCTCACACACAGCCAAGACAGCATCTCTAAACTTCAGAAGATCCCTTGGCTTGCTCTGGTCCCAGGACAGAGACAATATTGCTAGAAACCAGATTGGTACACTTGAATGATACAGTCTCATTGAGCCTATTCCTCTTGGATTTTCCTTTCCGTTCCTTTTCTTTTCTATTAGATTTATTATCGTAAGTATGTGTGCACACGCATGTGAATGCAGGGCCCTAGGAGGCCTGAGGTCAGAGGCCTAGAATCCCCTGAAAATCAAATTACAGGCAGTTGTGAGCTGTCATGTGGGTGCTAGGAATCGAACTCGGCTCCTCTGAAAGAGCAGCAAGCTCTCTTATACCAATTAGCCATCTCTCTAGCCCCTTCCTCTGGGTTTTGCAAGCTCTGTTTTGGCTGCACAGGTTCAGGAAGCCCTCCACCCACCTTTACCCTCTTATGGTGCTGTCTCTTCCCACTCTGACAGCTCTATAACCTGACTGGGTCCTAAAGGGCCTGTGTTTGGGTGGGCACTTCTTGCCTCCCCACCAAGTAAGTACTTCAGACTGAAGATGAGATAAATCTTAGAAAAAAAAAAAAAAGCCTCTTGATTTAAGTGTTTTCATAGTTTCTAAGTGCTTTGAAAAACCCTGATCCCCAATCCTCTGATGTGCTGATTTTTTTTTTTCCACTTCCTGGGCTTCTACCGAGGGGCAGACCTAAGAGATGGCAGTGCCCTGTCACGGGGTGGGCCTGAGAACCTTGGGCTTTCTGTCCCACCGGGAGCATCCCAGCTGTTACTGTACATTTGTTCTCCCAAGGGATGCATTCGGACGTGCTCAGGAGGCAAACTTTGCACAACACTGGCCTGGATGAAGTCGGGTAAGAAATGGCAAAGAAGATTGTCGTATCAGCAGGTTTAGCAATTTGGAGGGGTGGTAAAGGTCCCTCCTCTGTTTGGCCAGCAAACAAATGCTGAGTCCACCTGTATCGAACGAATGGCTTCAGGTCAAAGTCACCATGTCTGGGCACATTCTTCCAGCCTGGCTCCCTGGGCTAACTGTGACAAGCTCCAAGCTGCAGACATGGCCAGAATTCTGCACTGAGCCAGGCAGTAGGCTTGCCTAGTTTCTCCTAACTTAGATTTGACTCTTGTCGGAGACTTGGAAAGCCATCCCCTGTGCAGCTGGGTGGCTCAGGTAACCTCAGACCTTGTCAGGAGCTCTGTCTAGTTGAATGATTGTCCACTTAAGCCACAAAATGAGTCTAACTCTCCTCAGGGAATCCCTCAGACTACCCCCCCAAGCTTTGCTGGGGGTTTTAGTCCTCCAGTTATCTTCAGGATGTGTGGGATTCTTGGTCCTTGCATCTGTTTGTCGTATGCCTCCTGAGCAGATCAAAGGGGCACAGGAAGCAGTGGCGAGCGGGAGAAAGGCTTCTTGTGAGGACTAGCATACACTCAACTTTAAGACTCTCTGTTTTTGTCATTAAGAAAATGCTCCTATCCAGATGCTCACATATCTACCTTCATTTATACACTACCATCTTATATTAGAACTTTGGACACTCAGAGGGCCATGCTACCCTGGCTGGGAGAATGGGTCTAGAACAGCTAGTTCCAAACTTGTGCCTTAGTACAAAGATGTCCGAAATCAGGCTGTCCACCCACTAGGGCAGGAGTGATGAAGAAGGTAAGAACATTAATGACCCTCTTGCAACATTTTTAAAGAAATTCAATGTAGGCCCATACAATATATTTTTAGAAAAGAGTTTGGCTAGATAAGACATAATATTTTTTTTAAAAAAATATGCAGTGCATGATTTTGGTGAATTAATAAACATATAGGAAACATCTTAAAATTAAGCCAACTTTTCACCAGTGTTAGCATGAAGTATATACTCAGTTTTAGAGTCTCATTGATAACCTCCTCCTAATCACTAGACTGGGACCAGGTAGTTCAATCACTTCTTCACACTCATTGCTTCATAGTCATATTTAACGTTTTTTAATACAAGGTCTCTCTCTGTGTGGTCTATACTGGCCTTGAACTCATGACATTCCTCAGCCCCTGAGTGCTAGACTGACAGGTGTGCACAATGATACCCAGAATAATGGTAGCTTTTATAAGTGATTTTCTTTCTGTCTGCCTTTCTTTTCTTTTCTTTTCTTTCCTTTCTTTTCTTTCTTTCTTTCTTTCTTTCTTTCTGTCTGTCTTATTCTTATTCTTCTTTCTTCTTCTTTTTTTTTTTTTTTTGCTTAATTTCTAAAAGTGTTTCCACTTTTAAATTGAGTAACTGACTATTCTCTGGTACTGCAACCTCTTTCAGATATTTATTTAGTCTTCTTACATGTCTTTACTTAGTTAATACCAGGAGAGATAAATACGGTGGTGCCTTTGCAGCGAAGCTTCAGTACATTAATATAAATTGTACACTAATTCCCCCAAAGCATATATACGTTGTAAACCTGAAGACTTTTCACACAGCTGCTTATTGCTAAACACTGCCTTGTCCAGAAGGGGACAATCTGTGTCTCTAATTGCTGTCACTGAAGCCGAGATTCATTATGTGACTTTCCCATTAAAATGTGAGCATTAATTTGTATAATGAAATATCACCCACTGCAGTGTTCATTAGCCATGCCCTACTGTATACGCCACATTGTTAGCTACCTAGAAACTGTAGTTAATTTCACTAATGGATATTTCCCTACTTAGTGTTTGCTAGAAAATTTATACTGTAACATTACCTCTTAAACTTTTAAGGAAATTTAAATTCAATCAATTATTTTCCACAAAAGTTTGGGATGTCATTAAAGGCAGGAAAAGCAGGCATGAGGGACGTCAGGGGAACAAAATGGGCTTTTAGTTTGTCTTAAAGGTAGAAAAACGACATTTTAGCTCCAAACAAAAAGAAAAAAAAGGAGATGTCTCCTTTTGGAGATACTGTTTCCCTTTCTTATCATGGCTCAGATGGCCGTTGTAGGATGAAGGATGACTGTAGACACTCCCCTGTTGGGGGAGGAGATAGGAAGGGCACACCCATCTAATCCAGCTTGCTCTGGGGCAGGTATTCATGGGATTTCATATGTATGTGGTGTGGTGTGTTACATCAGCTGGCTAGCTCGTGGAGCCAAAGGAAATCCGCTGGCATCCGTAGCAGGCAGGGCTCGGGATGCCACCGGGAGGGTAGAGAGGCTTTCGTCATGGTGTCCTGAGCAAAGCTCATCACATCTACCAGCAGTTATCCTACTCTGCAACTTTTTCCAGAGATGTGAGCTTCCGGAGAGCCTACCATGGCCGTTTCCCTGCCTCACCCTTCCCTGTGAACTGATGGAGAAACTGAAGCATGTGGGCCTGGCCTGGCTTCAATCTGAGTTAGGAGCAAAGGAGGGGCTTCATTTAAAGTACATTTATTGTACTTCCCAGTTGGGTTACTTGGAGGTAGTAGCATCTGCACCACTGGTGAGCACAAGCTACTTCCTGCCCCCCTGCAGGCCATGCTGTAGACACACAATCAAAGAAATGCCACAGTGATTCCCTAAAGCAAGCATGAAATTCAAGCAGTGAACGATATTAATACTGATCCTCCGTGAGCAAAGGGAAAACTTTAGAATGTGATAGTTCAAGAGAATAGCCTAGGTTAGCCTGGCAGCTACAGGTTGAAAGCACTGAGCCTTGGTTTCCTTTCCTGCAGTAGGGTAGCAGTATGAAACCTGGTCACCACATCCTGGGAGACTCAGTAGCAAAGCAGTATGCAGAGCTTGGCCCTACATGGGAAGCTCCAAGACTGTACCAGCTAGTGGCTGTCCTGTTGCATAGACAGCCCAGGAACCCAGCAAGGTGACTCCCAGATGGCTCTCCATCCCAATGGACCTACCACCCTTTGAGGGTCCCAAGGGAGAGATCTCCCACTATTCTCTGAGGTTCTGTGTGAAAGGGAAATCTCATACCTCATGACAAATGATGTTGTCGAGGACAAGGGTGAGTTCTCCCTGTACCCCACCAAGCCAGTCTCAGTCACCATGTCACAGAAGCATCTCTGGAGGGGGTGGGGGGGAGAAGCAGTGCCAGCAGGTGTGGCCCAGACACTGAGGCCTAGGCCACCTGACTACATCCGAGGGCCCTGCATAGCCACCCTGGGCTCCCTCGTGCCAGTGTACTACTGAGAAGAGGTCCCTACTCACTCGGGGAAGAGAACCAGTGTGCACAGCACATCACCACCAGACTAATAAACCACCCACATAATTTGAGAGGGGAAAGGAACTAACGAGATCTATTTTTAATTAGTTACTGAACTTTCGGGCCTCCAAGTCTCCGCAAGTGAGGTTGCTGATTACATGTCTCTCTAATGGCTGTTGCTGCGGCCACAGCTCTTTGGTCCTGATCCACACGCAGATGCATCATGAGAGTGAATTGTACTTGTTGGTCTGGGGCCCCCAGAGCATGGGGGGATGCACCCATCACCCACTGGGGTGGGGGGAGCTTTAGTGGCAAACTTGCACCTCAGCCTCTTAAGGACCCATCAGCTCCTGCCTTCCTTCAGCACATGAAATGGGTATATGTGACCCTTCTAACACCCACCTGACACCCACCTTCCCAAGGTGGTGTTAGGGAAGGAGGCATAGAAGAGGAGTAGAGTTCGCATGTACATGGCCAACAGTAAGAAGATTAGTGAACCTCAGGGCCATCCATGTCTCCTGCTGCATGTTAGAACTCAGTGACAGCAGATGCATCTGCAACCACTAATGGCAAATGTTCTCTTGACCAGGGGCTGGAATACCCACATATTTGGTTATTCTAGGTGTGTCTGTGACAGTTTCTGGCTATTTAACCCAGACTCTGTAGACTTGGGAGACTGCTCTCCCCAGTGTGTGGGGGGCCTCTTCCAATCTAGTAGAAAAGGTTGGAAGTTTGTGCTCTCTATCGGCTTGTCTCTGAGCTGGGGTAATGGTTTGTCTCAGGCATCTGGGTCAGACTTGGATGGGAGTGTACAGAGTTAGTTCTCCTGGGTCTCTGAATAGTCAACTGCAGATCTTGGGACATGCCAGGTTCTTTAATGACATGAGCTACTCTTCTATTGATCTCTCTCTCTGTCTCTCTGTGTCTCTGTGTCTCTCTCTGTCTCTGTCTCTCTGTCTCTCTGTCTCTCTGTCTCTCTCTCTCTCTCACACACACACACACAGAAATGGAAATGCTGTCTGTAATAGCTGTGCCTCAGTGGTAAGCACTTGCCTAGTATGCATGAGTTTAATCCCCACTACTGAGGGAAAAGAAAGACAAAGCACAGTCCTTTATGGTCTGAGGATGACTTCTGTAACTGGTGAACAGTGTGGTGGGTCCATTTATACTTCCAGCGTCGTAGAAATAAAATATGTGCACCGTGTTGTAATGCCACTAGGTGACAGAAATCTTTGCTTTCCTCAGACAGAGTCCCACTGTATAAGCCAGGCTGGCCTTGAGGCTGGCTCACCTCAAACTCATGACACTGCCTCAGCCTCTCCACTATAATCTGCTGTCACCATCCAGTTTGCCACTGACAGAAGGCCAGTGTGCAATGCACGGCTATACACATTTGGTTCTGTTTCTCTTGAGAACGCTGACTGACTGATTCACTCTCCCTACAGAGTCAGAGCCCTTGGGCAACAGAAAGGAAATTGTCCATGTATGGATGATCAGGCCATTAAGTCTTAACCAGCCCAGGGTAGTATACCCCAGAGCAGAACCACCCTGATTTCCTCCCGCCCCCCCCCCCATTTTGAGTGGCAAGGATGCTTGCCTTACCAGGAAGGAGCCAGACTGGGGGTGCAGGAGAATCTCTGGAAGCTGAATGATGCTAGGGACTCCAGAGGTCTTGAAGGTACCCCCCAGTCACCCCCAACCCCCACCAATCTGTCTGAAGCGGGGTGGGGGTGGGCTGCAGAAATGTCCTAGCTACCTGCAGGCTCTCCTCGGCACCCAGATGTTCAGAGCCGTCTGAATGCTGCTTCTACTCAGCGCCTCTCTAATAAACAGGTGTTGGGAGAAGAAGAGCAGTAATTAAGTTAATGCAGTGGAGAAAAGAAAGGAAAATGGTTTTTATCAGTCGATGTCACACGATCAAGACTTCTAATAAAGATGGAGTGGGATAGAAAAATACGGAGAATGGTCCCTCGTAGAGTTGAACCAATTAATCCGTATTCATTACACATTGGATTTTTTTTTAAATGCCCTCATATGTGTCCCTTACAGGAAGACTTTAGGGAGGATTTGGCAGTGCACGCTCTTCTTTCACGGCCTGCTGTCCTTTGGTCATACCGTTTAGAAGCACGGACTCCCAAGGGCAAGGTGGAAGATAATTCACCCCAGCTCAACTGCATGAGCCCCACATGAAATCCTGTATTAACAAATAACTTGGTTTTGATTTTTTTTTTTAATTATGTGTGTCATCTACGCTTTCACATTGCAGTGATGGGTGTTTACCTCGGTGATTTCTAACATGTAACACTTTCTGTTCTATTCAGACACACGAGTATAACCACTTTTCAACTTCTTTGTTCTTAGATAAAAAGGAAATTGATCTTTATCTGGTTTCCATTCTGCTTTTTTTAAACCCAGCAAACGCTGCTTCCGGGAGTGGGTGGTAGAGATGTGATGTTTCCATGGCTTCTTTCATTTTCTCCCATGGAGGAAGTTTCTGGAATGCTGCTGCTGCTGCTGCTGCTGCTGCTGCTGCTGCTGCTGCTGGCCCTGTCTTACCTCTACCTGAATAATAAACTTTAGAAATCTATGATACAAAAACCAGGGAAAAGAAACAAATGTCCTTCAAGATTTAAAGCCAGAAGCATCCACTCGCTTCCGTGCAGGTCCACAGACTTGCAGAGGTCCGAGTCCACGCCTCCTCACGTGGCAATAGTGTGGGAGTGGACCCTAGAGGCCACACTCATCTCCATGTTGACAGGCACCAGGAGCCCTTGCTTTCTGACCCTCGAAGCAAGTTGCATCCTTCGTCCACAGGGAGCCACCTCTCCCCAGCAACCCAGCCCAGGGCTGTATGTTCAAGTCAATTAAAATCAGTCACAAGATACCTTGGTCTGGTGTCCATGCCACCATATACACAGCCCTGCAGTGGTGCCCACAGAGAGCTCATGTCCTAGAAACCCCAATGTCCTATAACTACTACCACAATTTAAGGGGTAGCCTTCAACCCGGGGAGGACGGACATGTTGCTATAGCCTGAAGAAGCAAGGTGTCAGAGATGACTCGCCAAGAGTAGCCTGGCTATTTTCCCTAATGAACTATTTCAAGCAGTCCATAATTGTTTTTCCTGAGAGCTAGGCTCTGTTGCCCTCCTTGGGACACTGCTGGATGGACAGACAGATGTTTCTGTTCTCATGGAACCCGACAATTGTAAAGTGCCGATGTGTGAGGAAGCCAGATGAGCTGCGAGCTGCAGAGAAGAGTGAACCAGGAAAAGGAAGGGAAGCTGGGAAAGAAGCAAGAGATGCTGAGGTCGGAGCTCAGAGCCCCTCTTAGGGATGGCTGGTCCCAGGAATGCAGTTCTGGTAGCCATGCTGTGATGTCTAGTAGATTCTCATGTCTCCTAGACAAGGGATGGCATTCTGTACTAACTTGACCATGCCAGGCCACCGTATTCAGAGCAGGGATAACAAGAGAAGGGTTGCTTCCCCTACTCCAGCGTGTGCTCTGTCTCTCAGTCTCACAGGTAACCTCAGGGTGCCCCTATAGCTGTGGAGATGGCTGAGCCAGGAAAGGCACTTGATGCCAAGTGTGAGGACCCAAGTTCAATCCCTGGGAACCACATGGCAGGAGAAAGCCAACTCCAGGAAGTTGTCCCCTGACTTCCTAGCACATGCATTCTGTGGTGTGCACATGAACACACACACACACACACACACACACATACACACACACACGGGGGGGGGAGATCCTCCCCATGTGTAAGGTACTCTTGCAGAGAGGAAGAGAGATCCTTCCCATGTGTAAGGTACTCTTGCTGGAACTGGGCTACAGAACTAATGAGAATGATAAGGATGAAGCAAATGGCAAATAGCCACCCTCACAAATCTGAGGTTCTGCTTAGTGGGGAACGAACGGTACCAGTGTAAGCAGCAAGGCTCTTTTACAACATGTTAGGTTTGTGATCAAAGTCGAGCAGGGTGGGGCATGTCTTCAACAGGTAAAGTGAGAAGTATTCTCGTGTTTGGGCTACATCCTGGGACGGCTGGGAAGGAGACTATCTGAGGTGGAGGCGGTGGCTGTGTGAAGGTCCTACGGCAGGGGCAGGCATGCTGCACTGCGGGATAGGGTAAAGAAGACAAAGGGCACACACGGTGCTGAGGATGGGGAATGGGTGGGAGATGGGGTCAGGGATGAGGCAGGTCAGACTGCAGGAAGAGCAGTAGGTCTCACAGCAGCACACTCTTAAAACTCCCCTCTGTTATGATTTGGATGTGGATATCCCTACAGTCTCGGGTGTTTGGACACTTGGTCCCTACAGGGAACCCTGTGGCCATGTTCTGGAAGGCTGCAGAAACTTTGGGACACAGGGCTGAGCTGGCTGACGTGAGGGTGAACCTGCTTCCTGCCTGCTGGGGGCCGGGGGTGTGTGTGAGGGGAGAACAAGCTCTCCCTGCCATCAGAGTCAGGGCTGTCTGCTATTGCGACATCCCTTCCAAGAGGGGCTGTATCCTTTGAACCAGGAGCCACATCAGGTCTCTCCTTTATATTCGTTCTGTCTTGGAACTGGAGAAAGCGACTAAGCACGTGACCTCCAGTGACTCCCAAGAAGCATGCTCCAAGTCTGGTGGTGCTGCGGCTATGCTCACTACACCCTGGTTACTAGTGACGAAGCGGACACGTGTTGCTAGGGCTCCCTGCGGTGTCAGGTTTGGGGCACCGGGTAAGAAGCCGGTTGAGGGCGGGGAGGGAGCTCCTCATCCTTTAGGTACATACAAGACTCGTATACAGTAACTGTTTCTGCCCATCCAGGAGCAGGGTTATTGATTCTGCGGGAAATAGAACACAATTATTTTTGAAAATAGATGGCATATTTGTCTACCTTCTGCAGCAGCTCATACTCCGATAGATAAAGTGTCAGGAGAAAAATCAAAGAAAATGGAGGTGTCCATGACTCAGATAGATTTTTTTTTTTTTTAATATTGGCAATACACAAACAACTAGCAGCAAGGCTAAAACGAACAGTTAAAAAAAAACAAAAAGAAAAGCTGAGGAACAAGGCAGAGTTCTGTTTTTTGTTTGTTTGTTTTGTTTTGTTTTGTTTTTTCGAGACAGGGTTTCTCTGTATAGCCCTGGCTGTCCTGGAACTCACTCTGTAGACCAGGCTGGCCTCGATCTCAGAAATCCGCCTGCCTCTGCCTCCCAAGTGCTGGGATTAAAGGCGTGCGCCACTACCGCCCGGCTAGGCAGAGTTCTAAAAGGATGTCCTCAGTGCAAGAAACTAGTGAGCTAAGGCAAGAGAGATGGCCAGGGTGGCCCAGAGGCCATTCCTCTGTCTGTCTGAGCACAGACTTCTCTAGGTTTTTCTTGAGGCAACGCCATCGTGGACTACCTAGCCTCCACGTAATGGAGGAGGATGACTCTACCTGTCCAGCCCCAAGAATGGGCCTGGAATCCATGCTGGGCCAGAGACCAGTCTGCCTGGTCACTTGGGGGAATCTTCTTATAAATGGTTGGTTTGTTTATATTTTGCCACTGACCTAAAAGCAATGGAGCCATCTGACCATGAACTAAATGCACAAGCCAGAGCAAACCTCTCTCTCTTTAAACTGCCGTTCTCTTGTTATTTGTCACAGCAATGAAACACCCGTGTGACGCAGTGTAAGGGACTCACACAACTGTGGACTTGGGCCAGAGACACAGCTGGACTCTGGGACTTCTTCAGCTCTCAGTGGAACCCTCTAGACACCCGGACACACCTCCATCTCTCTCACCTGTGTGTATCCTCAGGTGGACCTTAAGGTGATGGGAAGTCCGGAAAGTCTTCCCACAGTACGGGCAGTCCTTCATGGCCGAGCCCAGGTTCCTGTCCCGAAGCAGCGCCTGCTGCTGGACGCCGCCGGCTCTCCCGGCCTCCTCGCCGATGTCTGCAGTGGATGAGAAGCGTTCTCACATCACTTCAGCACATGTCAGAAGTTGTTCACACCAAAACTGCTAACACCACACAAAGTTAAACATGTCAATACTACACCTGTCTATTTCATTCTTTGAATCTGACAGAATGCTGACAATTCATGTATTTTCTTGTTATTCTCTTAAATTATTTCATCTTTCCTATCATCATTTTAAGCAGCATATGGTACCTTTATATTGAACTGAATTAAACAAGAGAAGAAACAGCTGTGTCAGCAGCTGGTTTGATTTCTTCTTTTTGCTTAGTTCCTATTAAATATTTTTTTTCTAAAAGTTTAAAAATGTGGGCACTGGTGGAATTCGATTAATTTGTAATATAGGCTGGCTGGAAAGTTCACTCTAGGATCAAAATCACATTTGCAGCTTAGCCAGTAACAAGGGGTGGGGGAAGTGTCTCGGCTGACTCCCCGAGACAAGCAGACACGCGGCTATTTCGGGACAGGAAAGAAAATTATCCCAAAGCGATCGCTGCTTCCTTGTGGAGTTGTATCCATCCCTGACTGGAGGAACCGCGTGAAAGGGAGAAGAGAAAGGATGGAAATGCAGTTCCACAATTAGCCCATGATAAACACACAGTGACACATTCAAAGTCATGTGCAGAAGCTCAGCTTCCAAACTCCCATATAACTCAGAACACTGCATTTAAATCTCCGTGCCGTGACTTGAGAAGTCCCTCAGTAAAGTATCAATACAAATTTTCCAGCCTGCTGTTATTTGTTATGTAGCCCAAACCGTTAGAAAGTGGAATAAAATTTACATACGGCTGCCTTTTGCACAGAAATGATAGGACATAATAGTAAATAAAACTGAAAATATCTAGTGTTTGGGGTGTGCTATTGGAAGACCCAGGGCCTGACATCATGGTGCCATACAGGCAACATCTACAGAGTAGAGCAGACCTTGAGCATCTGTGTCTTTGAGGAGAGGAGGCAAGAGAACCATCTCTGAACTCACTTCTCCTCAAGTTTCTGGCCTCCCCTCAGGCCTCCCCACAGAGCAGAGGCTGAAGCCTAACCCACCCACCCCCACCACACCCCAGACCCAAGCTCCTGAGGCTGGAAGGGCCCCTGCCATAGCTTCCAGCCTACCCTCTAGGCCTTGTGGTAAATCCCACTATGAGAACAAGGGGACCTTCTGAGATAATGAGCAGATCTGTGAGTTCTGCTGAGCTGAGAATAAATAAGATTTGTACCTTCCAAGCAATGGAAAATGCAAATTGCTTTTATTCTGCAACATCCGTTGCTGGTGCTCTCTGCTAACGGCCGAAAGGGACAGACTTATAGACCATGAACGAGATGAAGGCAAACACACTTAATTCTTATTTGGATGTTGGCTCCCGGCGACTGTGAAAGCGCCCTGGCTTGGAACATCCTCTCTGCATTTGGACCATATGTGAGCAGATCGCCACCCCAGAAAAGTACATTGAAGGCCTCCTTCTAATCCGATTCTCCCCAACTCCCCCTGTCACTGTTGGAAGATCCATTTGGAGTGTACAATTACTCAGAGGGTGTTTTTTTTTTTTTTCCTCATAGTTTTTACAAACAGGAGGAGTAGGTTTACCCGTATCCAGAACTCTTACCCAAAGCCTGTCAGCTCACTGAGCTCCAGATTTATAGGCATTCCACAAACATGAGAAGCACCCAAAGATGACTTATGGGTAAGGATGGAAAGCTCAGATAGTGTGGCGAAGCTGGGTCACACAGGCCCCGCACAAGGTCTCCCTGGTCATTCATGAACTGTGGGCTGAGTCTACCCTGAGATTTCCTTTTGCTATAGTGAGGGAAGAGCCTGGGGCCTTGTGTATGCTAGGCAGCCACGCCCCAGGTTCCTGTTTCCTTTTTTTGTTTGTTTGTTTTGTTTTAAGATTTATTTCTATCTTTTAATTGTACATATTGTGTACAAATATGGGGGCCTCTGAATGTGTGAGTGAAGGTGCCTGTGAAGATGAGAAGAGAGCGACGGAGACCCTGGGCCTGGAGGTGCAGGCGGCTGTGGGCTGCCTGATGTGGGTGCTGGGACTCAAGCTCAAGTCCTCTGCAAGAGCAATATGTGCTTTAACTGAGAGCCATGTCTCCAAGCCTGTTTTATTTTTGCTGCTGTTTTTCTGCCTCTTTGTCTGTCTGTCTCTGTCTCTCTCTGTCTGTGTCTCTGTCTCTCTCTGGCTTTGAACTCACAATCCTCCTGCCTCAGCCTTCTGAGTATTGGGGTGACAGGCCTGAACCACTGCTTGCAGTCCAGCTGAATTTGAACAGCACAAATACCCTCTCCTTGTCCTCACCCCCCTGTACCCTTCTCCCCTTCCATAACATTTACCCACCTTTAATCACACAGATTTCCTTTTCCTAGGAAGTTGTTTAAGAAATGATGAGCAGGATTGAAGCTTTGCCAAGTACCACTTGGAGACAAATCAAGACACTGGACTCAAGTCTGGAGGCCAATGGCTTGCCTTTTAAAATTATAAGCAGGGCGTGAGTATCAGAAGGGAGTCTGGGAGGTGTAGACCTCTAAAGGCCTCCTGTCCCAGGATCCAACCCATCAGCCTTTCCCAGCAAAGTCCAAGTGTGAAGAACATGGCAGTCGTGGAATAAAAGCTTTGCACATAGTGAGGAAAGGCCGATTTCTACTGGAGCCTTTGGTGGGGACTTACTCTGAATATTCTAGATAAATATGGAAAAGAGGCAACACGCCACCCTGGAAGGCTTTACAGAAATTTCGATGACCTGTGCCTTGCTATATGTCACTCTAAGTGATGGTCCGTATCTGTTTCTCTTTTATCTTTCTATCGTGGGTATGTGTGGTCCAATAAAAGGAATAAATTTGTAAGATAAACAGCTTTCTTTGCAGATTTAAGAGTTTAATTTTCACTTTACACAGAAACAGTTTTCTCTGGGAGGGCCAGCAGGCCTATGGCGTTTACTCTTAGACTAATCCTTCTAGAAAAACAAACTCTGAGCCACAATGAAGAGGGATGGTGGGTGGTCCCAGGAAGTGTCCAAAGAGACAGGAAGCCAAGTGCAAGGAAGTCTGGGAAAGCTCTGCAGTCTCTGCCCAATGTGCTCGTGCACACACACACACACACACACACACACACACACACGGGGCCTTGTGGATGAATCCAGTCCAAACCAGTACTGGGATGGGTGCTAGTGACCATGTACACACTAAGCTGCACTCAACCCAGGAGCCAAGAGCCAAGAGTTTTGGAAGACATGTGGCCCCCCAATGCTCACACAGCTCAGAGTACAGGAGCGCTCACAGTGTTCCTCTGCCTCACTGCTGGGCTGCATCCTGTCACCAATCCTGTTATACCCCACCACCAGTGCATGGAGGGCAGCCAGGGTATGTCTGCAGACCCCTGAAACCTATCACTCCGGAAGCCTGATAAAATGGTCTCGGTGGTCACTTGTCAAATGGTTAGTGAGTTGTCAAATGGTTCACATTTTTAGAAGATATTATTTATGTATTTACTTTGCAGTGTGTGTGTGTGTGTGTGCCCTAAAGCGGACACGAATACCAAAGCACGCCTATGACCGTAAGGGCACAGCATGCACGAGTTTATGAGTTAATCTCTCCTTTCCACCTTGTGGGCTCTGGGTATCAAAATCGGGCTGTCCAAACATTAGATGGAGCTCTAGGAGTCTTTGGAAGAGTTGGGGGAAGGATTGAGGACCCCAGAGAGGATAGGAACGCCACAGGAAGGCCAACAGAGTCAACTAACCTGGAACCTTGGGGGCTCTTAGAGACTGAGCCACCAACCAAACAGCATACACATAGGCTGGACCTAGCCCCCACCTCCCCAAACCCACATACATATGTAGCCAGATGTGCAGCTTGGTCTTCATGTGGGTCTCCCAACAACTGGAGCGGGGGCTATCCCTAAAGCTGTTGCCTGTCTGTGGAGTATGTTTTCCTAACTGGGCTGCTTTGTCTGGCCTCAGTGGAGGAGGATGCACTTAGCAGTGTAGAGACTTGATGTGCCAGGGGAGGGGGATACCCAGGGGGAGCTTCACCCTCTCAGAGGAGAAGGAAGGGGGGATAGGAAGAGGGATTGTGGGAGGTGGGGACTAAGAGGGGGACAGCAATCAGGATGTAAAGTGAATTAAAACATCAGGCTGTTGGGTTCTGCATCAAGTGCATTGACTCACTGAACCACCTCGATGGCTCTTGTCCTTTATTTCCCTCTCCTTCAACTGCAGACTTTCCTTTCCCTCCTATAAAGCATGTCTCCAAGTGGACCAGAGGACAGGCTGACTTTGCCACCTGACCCTCTGTAATCCTCTGGTAAGGAGGGACATTCCAGCCTGCCCTCTAACATAACACACAAGAAACTGGCCTGTGAACTCTGTATTGTTTCTCTATGTTCTTGAATAACACAGGACCATCTTACCGAAAGCAATGCCATACACAGATGCTACAGATGACACTCCTGAGAGGCATGGGCTGTGCTTGCTACCACCTCAGGATTTCAGAGACAGGTGTGCAATGCCTTTGCTAGCTTTTCCCTCGTGGCTACAAGCTGAAGCTACTGGTTAACACAAGGAGAGAGAACCATGGCATCTCAAGTTGTGTTTCAGTAACGTTATTTGGGGGGGGGGGGTGTAAAAGTCACTGAGTGACCTTCCTAATTTCATTTTCTTGAGGTCAGACCCTGCTTTCCATTTGCGTTGGTCATTCTAAGCCTCTGTGGGTTGGGTGAGGTCAGCCACCAAGGGTAGACAGTAAGCTGGAAAAAGATGCTCCTGCACCTGGGTACTACATCTTACTATCCTCATTAACAGAAGCATAACTGCAGTACTGGAGAGCCAAGGCAGAGAGATACTCAGCAAATCTAGTTCTCCGACTCTAAAGTATAAGCACAGAAAATATGAGAAGGGCTGTCTGAGACCAACCCTGAGGTTGGCTATCTGGTTATACATCAGACATGATTTTTTTTCATCCATGAGCACCTTGTAGCATGATACTCGAAACCTCACCCATAAATGATATATTTGGAATTTAAATTTTTGGCTTAATAAAATTATTTTGTATATTGAAAGTAGATTTTCCCATAGGTTGCCCTAAAACACTAGGCTTCCTTGATATATTAAAAGTGGTTCATTTTCTCAAGTAGCTCCTAGAAGATATGAGTTGGGTGTGGGGTCTTTTCGTTCTGTATGTGCAATGTCTGTCTGTCCCTAGGCAAGTTCTTTATCTCTCTCTGGCCTTGGTTTCTTCCTCTGGGGATAGAGGAGGTGAAGAAAGCTAGACCACCCAGGTCTTTCAGCTCTGACTTCCTGTGGTACTGTGATACTGGAGAAGCCCCAAGCCCACCCCAGGCTGTCTCTGCCCACTGCCTTAAGTCACCTGCCCTGGCTTCAACCCAGAAAAAAATAACATACTAGAGGGTGTTGTGGATAGCCCCAGCCTTGTATTTTGATCCTAGTTCCACTTTCCTGGGAGGGGCTGCAGAGGATGATTGAATCTGTACATAGGTGACGTCTCGTGAACCTTTGTCCAATTAAATTTGTAAAATAAAGGCTAGAGCCAGTGATAGGGCAGTAGAAGGGGAGGTGGAGAAAAAGGCTTAGGGGAGGAGAGATGTAAGAGGAATTCGATATGAGAAGAAAAGGAGAGAAGGTAGTGTACGGAGGAGAAGAAGCAGAAGGAAGTCTACGACGACGAGAGAAGGAAGTCAACGGAGGAATGTGTAGGAGTAGGAAGCCGCCAACGACGACGGAGGAGCCGGAGGTGGAAGGACAAGCAGGAAAGACAAGCACGTGGCCTGGATAAACCACAAGTTATAAGGGATCTCATAGCTGGAGAATAGAGTAGTGTAATGGTAATCTGCCCAATCTAGGCATGCAATTTGTACTATAATTATTGAGTTGTGTTTTCCTTTACTGGTCTTATTTGGTGGGAAATTTACAGCAACAAGAGGGTACAGCTCAAATATATAGGGGAGGAAACTGCATAAAGGACAACATGTACTTCTATTGAATGTACTGTACTTCATGGACTACACTTCCCATCTTTCCTTGTGCTAGGTTGACACCAGTTAACTGGTTTCAGCCAATGAAAGAAGAAGGGGGAAGAGCAGAGCGGGACTGTGCCAAGCACCCTAATTCCTCTTCCACCTCAGTACCTTGCTACACAAGAGTTGAAATGGTAGACTCCCAAGGGACACCTGGCCAGCCTGGTATGAATGAGAAATAACCCTTGGTAACATTACAAAACAGAGATTTAGAGGGCTGCTACTATGAGAGATGGTCAAGAACTGTTGATGGATACATCTTGGAAGAAGAGGCAGAAAGAGTATAAGAGATAAAGGACCAGAAAGTCTGTTGCAAAATTGTGTCTTCTAGATTTCAAGTATCACGGGGGGGGGGGGTGGGGGGGGGGGGGGGGGGGGGGGGGGGGGGGGGGGGGACTATGAAATCTCACAGTGTAACTGCTCAGCAAGAGCTAAATATGATTCCATTTGTTGGCTGCACATGAATTGGGAAATTCTGGTTTCCACCTGGATGAGAAGAGGGAGAATTACTCTTTTCAGGATGAGCTCCTGATGGTTTATCCAATACCAGTGGTCAGTCCTAAAACATACACATTCAAGACATTAAACAGGCTCTGCAGATGTATTTGCACACAACACATACATACACACACACACACACCACACACCAAAAATAATTAAAGAAAGAAAGACTATGAATTGAAAGGGAGCAGGGGTGGGGCCATGGGAAGTAGTTGGAAGGAAGGGAGGTATAATTATATTTTAATTAAACACTAAAAACTCAAAAGAGAATTGGCCAAAGTCTTCTGGGTTTACATCAACTTTTGAAATAGTCCTATTGATCAAAGAATGGGGAGGGGATCTTGTTGAATTGTCCATGTATCATCAGTAAAATCCAGGCTGCCTGACCTTTTATGCCCTTCAGAATACATCTTAGAAAGATTGCTTAGAAATCTCTGTTGATGATAGTGTAGGTGACGATGGATGAGCACAGTGAAGTCGTCACAGTGAATGTAGGTTCTCTGGCCAGCACACATGGGAACGGGGCTCCCTGTGTACCTGAGCAAGCCCTCCTTCATTTCATAACACGCCATGGTACTGTAAACTCTACAGACCTCCTAGTGTAACAGTAGCTACATTTCCGGAGATGACCCGACAGCTAACTCTGAAAGTCTAAATGTGCAAAGAGATCTCAAAAGCACAATTCTCTTTATTAATGAAGTGGCGGGGAGAGGACTTCGTAGAGACTGAGAGTTGTGGTCAGTCCATTCAACAGGTCCTGAGATGTCACATCTTTCCTAATGTCCTTGCCCACATACACCAGGGTTTCAGAGCTTTTTCTGGGGAGGGGGCGGGGGGAACAAAAAACAAAAAAAAAAACAAAACCTAACACCTTGGAGAATATCCAGAGAAGTACAGAGTTTCTCTTCAAAGCATAATACTTTCCTTTATGTTGAAAGCTTTAAAGTTAACAGGCTCGAATAAAGCAATGAGCGGTGTGTGGGCTGGAGTGTGGGCTCAGCTGTTAAAAGCATTTACTGCTCCTGTTGAGGACCTGAGTTCAGTTCCCAGCACCCACATCAGCCAGCTCATGCCCACCTGTAACTCCAGCTCTAGGGGATCTAATGCCCTCTTCTGGCTTCCACAGTCAGACAGGTAGGCAGGCAGACAGACAGACAGACACGCACGCATGCATGTGCAGCATACATTCACATAAAATCCATACAAATAAAATAAAATATAAATAAATATTAAGCAATGCTCATTGTAGTAAAGATTCTGAGGTAGGAAAATGAGCCTTCTATTTCTAAAAAGCAATTTAAAAATACGTATACTCACAAGTGGTAACAACACAACTGTAAGTGATTCCACTGAACTCCTGAAAGACAGGACTCTTGTGATGGGTCAGAATTAATTTGCTTCACTATTGTTTTATTTAAGCTTACTGATGGTCATCTATAGTCATGTTCAACAGCTAACCAAAATATGGATGGGTCAAAACATGTGTTTAAATTAAAAAGGGTTTTTTGGGGTTGTTTTGTGTGTGTGTGTGTGTGTGTGTGTGTGTGTGTGTGTGTGTGTGTGTGTCTGTTTGACCAACATCTAGCTTCATATTGGGTTACTGGGTCTCGGGCACCAGGTGAGCCCCAGAGCCCATGAGGTGAGGAGGTAGGATCCTCTCCATAGCTCCATCACTCACCTGCAATCGAAACTCAAACTGAGCACAGCTCAGTTTGATGCTGCTGGGTTTCTGGAATTGGGGAAATAGGTCATTAAAAGACTGATTTTTTTTTTTCTTTTTAAAGAAAGAAAGTATCAGATACTAGGATTTCAAACTACTTCTCTAATGCAACATTTTGATGAATTCAGTGAAGATGAATGAGCAACACAGGGATTAAATTTCCCTTAAGATACACTTGAGTTTTAAATCCAGCACTGTGGGCCAGACATTTCTGGTTTTACCTAGCCCACCGGTCTCTTCTTAATGGTCAGAGAGGAGATCTGAGGAGCTTGCCTGCCACCTGCTGTGACTGGGCCACCGTGGGGTCTCTTCTTTTCTTATCCACTGATGCTGCTGTTAACAATATCCCTGTAATCCTCTGGCTGCCCACTCCTGCTGTGGGTCTGAAGGCTCCCCACAGGCTGTGGGCAGTGTATTAGTTACTTTAATGTCTGACCAAAATCTTGTCCAGAAACAACTGAAGAGACAAAAGTTGTCTCTCTCTTGGCTCACAGTTTCTGAGAATCTCAGTAGATCACGGCAAGGAAATGTGGCAGAGTTCTCAGTGGCAGGAATGTGTTGTGGAGTCCCCTCATATCACCCGGGGCCAGAACTAGGGGCCTAGCCATACTGTAACTTTCCAAGACCTACATTCCCTGATGAACTACCTCCATAAGCCAGTGCTCCACCTCCCAAAATAGTGTCACCAGACTGTGCGCAAGGATTCATATGTGAACACATGAGCTCTTTCTAATCACCCCCAATCCTACCAGATCCCCAAACCTCTGCCCAAGTCATGTCACTATGGCAGGAGCCTCATCCGCATCCTCACCTTTCTCCTCTCCATCCCTCCGAGGCAGACTCTGTCCTTATAGCTTCCCTCCACCTCTTCCTGGAGTTTCCTTCCCAGAATTCACAAGGGAACTTCTTGCTGTTCTTTCATCCCATGTCACCTCCGAGGGATGCTGCCTCTCTTCCCCCATCTCCTCTGAGGGAAGCCAGGTTTTGGAAGAAGAATCTCTGCCTTTCCCAATCTTTGGTCTGGCCCTTCAGAACCCAGTTGACATCTGAAGCATAGGACAAGTGGCCTGGATATCAAAGTGCTTATTGCTCTTTCACTCTCCCTCCCTCCAGCAGGGGGGGAGGGGAACAGAGGCAAACTGCCATCATTCAACATTCTACTCTTGGCACACGGTGGAGACACAGCTTATGCTGAGTGTCCAAAAATGCTTCTAGGAATGAATGGGAGCTGGGACATGCCTGCAAGGTCAGCTACTCAGAAGTTAGAACAGGATGATCACAAGTTCAAAACCAGCATGGACGGCTTAGAAAGATCCTGTCTCAAACTAAAAAGTAAACAGAGAACTAAGCTGGGGATGTAGTTCGATGGTAGAACATTTACCTAGGATGTTTAGAAGGTAAGAAAATTGGATTCAAATACTAAGACTGGTCCCCTTGACAGGAGCTGCTTAGACAGCCTAGCAGGAAATGGTTTGAGACATCACAAAAGCAGATATTCCTTTCTTAGTCTTCTGTGATCTGATCTCTATTATAATTATTTGAAAATACTTGTGTTTTTTTTTTATTTTATTTATTTATTTTTTTATAATTTGAGAGTTCCTATTTCCGAAGAAGGAGGATAAGGAGAGAAAAGAAGAAAAAAACAAAGATGACAGAAAACTATAGAAAGCTCTACTTTCAGCACACTATAAATTCCCCAAAGATTTCTATATAATTTATTTTCCTAAGAGGGGGAAAAAAACATGGCTTTTAAGATCCTCTTAAGATAATTTACGGCCTCTTCTCCTTGGGTGGGGTAGAGAGCAGGTTGGAGCCCTCACTGGAGGAATTCTTTCCTCAAGCAGCTGTGGCTGAGCTGGACACATCTTTGCTAAAATCCATTTGGTCAGTCGCCATAACTTGTGGAGCTGAGTCTCCTCCTGGGGATTGCACCTACTGAAAGGAGGAAGGCTGGTTCGGAGACGGTGCGTCCCCTGGGGACGTGTCATGCCATATTCTTTCTTAAACAAAGAAGACATCGTAAGCACCTTGCAATATCTTTCATTTAATAGTTGGCAGAAGGCGAGTCCCTGGTGGATGCTGGCCTGTGTCTTTCTCTTTAACCAGCTGAGTGATCCGAGCTTTTAATATAGCCGTTCCAATTATTGTAAAAGTCATCTGGTACCTTATAACCACAAATATTGACAGTTTATTGCACAACACATTCCTGACATTTGAAGGTCACACCATACATAATACATAGTCTTTTATAAAAGTGTCTGGAACAAAGAGATACATGATAAGCAATTACCTCTCCCAGCTTGTATGTATGTACAGTTCGGGGCTGACTCGAGGTTGCATGGGAGGCACACACACCATTTTAAATAATCTATTAAGGCAGCACGGAGGCAGTCATGATGGATAATTATGAAATAGCTCATGTACACGCCTCTGTCAGACTGGCTGGAAGGGCATAGAGTCTGGGCAGTTCTCCTTTGCTGAGTTTGGGTCACAATGCCACTTTGGGGCACAGATCCCTGCCCCACTTCACAATCAGATCCTCCCCCAAAGCCATTATTCATAAAAAGCACACAGTTTGTTCTTGTTCTTCATACTGGGTTATGTGTAGTTGAAAGGAATTTAACCACAACAACAACAACAACAACAGTCCCAGTTTTGAGGTCCATACACTTGCCAGGGGTGCTGGCCAGAGTTCCAACCGTGCAAAGAAGAAAGCCCCTTCCCCAGGGCTCTGCCATCATAAAGACAGTGGCACCCTGATACTGACTTCAGCACAGTGTGTGTGGCGGGGGGAGGGAGAGTTAATGCAGCTGCCAGGCTTGGGTGAACGTCAGGACGAGAAGGGAGTTTCAAAAGACTTGGCTTATGGTGAGTATGGTAGCTCATAACTGAAATCCCAGCACTTGGGAGGTGGAAGCAGGGGGTGAATCAAGAGTTGGAGGCATGCCTGGCTTACATAGCAAGACCCTGCTCCCATCAAACAAATGCAAATTTGAAAAAGAATCTTAAAAAAAAAAAAAAACCAAACTGGTTTATACTGAGGCTGCCTAACACTGGGGTGAAGAAAGTACTAGTTTTGTTGCCCTATCTCCAGGAGTGTCTCTGTTTTGTTCACAGTTGTGACTTTCATAGTTATATTGGGTAGACAGATTCGCAACATGGCCTGAACAGAGGATTTTGCAATACAAAAGGCCCCAGGCCAAAACTAAGTGTCTGGCAGGTCAAGTGGCACATGCCTATAATCCCAGCCCTCAAGGCTGAGGCAGGAAGCCGAGGGCCAGCCTGGACTACTTAAGGAATTGAAGGCTGGCCAGTGACAGAGCAAATGCTTGCCCCCCAAAACAAATAATAATAATAATAATAATAATAATAATAACCAGAAAAGCCAAGTTCTACCAATTTCTAGGTGTGCAATCCTGAGCAAATCAGTTAACCTTTCTGAGGTTCCATTTTCTTATCTGCAAAACGGAGTAATTGTGATAATTTAAAACCTAATGGCCTGGACAGGAAAGGGGAGAGACATCTCCCATCACAGAGCCCAGAAGGTGCTCCACAAATGGAGCCTGTTAACATGGGTAACACCAGAAGGCTAAGCTACAGGAAAGAAGCTCCAGGGTGACCTGAGGTCTCTCCCCATGGAATGGCACACCATCCAACTCCAGAACAGGGATCTGTGTTCATTTCCCGAGCAGTCCAGGTTGGAACAGGCTCTGCAGAGCTCTTAAAACCCCGGCAATTCTCCCAAGTTAACAGCGGAAAAAACAATTCAGGCTGCAATTGAGCTTCGCATAGATGACAATCTTTAATCACAGATGAAGCGGCAGGTCATTAGAATCCACGCCGAACTCCCTTCCAGACGATACAAGCGGCTGGCGTCTAGTATATAGATGTGTGTATGTAACCGCAAATGTGTGTGTGTGTATGTGTGTGTGTATTTAACACTGTATTAAAATAATCAGCAGATCCTTGAAGCATCAAAAGCCCCTCCAAGAGTCATTTTCTTTAGGCTTTTGTAATCAATGTCCTACATTTAAGATACAGGACCAAAATGATTCCTGTAAAGATGATGTGTTTATTAGCATTTATAGCAGGAGAAAAGCTTCCTTAGAAAGAGCCCATTTTTGCATCTGAAAAGCATTCCTGTTAGTATGTGTGTGTTTCTTTAAGAAGCTATTCTGTTTTAGAGGGTAGCAGTAAGACAGGGCACCACGTGACCAGGAGGTTGCTATGGTAAATATGCATTTTTTATTGAAGAGTAAACAGTGGCAGAAAACAAGTGTCAATTGCCAGCGCTGAAGTTCCTGCCATCTCTGAGCTCTGTGGACCTCTCGCCCTCTTAATTTGAGAATCTTTATCAGAGAGACATCATCGCTAGATCAAGATTTAAAATTGTTTTGAACAAATGCCCGTCTCCTTAATACTATATAGTGGTAAATATTTTGTCTGGCACATAAGAATTAGAAATAGCAACAAAAACAGCTCTATCCAGGGTGTTGGTGGAATGCTTCTTTTGCATGCTCCGGGCTCTGGGTTCGATCCCCAACAACATAAAAGAAAAAGAAGTCTATCCAGCTCTGTCAGTCTTCCACAGCACATAGATCTATTGCCCTCCAGTTTTGACTCAGGGCCAAGGCCCTGTCTGCCATCCTGGCACTTGCAGACACATGGTGGACATGGCATGTGTCCTGTGAATGACCCCAGTGGGAAGGCCGAGTTCCCAGGCTACTCAGAAGGCAGTGAGTCTCAGCCAACACGACTTCCACGCTTGCGTTAGGCCCCACTCCTCCCTCTTGCAACAAATGGCCGGAGGTTGAATTTATTCTGGGAGCTCTTTTTGTTAAATCCTTTTATTGGTGGGAGTGGGGGGCCGGAGTGGCATGTGGCAGGGTTCGCACGGAGAATCCAGAGGACAAGTTTGTGGAATCAATCTCTCCCTCCACGTTTATGTGGATGGATAGCTGTGATTGAACTCAGGTTACCGGGCTTGTGTGGCAATCATGTGTACCCACTGAGCCATATTGCTGGCCCTAATTCTGGTAGTTCTTGACAATTTTGTTTCCCTCTGATATATCCACACACCTGGCCTTCCTTAATTATAAATCAACCCATGTCTCGCCCTAATCTTAATGACCGACAGCTCCAGTCCCTTCCAGAGAGAGTCCCTGACTAGTTTCTCCAGTCAGGTACAGAATACACACTCTACCCTTCTGACACCAGCTTTCCATGTAACATATCAGATTACAGAGAAATGTGCTGGAACTCTCAGCACCAAACACAGCACAGAGTGGACACACATTCAGTGTTAACCTATACCATACATAAGGGAACACAGGCATGAATCAGTGAGCCCACGTGCTCCAGGTCTAGCTTCCTGGGAAACACTGCAAGTAGGAAGGCCAAACTTTCTGTGGCTGTGGAGAAGAGAACCATACCAGTGAATTCTTAAAGACACCTTTCTAGCCCTTCCTGTAGAGGCAGCAGGACACTAAGCCTCCCCCACCCACCACGTATGAGCCACAATGTTGTGCAGCAGCTATCCTGTCTACCTAAAGAGGACAACTCAGCCCTAGAGCAGCTGAACACATGGAGGTCCTCTTGACTCTGTGAGATGGGCTCCTACTCTGCCCTGTACTCACATTCTGTGTGCTGACCTTCCACAGGCTGGTATATAGAATTGGATGGCTGGGTCCTGGTGCTCATGGCAAAGGAATCTGCTTTCTTTCTGCAACCCTCCGGAGCCAGGGGCTTTGCCACAGCAAGCTCTGGACTCCAATCCTGCACTGCTGCTCCTGAGCTATTTGTAAATGCTTCCTAACTCTGCCCAGCCTCCAACGACAACTCTAAGATGGGAATCGAGGCACCTGCTTTGCAGTCCCTCGTGAGAAGCAAGTGAGACCATGAGAGGAAAGGCCATCTGGTGGGTTTTCAACTTGCAGCCTCCTTTTTGCCACCTACAAGGTTCAAAACACAGTGCAGACAGAGTCGGATAAACCAACAGGTGACGGTCCGTGTAACGGAGTCACACAAGAATACACCAGCTGGCCTACCCCTCCTCTGTACAGTACAAGTAGTCTCCGTGTTGCTGGGTACCACCCGGTGCCTGGTGTTAGGAAACTCATTCTTCACATAGTCCCATGCTCTCTGGCTAGAACATATAGCTTCCTGGGGGCATCTGCCTTCCAAACATTCTCCTGAGGTGAATAGGTGAGGGGTGAAGAAGGAAGACCGAAGGGGAGGGGACTGGGTGGCAGCAAAGGGAAGATGACAGGTGGTGTCTGCTGTAGCAGTCCTCACCACCCTAGTTCTCTCTGCTCAGTGGCTGCTGTATGTTGAAGCTGCCTCTCAGCATTTTCCTGAGCACCTCATTCATTAGATGGTGAGCAGCCCCAGGGCACCAGTCATGGAAGATTTTATTTCCGAGTTCCAGGAGCCCGCACTAAAGATTCCTAGGTAAGCCCATACCCCGCCCCAGGAAAGCACATATAGATATGGAGAAACAAAAGAAATTAAAATAGCTTTAAGAGAAACGGACTGACTAGGAGCTTCAGAGCCGTCTACAGACAGTGACAGGGAATGTGTTGGGGCTTGAGGGATGTAGCTTAGGGATCCTCCTAGGTATTCTTCTCAGTGATTCTTGGAGACAACTGTAAGATGCTATCCCTAATCTCCCATCCCTGTTGCTCTGAGCTACCTTTAACTCCAGTGGTGAGCTATCATCACCTGCTGGGGAATTTCTCCCTCCTGGACCTCAGCATGTCCTCACTTCCATCTTCCTTCCTGAAAGACCAACCAGCCCCAGCCTCAGCGTCCTGGATTACCCTCCAGATTTGTTTCCGGAGAAGGGCCATTCTCTGACCAGATTAAATTGGATTTCTTCATTTGTCTAGAACTTTCTGAATGACCACCTAAAACATGCTTTCTCCAAAACGCTTGGTATCAGCAGCATTTCAAAATTTTCATTGCTTTCTCATAGAATCTGATATAGTCCAGGCTGGCCCAGAACTCATGATACTCCCGTGTAAGTCTCTTGAGCTCTGGGATAACAAGCATGCACCACCATGCCCAGCTAGAGGAGACACACACACACACACACACACACACACCACACACACACACACACCATAGAGGGGGTAGTTTGGAGATAAGACACAAATCTCAACAGAAAATTCATTGGTGTTTTATATCTATTTTTTTAGACACTAGGCTAAAGGTAGTATAAAATATTTTAAACTATTTATTCTCTCTGTCTCTGTCTGTCTGTCTCTCTCTCTCTGTGTGTGTGTCTCTCTCTCTGTCTGTGTGTATGTGTGTATGTGTATGTGTGTGTGTGTGTGTGTGTGTGTGTCTGTATTTGTGTGTATTAACATGTACTCTGTTAATACACAGATAGTGCAGAGAGCCTGGCCTGGCCCTGTAGCAGCTCTCTCTGGCTGTGAAAGTTACACAGGACACAGGATGTCTGGTCTCTCTGTACCCTTAGAGCCTACTTATATGCCCTCAGCCTGTCTAGTCACTCTCCTGCCTGTGAACTATTCTTCAGAGGGTGAGGGGGCTGGAATGTCTGTGCCCACCCTCAAGGAAGGAGGGAGGAAGAAGGGGAGGGGGGAAAGGAGAAATTAAAAAACAATGGCACAGGGAATCTTACCTCCCCAGTGTACCCATAACTTCTGGTATAGTAGGGTCCTTCCCTGCCCATGCCCGCCTCAGCCAGAGCCCAGCATCCACACAGACAGACAGCCACACAGACAGCCACACAGACAGCCACACAGACAGCCACACAGACAGCCACACAGACAGCCACACAGAGACACAGCCACAGACAGCCACAGCCACAGTTCTGTTCTGCTTCTGGGAGCCCTACTGGAGAGGCAGGTGGCCTGCTTTGGGCAACTAGAACTCTAGTATATGATCGGCCGGGTGGGTGGTGGCCCCAGGCAGGCACATCAGGCAGTTTGTTCTGCCTTGTGCCTCTGCTGAGTTTCTAGGCCTGGGGATAAAGTCTATGCAGACATATGCTCTTGGGGGTGTCCGCATGCACTGCCAGCGTGAGGATGGGAGCTAAGCTCTCCCATCTGTGTGACGCTGATGGTATGCATCTTTGCCTTGCTCAGCCTGGAACCCGGAACCCTTCAGACTTCTCATGGTTTTTCCCACCCTTCTACTTCCGTCCCCCATTCCTGCCTTACCCTCTAATCAGGTACTGCCCAGTATCTACTCTCCAGTGACTCGTGGACCCTCTTAACTTACTGGGGCCACCCCTGATGTTTAGCAAGGTTCATGGTCCAGGGTAACGCTGAATGAATATTTACTGAATGGGGAACGATTTGACAAGTCTACACACCTTTGCTAGTTACATACTGGTGACTCTTTCTTTAATATGGAAAAAATAAATCATTTCCTCTGGTCCTTTCGGAAACCCTTCTGGACTGACATTCAAAGCAGTTCCACACACATATACAGTAGCTCTGTTGGTCCCTGTGATGCTAATTTCTGCCCTGTAACCAAGAGAGACAACTAAACGTTGCAAGGTTATACAAAGCTCCTGCCCCTTATCCTCCGACTTCTCCTTAGGGGGAAATTGCACCAGAATACATTTCCTCATCTGTATGTTAAAGCACGCTTATAATCCACCTATCATGATTGCAATTTTGGGAATCAAAACGCAGATCCAAAACAGCAGTATGAGCTACATTGTAGCCACATACATTATAATAAATTAAGTCAAAGAAAGACTTCTGCATTAACGGCTGCTCCATTTCTTTAATACCCTATACGAATATTGAATCTTATCCTCTGAAGAACTCTGCTTCCCCCACCTGCTGCCCTTGCTCGCTGCCGCACCACTGTTACACTCTGCCTCCAAGAGGCAGTGATGGAGTCTGCTGCCCAGGGACAGCGGGACCATAGAGTTGGACCAGTGACTGTATATGGCTTTGTACATTGGATTCAAAGCCATCCTAGGCCACTAAGAGGCAGGCAGACATTCCTGGTCATGGGCCTATAGAAGTTTCCTAAAAGTAGCAGGCCAAGTGGGCACCAGGTTTGTACTAGTTACTTTTCTGGCCACTTTGACAAAATCCCTCACACAAGCAACTTAAGGGAAGAAAGCTTTTATTTGTGTTCATGGTTTCTGGGAATATAGTCCACCATGGTTGCCAGGGAGGCTTGCTCCGCTCTGGGGCTGCAGGAGCTTGCCGTGTGCAGTCTGCTCAGACCTGTAGATCAGGAAAGCAGGAAGCCTGGGCCCAGCCGATACCCTGTTCTGAAAGACATCTGTATTCCCCCTGAACACTTATGCCCTGGTGTCATCCCCTTCCCCACATCCTGCCTTTTTGTGTTTATAACCCCTGTGTGAATAAGTAAAAATTATGATTTGATTTAAATAAATAAATTAATAATAATAATAATAAAGAAGAAGAAGAAAGCCTGGGCTAGAATAAGAAATGGATAGCCCCTTCAGGGCCTTCTCTCAGCCACTGTTTTCCATAGACCGCAGCCCCAAAGTTTGCAGAGCCTCCATCAACAGTGCCACAGCTGGAGACCAAGTGTCTGACACATGAGCCTGGGAGAACATTTCACGTTAAAAACATAACAAGGCCGACTGAGGATGGGTAAACATACAGCTCAGTGGACGTGGGGAGAGAGATGGAGAGGACCTGTGACTTAAATGTGTACTTGAATGAAACAGCCCAAGCCCATTCCCATCCCAGGACCTCAGACTACACCTCTATGTGTGAAAGGTAGGACTCCTATCAAACTGAGAAAGGCCCTGCCCTGCGCAGTCTTCAAGTGCTAAATATCTGCTACCTTGGAGCACTCCTTTCCCATAAGGTCTCCCTCGAGGTCAGGCTCTCCAGCTTCTCTTGAGACTCTACCTCCCAAAGCCTAACCCATGGGCCTAAGGAATGGGAACTTCCAGGCTCTCCACATGGGGAGGGTTCCTCCCACCGACCCTTTCCCCACACTCACTACGTGGCCACCCGAGCCCACAGGCATGTGTCTGAATTTGCCGTCTTAGTTGAGCCAGTTCCGGATGCCCTCTCCACCTCTAAAACCAGCCATAATAACCTCAGTTGAGCAAACAAGGCAGAAGCCTCCAGACTAATTCTCATAATTATGATGGGTTTATTATTTCAAAGTCAGTGATGATTGTGGGGTCAGGTACTCAGAGGAAGAGGGGAAGAAACATCCTTTCAAGTAATAGCAGATCTCCCTTAATTCTGCTAGGGTACCAAATTGCATCCAGAGATGCTGAACCACGCACTCTGAACCTTAGTCAGATTTCAAAGAGGCCTTGGAGGAAGGGCAGTGATCAGAGAGAAACATGCTGCCATCAGAGGACCGGGAGATCCCAGGACCTCGTCCCAGGACTTGGTGGTAAAGTTGGATGAATTGGATGACAGCTTCCTCCCTGCTATGCTGGCCTGAGGGGTCTTCCTCACTCATGATACCCGGCCTTCGCCTGTC
>JAJTUV010000478.1:967500-1155000 GCA_021653895.1 Mastomys natalensis
GTGGTTGCAAGCACACATCCACACTAACAGTGAAGATGGGATAGTGCAAAGCATCCTGGGACAGAAACAAAAGTCATTCTCTCAGATGACAACAACCCAAATGGGAAGGGTGGACAGTCCATCAGCCCAAGGCAGCAATGACTTGACATCCCACCCTCTCTGGCAAAGAGTAAAGGACCAGGATGGTCAAAGAGCCACCTGTTTCAAACTTTGAAAGGAAGCCCCAGTATCGATGGTCACCACCACACAGGGAGTGGTTACCCTACAAGGAAAGGAAGCACCCGCCATGAAAGGGGATGGGGTCTGCGGAATGCCTTCCCAGGCAGCTCAGTACAGGTAGTCATCTTCCCAGATCTGCCTTGGTAAAGGGAAAACCAGACGAGTTGAAGCTTCCAGGAGAGGAGGTAGGAAGGCTGAAGCATGGGGCTGTCTAACACTGGCTGTTTAAGGCCAGTCCGTCACTGGGACACTCCTGTTGGGCGTGTGCTTTGTGCCCAGTACCCCTCTCTGGCACATTAACAATCTGTGTATTCATTTATCAGCAGTACATTTTGAATTGTGTATTTATGGCACGGTGCACTTTTCATAGCTGAGAATTAATGAACATGCCTTTCTCATAACGAACAAGCACCTGGCTGCATAGTTAGCAATCGGAAACAGATTTATTTTTATTAGTGTATATGTGGGCAAATTTTCTATTGAAGAAGAAAAAGATGAGGAGGAGGAGGAGGAGGAGGCTCCTGTTGAAGTTTCCAAGCTAGGAGGGATGCAACTGTCAGTGGCCACTTCTCTTTCATAACCTTCCACTTCTAATTTCCCCCTATCATATGTTCATGTCAGATGGGCTGATAATGCCTTTAAGAAAAATGGAATCATTTGTTTGTGAAGCCCAGTCATCTTGATAAATCAAACACTCTGCCCCTGCCACGCACTATCCACCACAGGAGACAACAGGAAGAAAGAAACCCAGTACTCAACAGCTCCCACTGATACCGCCTCTCCTCCCTCGAAGGCTTTGATAACAAGCAGCCTTCAGATCAGAAATGGAGGACGAGGAAGTCTAGAAACCAAATGTTCTCCGAGAGGACTTTGGTAAAATGTGTAGGCTGTATTTGGAAATCATGTGAATAAATAGATTTTAGCCATGTTTGTCACAAGAGAGAGAGAGAGAGAGAGAGAGAGAGAGAGAGAGAGAGAGAGAGAGAGAGAGAGAGAGAGAGGAGGAGGAGGAGGAGGAGGAGGAGGGGAGGAGGGAGGGAGGGAGGGAGGAGGGAGGGAGGGAGGGAGGGAGGGAGGGAGGGAGGGAAAGAGAGAGAGAGAGAGATGAACTCACTCACACAACAAACCAGAGTAAAAGGGTGGGTGTGCTAATTTGATTCACGATAGTAACTTTTCTAATATCTTATATCCACCCCACAACAGTGTATTGCATACCTTAAATAAAATACAGTCACATCTTTTAAAAAGATTACATATTTGGAATCCCAGATATCCAGTAAGACTTGGAAGTCAGTGACAGAAGGGTCACAAATTTGAGGCTAGTCTGAGAGACAGAGTGAGTTTGGGGTCAGCCTGGACTACTTAGCATGAAGCTAGAAAAAAACATAAACTGATCCGCAAGTTTTCTTTTTTAGAGGCTCAGTCTGAGGAGATTTTATGGATCCATTAAAATTCAAACACCTCCCCTGACAAATTTAGTCACTAAAGAGGGGCCTAATTTTTCTTTGTTTTACTTAAAGCGGGTAGAATGAAGTCTAAAAGCATAAGCAGAAAAGACATGACTCTTGAAGCCAGAGTTACAGATTTCAGTGAAGTTATTTTTTTTTTTATTGGAACTTTTATTTACATTTCAGATGTTTTCCCCTTACCCCCTTTCCCCCTCCCTCCCAGGAACTCCCTATCCCTTCCCCCCTCCTCCTGCCTCTATGATGGTGTACCCACACCCACCCTCCCCAGTACCTCACCTCCCCACCCTTGAATACCACCCCCCACGATGTCCAGCCTTCATGGAACCAAGAATCTCTTCTCCCACTTATAAATAGCTCCCTTGCATATATAGCTGGAGCCATGGGTCCCTCCCTAAGCACTCCCAGGCTGGTGATTTAGACCCTGGGGCTCTGGTTGGTTGGTATTGTTGCTCTCCTCATGGGGTCCCGTACCCTTTCAGTCTTCACTCCTTCAGTCTTCACTCTATCTTCTCTGTTGGGAACCCCATGATCAGTTTAATGGTTAGCTATGAGCATCCGCCTCTGAATATGTCAGACTCTTGCAGACCTCTAAGGAGACAGTTATGTTAGGCTCCTGTCAGCATGCACCTCCTGACACCCACGTCAGCATCTACCTTTGGTGACTGCACATGGGATGGATACCCAGGTGGAATGGTCTGCAGACGGCCCCTCCTTCAGTTTCTGTCCTGCACTTTGCATCCATATTTGCCCCCTTGAGTATTTTGTTACTTCTTCTAAGAGGGACTGTAGCCCCCCCTTGGTCTTCATTCTTCATGAGCTTTATGTGGTCTGTGAGTTGAATCTTGGGTGTTTCAAGCTTCTGGGCTAAAGTCCAATAATCAGTGAGTGAATACCATGTATGTTCTTTTGTGATTCAGTGAAGTTATATTTTATACTGCCAAAGTCAGGGGCAGCTCAGACATCTGCCACACAGCAGGAGACCAGTGTTCCCTTCCTCACCTGGCCGACTCCAGCCACATTCTAGTCAGTCCTCCCCAATGTCTGTGGTCCTCCACCACACCATGGCATCCGTAAGATTTGTTTACTTTTAGTCTGTGTTGCCTTCATGTCTGTGTGTGGGCTACGTGTGTTCTTGGTGCCCAGGGAGGGTGTTGGTTTCCTTGAAGCTGGAGTTATGGGCAGTTGTGAGCCACCAGATGGGAGCTGGGAACAGTGCTCAGGTCCTCTGCTGAGCTATCATCCTAGCTCCTATTGCGTCTTTAACTAAGTTATCATAGGTAGACAGAAGCTGGAATTTAGCATACTTGTGAGGAGAATGGGGTGTGGTCACACAACCTCTGTATGGTGGAGAGTAGAAGAGGAAAGATGGGAGAGAGGGTCCTACAGGCACGCACTGCCACCCTCCAGGCTCTTCTCCCTTCCAGGTGCCTCCCTCTCTCTCCCTGAGGTTACCCAGGCAGGGTCTTCACCTGCAGCCAATGCTGTCACTCCCTGCCTAGACTATGAATTCTCCTTCCTGGGGATTATTCTCACTAGAAGCTTTATCCCCCCCCTGCTTTATAGTCTGTTGATGTGTGGCAAAGACAAAAAGTCCTGAAGACCAAAGCCTGGAAAGGTTTGGTATATAGGGCATGGGGAGTGGTTGTCCAACCTACTTCCAGAATCTTGGGAGTAATATAGCTGTCCTACTATAGACAAGTTAAGGGAGACATGTCACTCATTCTTTCATGGAATTGGTATTTACCACTTAGTACTCTGTGAAAGTACCCTGAAATAAACCAGTGGTTCCTGCCCCTGTGGCTCCCAAAGTCTCCAGGGGGAGAAAGACATTAATCAAATGATTGCCCAGATAACAAAATGTGACAAGACCCGGGAAGGAGGGAACTACGGGCAATGTTGGGTGCGGAGTCCACATGGTCCCGTAGCAAATGTGACCGCCTGCTATCCTCCCCTGACTCCTGCTATCCTCCCATCTGCTGGGTTCAAATAGTCAGAATACTTAAGCTTTGCATGCTCCTGTCTGCTGTAATTTCAGCTTCCTCTGACTAATGATGCTTCTGTTGTTCCTCTTCTGAATTGTCTCGTCTTCCTTCACTCTCTCAGCCCTCAACTCATAATCTTTCCTTATTCTTCCATCATGCCTTTTAGATACATTTTCTTTAACTTTGCCTGTGTCCTTTCTTCACACCACTACACCGCCCACCACACTCACAAGTGTTATCTTTTTTAAAATAAAGGTCCTGGCTTTTCTCACTTCAGATATTCTGTTCTCAAGGGTGTTGGTCATGTTTCAGCGGGCTTACTATTCCCTAACCTCTTCTTTTGCTTTTTATTGTTTTATTTCGTTTGTGTCGTGGAAGAACAAACCCAGAGCCTCGTGCACGCTGGGCAAGCACACTCTACTGCTAAGCTGCATCTCACACCTTGAGTTTAAATCCTGATTTTTTTTTTTTTTAAATTTCACACTTAAATAAAATTTCCTTTAGACGGGGTTCTCACCATGTAGCCTTAACTGGCCTGGAACTCATAGAGATGCACCTGCTTCTGCCTCCTGAGTACTGTGATTAAAGATGTGAACCACCACACCTGGCTGACTTCACGCTTGGAAATATTCTATCTTTCCCTACTTCCGTGTTTAGCTTCTGTTGTTCCCATGTGCTTAATCTCTGCTAAGTTTCCTTTCAGTTTCTTCATTATTATTCTGTATTGCTTAATATATAAATTTATAAACACATATATGTACACCCACGTACACACACACACACACACACGCCTTGCTTGATTGACAAGTAGTAGCAAGCCAGGCACAGGGACACAGAGATAGCAACTTTTCTCTAGTGAAATAATTAATCATTCATATATATATATATATATATATGAATATATATACACATATGTATATGAATATATATTCATATACATATGAATATACATATATATATGTCCATATATTCAAATATGTGTAAATGTATATATGTACATTGCAGTGCTGGGATGGAATGCAAGGCCTTATATGTATTAGGCAAGCATTAAACTGCAGAGCAACACCTCCACCCTTTATTGGAAGATTCTAGGCAACTGTTCTACGGCTGAGCCACCCACGACCCACCCTTCACTAGTAAATTCTAGATACGCCATCAACTACTGAGTTTGGCCATAGCTGATGGTTGTGCTGCCTAGTCTTATGTCAACTTGACACACAATCTAGAGTTATCTGAAAGAAGGGAACCTCAGTTGAGAAAATGCCTCCATAAGACCCAGCTGCAAGGCATTTTCTTAATTAGTGATTGATGGGAGCAGGCCCAGACCATTGTGTGTGAGTGGTGCCATGCCTAGGCTGGTAGTCCTGGGCTCTATAAGAAAGCAGGCTGAGAAAACCAGGAGGAGAAAGCTAGTAAAGCAGTATCTCCCCAGCTTCATCTCCTGCTTTGGGTTCTTGCCCTTTATGAGTTCCTGTCCTGACTTCCTTTGGTGGTGACCAGCAATATGGCAATGTGAGCCAAGTAAACTCCATTCTTCCCCAAGTTGATTTGGTCATGCCATTCCATAACAGCAATAGAAATTCTATGATAATGCCTTTTCCTGACAATGTATTTCAAGTTGATCATCTAGTTCCCTTCAAATGATGCCTAGCTCCTTCAGCAATGACTACTGAAAAAATCAGAATATGAAATCAATCTATCTACCTAAGCTCATTACCCAACAGTCATTCATAAGCCTCTTTCTCTAGGCAGCACCAAATCTACTTTGTCTCTCTGTATGGTTTACACGATACTATCTGCCAGTCTCAAGTCCAAGTTCACTCACGCTCTCTAACAGGGTTCTCCATCCCATTTTTGCTGGCATTGGGAGGTGTATGGGAGGAAATGGGGGAGAAGCAGTCAGCATGGGGAGGTATGGGTGCTGGCAGGCTGGGGGACCTTAGGCATCTTCCTTTTTGGATGTGATCAAGACAGATCACATTGACCACAGTGGAATGTGGTTTTGCTCATTTTTCCTGAAACAGTGGAACTCCCTTGTTTGAGTTTGGTTTTATCTGACTGTAATAGTAACACATGATAACTTTAGAAGATGATAACCAAAGTTATTTCCAGGTGAGGCAGGAGATTCACTTCTCTTTGAGGGTGGTCACTAACAGGCAGGCTGCCTATGCATGTATGGGCAGTATTAACTGGACTTGGGAGGTTATGAGAAAAAGAAGAGAGAGGGGAGAAGGGAAGGAAGGAAGGAAGGAAGGAAGGAAGGAAGGAAGGAAGGAAGGAAGGAAGGAAGGAAGGAAGGAAGGAAGGAAGGAAGGAAGGGAAGGAAAAGAGAACATGAACCTGGGAGGTTATAAGGAAAAAAAAAATATCAGCCCTAACTCTTCTATCCTGAGACAATTGCCAGTAACATTTATCTTGATATCCTTCCAGATGTTTCTATGAACACACACACACAACACACACACACACACACACACTGTCATGACAGCTGGAAAATTAGCTCAGAGATTAAAAGCACTGGCTGCTCTTGTAAAAGACCTGGATTTGGTTCCCAGCACCCACATGAAGGATCACAACCATCTGTAACTCCAGTCCCAGGGGGTCTGAAGCCCTCTTCTGACCCATGCAAGCACTGCATGCATGAGATGTGCAGACATGCATCAGGCAAAACATAAAATGAAAATTAAATTTAAATACATAATGCATTTCTACTTTTACAAAAAGGGTCATATTAAGCAAAACAGTCCATTTTTGTCAGCTAATGGATACATGGTGAATACTTTTGTATGTTGGTGACAGACCTAAAAAATTATTTTCAAGCTGCATAACTGCATGGCTTCTGTAGTTAGCAACTATAGTTTCCTAAGGTATTCTTTTTCAAAGAACACTTGGATGGTTTACAAAGTTTTATCACTATACAAGAACATCTATGCACATTCTAGGTCAAATATCTCTATTAGTATTTATGGGTATCGATGGCAAATTTCACAAAAGAGGACTTGCTGAGATGAGACAAATGGAGACATTTGACATGTGTGTCAGACTACTCTCTAAAAATATGTATGTAAATATATATATATACACATACACACATATATACACACATACGTATATACATAGACACACGCCTATACATGCACCAACTGTCAGCCTGAGAATGTCTGATTTCTCCTAACCTTATAGGCAACACACACTGCCATCAATTTCACAAGTCTCTGTCAGTTTTTGAAGAGCAAATCAATTGGTGAGTTAACCAGAACTGGTTCTTCATCACTTTGAGGGCTAGCCAGATGAACACATTTCCATATGTTTCTGGGCCATTTGCTTGTCTTCCTCTGGGACTTGCATGCCCATATTTTGAGGGCTGAATGACAGCCTTCTTGGAAACTGGTGTGCTGGGTCAGAGCGCTTTCGGGTCTGGGTATGCTGAGCAGTCAAGTGAGGATGACAGTGGGAGGGAGTGGAAGCCCTGTGAGGGAGCAGTGCAGCTCTGTGAGGTCTAACTCACCTGCTAAACAAGACCACTGTTGTGGAAAGAAAACCTGGGGTGGGGGGGTGAAGAAGAGGAGAGAGAGGGAGTGTAATAACATGGGAGGAAGACAGAGAGGCAGACAAGAAAGGGAAGGTGCACTGGAGGTTGGGAGAGAGGGAAGGAGGAAAGGGATTGGAAGTTGGGAGAGAGTGAAGGAGGGAGGAGGGTTGCAGGACAGGAGGGAAGCAGTAGCCAGACCTAGGAAGAGGTAATGCTGTAGAATATTTTGTGCACTCCCTTACTTTATACTCAATAAACACTCACTAAACAATACCTTGTGGATAAATAAGATTCTCTCTTGTTTGGGGCAGTCTTATTAATTCGTAGTCACATATACTACAGATAGCCATGTGTTAGCCGCATTTCCCACTGAATATCTGCCTCCCTCTCTAGTATGCTGTCATTGCCTCGTTGTAGTGGGTCAAACCCAGGCCTGTGCACATGCTAGGCCTGCGCTCTACCACTGAGGCACATCCACGGCCTCCAAATCTTGTTTTCGAGTAGAAAAAAAAATGAAAACAAACATTTTCCTGAACTTAAAACTATGTAGTCATTATAAAAAAGTAAGGATGTACAGAAGTCTATCTTTACACTAATAAAAATTTCTCCCAATCTCCTTTAATCTGCAGAGAAATAAAAAATGAAACTAAGAGAGTAAGAAAGAAATCCCAGGGAGGTGGAGATTAAGACAGTGGCCATAGCGGCAGTCTTGTTGAGCAGTGACTCCCACCCCTCCTGACCCCACTGGTAAGGTCAGGAGTCTGCTGGCCTGAAACACTCACACAATTCTCTGTAATAGAGTCACTCTACCTGCTGTCTTGAAGTTGCCTCCTCCCACCCCACTTCTTTTGTTCAACACTATGTCACGGGCATCTTGCTAAGAAGGTAATCACAAGTTAGTCTCACATATTGAATGGCTGCGAAGGTATCTGTTGTTGATCTTTGATTATCGACCTTCTGGATTTCTTCTCTGAGCTGTTTGCTCCTGTCCTTTGTCCGCCTTTCTATTGGAAGATTTGCCTTTTGCATATTGATTGGTTATGGCTTTTCCCTTTGCATTGGGAATATTAACCCTCTGTCTACCTAAAATGTTGCTTGTGTTGGTTTTCACATCATCCTTTGTACTTTACAGCAAGGCTTGAGAAGGTGCGTATCTGTCTGCCTGTGACTGCCCATTGCTTGGAAATATTTAATCTTATGCAGTTAGATTCATTTAACAAATACTGACCAAGTGCCACGATATTATAGAGCAGCACCAACTGCCATGCTTTTCCTGAAGAGTTTCTGCCCCTGATGTCATGGAATAGCAAGGGCATTGTCTCCCCATGACAGCAAAACTACTTATGCTTTCTTTGGAGTCATTCTATGTGCCTGTTTCTTTTTCCTTTCTTCATGTAACTCCTTGACATAGCTGTGATTTCCTTTGTCCCAAAGAGTGAATTAGAAGTGCCAGGTGTGGTGGTGCATGTGTCATCCAAGCACCTGGATGGCTGAAGTAAGAGGGTCACAGGCTGCAGGAAAGCTGGAGCTATCTAGTGAGTCTGAGTCCAGCATGTGCTATGTGAGGCCCTCTCTAACATACCAAACGTAAACATTTAAAAGCACGGGGCGGTGTGTGTGTGGGGGGGGGTCCTCAGCTCTTTGCAAGACTCATAACTGTTGTGCAGCAGACTCCATTTTCCCAGTGGCTTGTCTGAACACTCCGGGCACGGAGATTAAGGGGAACTGGAGAGGAAGCAGGAAAAGAGGACCCACGGGAGAGATGGAAGTTGGTGGAGCCAAGGAGCTAGTGTGTCAGCCTCACAGAGCACTGAATGCCATTCTGTGGAGATATCCAACGAACTCTCTGCAAACATTCTCAGAGATCCTCCTACATCTGTTCCTCTGTGTTTTCTGCCTCTCTGTTCGTGAAAGCCAGGACGTGGAGCCAGCCTAGACGTCTATCAGCAGATGAATTGATGTGGAAAGTGTGAAACATACAGAAAACGTAATTTCAGTGGTCATTAAGAAAAGAAGAAACTGTGAAAATGATTTGGAAAGGGATGGATTTGGAAATCGCCGCGTTAAGTGAAATAAGCTGAACTTAGAAGGCAAATATCACAAGTTTCTTTTCATAGTGCAGAAATAGCAAGGTGACTATGCCAAGGGAAGAGGTCTAACAGGCAAGATTTGGGGAACGAGGGAGAATAACAGGACCACAAAAGAAAGGAAATATTGCTAGACTCATATGTGTGTGTGTGTGTGTGTGTGTATGTGTGTGTATAGTGTATATCTATGTATGTGTGTGTATTTATGTATGTGTGTATGTGAGTATATTTATGTACATGTGTGCATGTGTATGTGTGAGTGTGTGTGGTATGTGTATTTATGTATGTGTGTATCCATGTGTGTGTGTGTGTGTGTGTGTGTGTGTGTTGTGGACTATTTGAGGGGAGGGAGGAGACCAACAAGAGTGAGAACAAGGGAGGAGACGGATGAGTGAGAGCAAACTACAATGATACATACTCTGTATTTTACAGGAAACACTGTCTCCCAGCATTCTACATATATTTGCGCAATATATTCACGACTGCTCATCCAGCAGAGACCAAAGGGTATGGAACCATGGAAGAAGTTCACAAATGAAGGGGAGACCAGAACCCACCCACTCTTGCCAGTGACAGTAGAAATGGCTTCCTAACTCCCTGGGATCAGGAGCACTTCAGCACCTGTAGCCCAGTGTAGAAGCTTAGCCCCTGAGCTGTGATGTCAGATAGGCCCGGGGGATTGAGTACCTCTCAGGAGATCTTATGCTTCTGAGTTCTCCAAGCTTCCTGTTCTGTGTACTTGGTCCATTTGTGGAGAGTGTTTTCTAAAACAGGGGAGACGAGACTGGAAAAGGGCAAGGCACAGGTCCTGATAAACATCGAGTCTCATCTCAACAAGCATAGGCAACCATCACGGTCATTACTCAGTGGTTAATCTTTTAAGGTACAGGAGTGGGTGGGAACCTTGCCATAAACCATCATCCCCTGGTACCTATTTTGGAGACTGAGTCACTGTCCCCAGATAAAAAGACTGAACCTCTGCGTGACAGGGTCTGACCTGCTGTCACTCACGATGAATGATGCCTGAGAGCATCAGAGACTTAATAAAGCTCACAGAGGACAGGGGGCGAGAAAGCAGCTGGTACACAGCTGCTGCATGGACAGGAGCACCAGGGGTCTGAGTGAAAATGATACCACAGCAAGGTGGATCCTGCTGGGCACAGAACCCAAAGCCCCACCCCCGACACCATCCCCTTATCCTGTGCAGAAGATGTGGGTGTAAAGTATGCCTGGCAAGATCCCACATCTCCCCATGACCTCTAGAACCAAGAGTGACCTTTGGGTTGGGTTGCAAGACCCACTCCAGACACAGCTTCTGGTTTAGGTCCACCTAACCTGGGTTGTAAGCACCACAGGGGGGATTTTCACAGGAGGCAACCTTTGCTGGAGCTGGGATTTCAGGAGAACTTTAAGCCCATTCCCAGAAAACTCCTGATCTAGGTAATCCAGTTTAATACTTACCTTTACTACTTAAAATATAAGAGTCTTTTAAGCTTGTTGCATAATGGCAACCTTTGGGAGGCTGAGGCAGAAGGATGGGAGTTCAAGACCAGCTTGGGCTGCAAAGAGAGAGTCCGGCTCAAAGAACCCAAAGCTCAAAACAAACAAAAGTATTTCAAAGGATATCTAAATGATTACTATTAATATTTCTTAGATTGTTAATTAAATAATATAAGACACTCCTTAGGAAGAACGCATTGGCCTTGCTGGCTAAAACATACAGTCTACAAGTTGAGCTCAGTGAGGGGACTTTGAGAGGGATACAGCTTTGGGTTTGGGTTCTAAACCCTGTAGGTGGGGAAACACCTGTGAGGTCAGTCTGGAGGAAACCATCTCCATCCTCCCTCCCTCCCTCTAATGGCCACCATTCTCCTGTCCCTTGATGGTGGCAGATTCTCAGCAGGCCTGTACTGGAATTATCTTAGCTGAAGCCAAGAGGGATTTGAATCCCTAAAGACCTTCATTCTCCAAGCTTAGGAGAGCTAGTGAACGGGTCCAGATGACAGCTTTACCAAATAAGACAGTCACAGCAAACAAAAAAACACAAGATATAACACATGTAAGAGAATTTGGAGTGATATCGACAATTCTGATATTTGAAGAGACAGTGTAAACCTGCATTGTTCCAAATGTATGGATTCTTCCAGTTCAGATAGATGTGCATGTCTGGAAGAATGGCAAACAGGTGAGTGATAGATTATAGAGATGAAAGACAGCAGATAGATCAGGTTACCAAGAGAGAATTGATAAATAATTAACAGATAGATAGATTAAAAGATAGGTAGATGAGACAGAGTAGATAGATGATAGATGATAGATGATAGATAGATAGACAGACAGACTGACTCCTTCCTCTGAATGAACAGTCTTTCAAATAAAATTAGCATCTACTGTATATAGAAGCATACTTTCTGTTGATCATGATTATATTATTGAAGATGAGCTGTTCTTGGAAAAGAGGTGATTTTTAAATATGTCAAGTTACAAATAATAATGCAGGGATTTATTAAGATGACATATTTTAAGTAAAAATTAGAATTCTATTTCAATGGCATTTTGAAATGGAGAAAAGGAAGTAACCAAAATACGAGTGAAAACTAGCCAGGCTTATTTTTATTCTTGGCACTGTAACCTAAGGCCCAGATGCAATCAGTGACGGGGATGAGGACTCAGCCACAGTGGGTGGTGAAGGGTGGGGCTGCTCCTGCCTTCTGGCTGCCCTCTCTCTGCTTGTCCCCCTGGCAGAAGGCCAGCACAGTACAGACAGGAACCCCCAAGCCATTAGCCAGGGGACACTGAGTGACTGAGCCAACTCCCCTAAGCCTCAGTCTCTTCTGTGAAATGGGCCCCAGAACCCTCCTCATTCAGACAGTGAGCACTTGAAGGACTCGGAGCCTGAACTGTGTGAGCCGCTTCATCTTCTTATTTCTTATACATGTGTCTCCTTCGGTAATCTGTCAACTGTCAAATCTGTCAGGCTTTCTGTCAATTAAAGAGGGGTACAACTTCTCCAATATTTCTAAATGTTTATGTAAATGACTAAACAGGGGTTACAAACCCGAGCACATGACACTGATGAGAAGATGGGTAAAACTTCAGTCTGTACTTGTCACTGGTCACAGAGGGTACACCTTTAACCCAGCACTGGGGAGACAGAGACAGATGGATCTCTGCAGCTCTAGGCAAATCTGGGCTACAGATCCAGTTCTAGGACAGCCAGAGCTACATAGTGATACCCTTTCTCAGAAATGCAGAGCAAAATAAACAAAGCAATAACAGCAACAGCAACAGCAGAAAGTTAAAAGAGTTAAAGACTAAGCATCATGTTCACCACTGCATACTGGGGCAGGCCCAGATCATCCCAAAAGCAAAAAGCTCTGTTAAAGTGAAGACGGGCTAGGTCACATTTGAACGTCTTCCCTTTTGAAAAGGGAAGCAGGCATGGGTTGCGCTCAAAAGTCTCCTTTGGTGATAAAGCTTACCCTACAACAAAAGAGTGAGGTGTGCGGAAGCAGCCCCTTTCTTGTCTGCACTGGATGCTGCTCTCCTGCATGCTGGGTTATTGTGCATAAGGAATGACCCAGCCAATGGCTAGCCTATGGGTGGCTTATGCATGTTGTGATAAGATGTAAATGTACCAGAAAGGTCACCAGTAGACTAGATCATTACCATTGTGCAAGTCAGACCATTCTGCCATTCAGGAACATATTGATGAGTCAAACCGTTCACAGAGCATCTTAGACACACATGCACCTGGGTGCACACCCACAACTGGTGAGCATTGTGGCTGCCAGTCTTTCCCGACATGCGTTTCAGTGTCTGCAGGTGCTCCTTTCTCAGCATTGCAGGGACGCAGGGTAGAGGGGAAGGGTTGCTGCTGTTTGGTTCACAGTCTTAAACAGAGTACACAGCCTCTGAGCCATGTCCCCCAGAGGGTTCCTGGTACGCTCTTCTTGAGCTGTGCCTCTGCACAATGCTCTCTTCTGCACCCCCATGCAGTGGGAAGTCAGGCCATTTTCAGGTGACACAGATTAGTAGCTGGACACCCCTTGCTCTAAGTCCACCGTGATAAGGCTCATCATATGGAAAGCCCTTACTTCCGAAGCCAATGTGGGACAGTTACCCTGTGGCAAGGCTGGGATGGCAGCCACCATCTCTATCCACTAGCATTGGAGCTTCTGGGAGACCTGCATTAGTGCTTCCTGAGATCTTCCTCAATGTAATTCTTCAGTGTCATTTGCTTTGCCCAGCTGGCCTTTACACTTCCCCTGACATGGGATCCCTGAGCAGTGCAAGGCCATTCGACGAGCAGGATACCACTGTGTCTGCATGCAGTGCAGAGTCTGTTCCCAGTCTTTGTCAAGCTCCCTGTGTGTCAGTCCACCATCGTGGAACCAGACAAGTGAGTGTGCAGACCAGTAGATGATCACCCACACCCCGCCTTCCCTGAATAAGAGTCTCTAAGAACCTTGGAAGGGTGTTTACAAAGGACTACTAGGACTTCTAAGGAATAACAGTGTGGGCTGAAGGGAGTGTGGCTTCACAAATGATCCAAAATCCAGCTAAGTCTAGCCTGTTAATATATGTGTGTGTGTGTGTGTGTGTGTGTGTGTGTGTGTGTGTGTGTCTGTGTGTGTGTGTCTGTGTGTGTGTGAGTGCGTGTTGTGTCACGGTGAAACTGTACCTGATAAAAACAACTTAAGGAGGAATAATAATTCCTTTTGGCTTGTGGCTTCAGACCAGCTGACCGTTTGTTCAGAAACCTTAAGAAAATAGACAGTCCTTTCCTATACTCATCCTGAAAGTGTGTGTCGAGTGTTTACTATAAACTCCCTGCCATCCTGTGGCAGCTGTTGGCAGGTCAGGTAGGGGACAACAGCATCAATTCAATGAGCTTCTGATTATCCGTACAATGACAAGCCACCCTGCCCACCACTGAGGCCATGATCCGAGGCTGGGTCTCCTGGCCCCAACTTAACTAGAGTCTCCTGTTATCACTTCCCATTTCCTGCCACACACCCACCGCCTCCACGGAGAAGCCCAGTCTGCCTGGATCTTCGGCAGTAGGAGGGACCACTTTGATCAGATCTTCCTAAAAAGTACCCTGGGCTGCACACATGCTAGGACTCTAGACTCATATTCCATCTATGCTGTGTCTTCTTGGACAATCTTCTGCTCTGTGACACTCAGTTCTCGTTCACTGTTCTAAAACAGCATAGGGTCCTACAAATGTTGGTCTGTTCCTTTATCCCATAAGAATTTGCTGGAGGCTGATACTGGAGCATCAAATACTGTTCTAGCCGTGAGGGATACAGTGAGCAAACAATGTGCCTTCCCCTTCTGGGCCTCATCTTCTATGAACTCCCACTAAGCTTTCCCTCATGGCATCCCCATCATAGTATCACCCTCATTCCTCGTCTCCTTATAAAAGAAGGTATGGCAAAGAGCAAGTCCAATTATATTATGAAACACATGGAGAACATACAGCTCGTGGTTTACCCACTGGCCTAATACAAGAAGAGCTTAGTCAAGTCCAAGTCCTCTCACTGTTGGTATAGCTCATAAGTCACTGCTGAACACATCTCCGCTGCACCATGCTACCGCAGGAAATTCAGAAGCTACTTTAATGATCCTGATGGAGTGTTGTTGATGGATCTGCTTGGTGTTTTGAAAGACGCCATCAGGAAGGCCCTAGGAGTTAACTTTGGGCTATGTCACTAACTCTTGACTTAGAGGTGACATGGAAGGACTCCTTTGGCTCATGTTTTCTGACCACCTTAAAAAATATATCTTTCTTGAGGAGGTGGAGGCTCCTTCAATAGGCCCATCCAGAGTGTACCAAGTATCTACTACAAATGGCCAATGTCCTGTGGCAACTGTTGGCAGATCCGATTGGCAGACGACGGCATCAATGCAATGAGCTCCTGGTGCTTCTGACTGTTCATACAATGACAAGGCACCCCTCTTCCTTCTGAAGCTGTCATCAAAAGCCGGTGGAGGAACCAATGAAACGGAACCACTCCTAGAAGCTGAGCCCCAGTATATATGGGAAGAATCAGAAACATTGCACTTGTGTGTATCTTGGGTGCCTGGTTAAGTCCATGATCACTCTCCAGAGAGTAGATCCACCCCAGCCATACCCTGAGGCCTTCAATATTCAACTAGGGAGAAAAAAAGAAAATACTGCATGACCCTGAAAACCACAGTAAAATGTCTGAAGCTTTGCAAGGAGCTAGCACTTCTGGGATGACACTAGCTCCCATGGTACAAATGGCGCGCTTTTCAGGACAGTGACGTTTAGTCTGATAGTGCAAACATCACTGTGATCACTATGCATCTCAGGGGTCTGCCAGTTGTATCCCACTCCAGTGCTTTCTGTGAAATTTGCCAAACCAACTTAATTCACAATAGCTTATCCTAAACTTAAAAAAAAAAACAAAACCTTTGTTCTTTCTTCATAACTAAGCTGGGGGCACCAGTATGGAGAGGAAAAAGGAGCAGCAGCCCTAACACCTCTTCATGTGGTTCGCCATGTGAGCATCGAAAGTGTTTCATGCTTCCATGGACAACAACTACAGAATGTGGAAACCAGTGTTAACCTGCAGGTCTGTCAGACTCTGAATCGGGTACTTTGATTGATTAGAGCCTATAGACACCTTTCATCCAGGACCTGATGTCATGGAACAGCCAGTAAGTGGAAGCACCATGGTTCCCCCAAATACCCAAGACTTCTAAGGCAGAGCGTGGCTCAACTCTGATCTGTTTCTAAAGGACAGGGATAACTCCAAAGGACTCCCACTGTACATGCAGCCAATGGTGTAAGGTCTGGGACCTCCACCACATAGGAGCTTTAAAGAAGGTTCCCAGTTATGGATCTGTTTTCCTTCTTTCTCCTGGTCTATGTGTCTATAGAATGAACCTTTTAATCCAGCAGAGCTTGTCACATTTTCAATTTCTGTGCTAAGTAAAACAACAAAAAGTAAATTATTGTTGCATATGTAATGGACATTAGGAGGGAAAAAAAGTATGAAAGAAATTCTATTAAGCCCACTGCCTGCTTACCTTGTTCCCAACATGGGCAAGCCTGCCTAGGAAGCAAAGCCTTACATCTTCTCTAACAAAGCTTTGACGTTCACGAAAATGTCAGCAAAAGTTGCCAATAAATACTAACTGAGGCTGGGGACCGGGAAGGGGAAGCAGGTTTATTTGCACACGTTTTCATTAGCACACGCGCGCACACACACACACACACACACACACACACACACGCACACTTGCAGGCACACAATGATGCTGTCTATCCAGAACATGTGCGTTGAGGGATCGGGTGGGGGCGGGAAGGAAGGAAAAAGTGGATACCAGCAAGGAAGATATTTAAGGAAAGCAATGATTGAACTTTAAAAAAAAAAAAAAAAAAAAAATACTGCAGACTCAAAATGCTGGCGGCAGACTGACTGCTATTTTGGCCAGAACTGTTGATTTCTGAGAGGTTTTCTGCTTTTATCCATTTGCGTCTTGCACATGTGGGGTGTGATGGGGCTGAACTAGGTGTGGCTGACTTTGAAATTCAAGCTCGAGATGGCTATGGTCCCTGAACAGCGGAAGGGGTCCTGCCAGGGCTGGCTGGGGTAGACGGACACAACCTCTGCTAGTTCTGTAACTACCATAGTATACGCCTTATCTCCCCTCCATTTAAAGGATTTACCTATCTATCCCGCTGCAGACCCACTCATTGAGTAAGCGCCAACAGCATATGATTGTGTAATTAATCTGGTATTGTGAATAAAGGCGCAGCTGCAATGGTCTCGTGGATACGTTGTCAAAAGAAAACAATGTAACGTTAAGCCGCTGACTGCATATTCTGTTACAAAGAGGGTTTATGAGAAGTTAAATTCATAAATCACAGATCGTTTTATAATAATAATAAATAATATCTGACCTTTGAGAGGGAAGGCTTGAGTGTTCTTCATTTTGCCTTGAAATATATTCTGATATATGATACCTAAGCTTTAACCCGATTCTTTGTTTTGAAAACAAACATTCCCCAGAAATGATGGATGGGAGAAGGAGCTATAGAAATGACCTTTGACTGCATGAGATCTGGGCATTGTAGTTCTAACAAAGATCAGAGCCCAAAATATCAAGTTAAAAGAAAAACTCTTGGCATGTATCCAGTGTCTCATATAATAAAAATGCAATTTCTAATACTATGCAGAAATGGAGAGAAAGGGGACATTCATTATGGGAGGGAAAAAAACATATTATTTACATGGGTTTTATCTTTCTTTATGCAGATAAGGCACAGAGAGCACTTTGTGTCTAATTAACATTCTGTGCCTCTCCATGGGCCGACCTTACCGCCTCCACCCTCACCCAAAGCACAGCCATATTTTGTGCCCAGCCCTATGTACATATATCCAATTGGTGAGCGAGGCTTGAGAGATAGAGTTAGACAAAGGGAAATAAAAACCTTGTGTTCGGGTACTTAATCTACAGCCGTAAACTGTAGCCAAAGTCAGGGCCTAGCAAGAAGCTGACCAAGGACTGTAAAGTTGAAGTATGTCTAACCAGACTTGATGAAGTATGGTGTCTTGTATATCTCCAAGAAACACTTAAGAAAAAGGAATTCTGGACTCTCTCCACCGGACCCGCCGAGAGGAGAGGGGTACTCCTCGTACACTACATTAAGTACTCATGGTTTGATGGGACACCAAGTACTTGGCTGTGGTAGCCATTGTTTCTGTAGATTGTTTTCTTAGTCTGTGGCCTCAGTATCTCTCAGTGTCTGGGAGCCTCCATTTTCAAATGAGGAATCCATTTGACAAAGAAGACAAACTGTTCACCCTAGGAATACCGGGAAGGGGAGGGCAAGAGGCACGGGTGAGGTGGATCTGATCTGTGCGTCCCTTCCCTTTGTGCTGAAGAACACAACAAAGGCCTCTATTTTTAGCTATGGATTGGCATTGTATTACCAGGTACAGTGTATCGACCTGATAACGGGAGAGGGACTCTGGGCTGTCCCCAGCAAACACTGCAGTGTCACCAGCAGAAGCAGAAGCAGTTCATGCACACTAGCAAGATGAACCTTGAAGAACAATCCTAACCAAAAAGAAAATGAAAAAAAAAAAAAAACCTGGGCAAATAAGCATGGGAGTCTCCTGGGCAGATAGGCACGGGAGTCTCCTGGCTTACATGGCTTGGCTTATGCCATTAAAGAAGCAGCTTTCAGGGGTGTCAGTGTGGCTCAAAGTTGCTTCTCTTCGATGCCATGTTGAAGGAGTTTATGGGGCAGGAAAATTGCAATTATCAGAAATGCCCCACACCCTGGGTGTGTAGCTGCAGCTTGTCATATAAGCTCCCAAATCTGGGGGAGAGGCCATACTCCCCTTGGGCCATGTCAACCATGCTTTCTGGAGCATCTGACAGACCCCAGAACCACAGTTAGGACCACATCAGACTGGATTTCGATGCTTTCCTCACATCCCGGCTGCAGCTCCATGTCTCCAGTGCCCACCCACTCTGTTCCCTGCTGACACCACCTGGCTCTTTACTCATCAGGCCTGGGTCACATGAGACACGGAGGTGACTATTACTAAGTTTTTCTTATTGAACCCAATTTTTGGTTTTGGTTTTGTTTTAAAATCCTCTTCTTTTTCCCACAGAGGACAATCCAAATCCCTTCACCTTTCTCTACCCTGTATGGACACTCAGGACATACGGACTCTTTAAGTACCGAGAGCCCTTCCTCTCTGCCTACGGGAATAAGCGGGGAGACAGAGAGAGAGAGAGAGAGAGAGAGAGAGAGAGAGAGAGAGAGAGAGAGAGAGAGAAGACACTGAAGCTGATCAGCTTCGAACTGGCCCTGTGTGGTGAAGAAGACCCTACAGGAACCCCACAAAGTTATCTCCAAAGTGGCAGTGAACCCAGTGGTGCACGCTCCGCTGCCCGTGGGCACTCACTAAGGGCTGTGAGCTGTGCCTTTTCCTCCTTCTGACCAGTTTCTCATCTGCAAACTGGAGCTCTGTGAATGATAAGATCTCCCTCCCCGAGACTAAAGGCTCTCAGGACGGCAGAATGCTCGCGTTGAATGTTTGTGACTCCTTTATCCTGGCCGGCCAGCACAAATCTGATTTCATTCTGCCTTCTTTTGAATCACACTATGAGATCACACTAGGCAGTGAAGCTGGCCTTGAACTCCTGATCTGCTTTGGCTTCCCAGGTGCTGAGGTCATAAGTGTATGCTACCATATATGAATACTTCTTTAACATCTCAAACAGCCTTCTATATTTCTATAAATGTTTTGTTTATAGAAATATAAATTATATGTTACAAATTTATTATATATTATATATCTTATATCATATATATTATAAAAAAAATTTATAAAATGGAGAAAGGCACAAAATGAAAACATTTCTGAATCTACCATTAGCTGATAACTACCCGCTAATTGTTTACACAGCTCTTTCTGGTTGCACTCTTTGAGGTATGATTGGAACATACATCTTAATGTATATTTCACATTTACAACCCACTATTTAAACTTTGGTGTGTGTGGAGATGTGGCTGGGTGGTAGAACTCATGCACAAGGCACTGAGTTCCGTTCCCAGTACCACAGAAAGCAAAAGAAATTAAGGGTGGTTGGAGAGATGTCTCAGCAGTTTAGAGCACTGCTGTCCCCACAGAACAACTTACAGTCCCTACTACAAGAGATTTCACACCCTGTTGTGTCCTCCGTGGACACTTGGATGAGAATGTACACAAACCACACACACACACACACACCTAAAAAAGTAAATTCTAAATTGTGTGTGTGTGTGTGTGGCTTATACTCATATAATGGAGGTGGAAGGTTCATATATCACGGTGCACATGTGGAGGTCAGAGGACACTTTTGTGAAGTTGGTTCTCTCTTTCCACCTTTACCTTGGTTTTCAGGATTGAACTCAGATCTCTAGGATTGTGTGGCAAGTGCTTTTACCCTCTGAGCCATCTTGCTAGCCCACACCTGCTGTTTGAACTATTTTTACTTATTAATAGACTATGAGTGAGACCTCTCAGACCCAGAAAGACAAACATGGTATGTACTCACTTATAAGTGGATATTAGCTGTAAAGTAAAGGATAATCAGGCTACAACCCACAGGCCCAGAGAGGCTACGCAACAAGGAGAACTCTAGGGGAGATGCCTGGGTCTCCCTGGGAAGAGGAAATAGAATTTTACATGTGTACTGGGGATGGGTAGGGATGGGAACGGGTTGGGGTGTGGGGATCAGGTGGGAGAGAGAGGGATTGAGTAAGAGAGTATGGAGAGAGATGACTGGAATCAGGGGGTGTTGGGGGGGGGTGATGTGAAAACCTAGTGCAATGGAAACTCCCTGGAGTCTACAAGGATGACCCTAGCTAACCTAGCTAAGGCTTCTAGTAATGCAGGATATGAAGGCTAAACTGGCCACCTTCTATAACCAGGCAAGGCCTAAGTAGTGGGACTGGGAACCAACCTGGCCTCATCTGCAACCTGTCCTGCCTGCAAGATGTGCTGGGGGAATAGTGCCTCAGAACTTGTGGGAGTGGTCAAGCCATGAGTGGTCTAACTTGAGGCCCATGCCACCAGAGGGATCCCATGCTGGACACTGTCTGGCTAGCTAGGAACTGGAAGTTGGATGGCCAGAGACCGAGGGCAGAACCAAACACAAGTGGCCAAAATATTACTAATAATACTAATAATAACAACAACAATAATAAATGATTTTAAAATTAAAAGTAACAGATTCAAGTATCTTAATTCACTTAAATAAAATTTTATATTCAACTAGGTAAACAAAATTGAAGTTACATATAGTTTTATCCACCGTTTTCTCTTCTGTTTATGCTTCCAAGTTGTTAGTCTTCAGTGCATGACGATTATCAGCTATAAATAGTGAAAGTTTCCTGTAGCTGTGACCTCCGTCTTGCTTCAGTGCAGGGATCTCAATGCCCTGTTTAATTGAGCTCCCTGGGGTGGGGGAGGGAGGGCCTTATCCTTCCGGATTGGGAAACTGTCTTCCTGACATATCGTTTCAAAGTTCTGAATTCCAGAAAGGAACTTGAGCTGTGGACCCAAGGACCCTTCCCCAACTAGTCCCTAAGGGCCGTGATGTCCTCTGCACTTTGGGAAGCTTTGCATACAATGTCCCAATTTAGCATGATCTATCTGCTCAGAAATTTTGAGTACCAGCCCTGGCGCTTAATGAGACTCTACGGCTGCAAGAATAGCAAGTGATGTATAAAACGCCGAACAATAATAATTCAACATAAGCTGAATTTAAAAGCATCATAAAAGCCATAAGCCAATCCCCAACAAAAGAAGACATCTTGCTAAAACCCACATCGGTGGCAAGCAGGGGCCTTGGCCACTTATCTGCTCCAAGGGGAAAAGGATGTGGAAGGGGCTACACATTTACAACCCAAGTGCTCTTGAGCAGACTCCGGATTCAGAGAGTAAGCCCCCCTCCCCTTGTTTTCTTTCCTCTCAGCTGAGGGAGAAGGGAAAATGCCACAGCATGAAAGCACAGAGGATTCAGTGTGAGGAAGTTCTATCGGGATACTTGAATTTTTCTTCTTACAAAATAGATAAACCATTCCCTCCTTTTTTAATTTTTAAAACACAGTAATACAGTTTGCTCTTTGTGGAATTCAGAGACATCGAATCTCGCACGTTCGAGGTCTGGGGGAAACAGAAGAAAAATACAAGTTTAAATTCCTGTGGTGGATTAAGAATTAATTCAAGAATAATTCAGCAATTAGTGCCCCTACGAGGTAGCCAACAGCATGGACTCCATGTCACTGTGAGTCCTCAGAAGGCCACCACCACGATCATGTCCATGTTTAAACCAAAATCAGGCATTAGGGATGGATGTGAGGGTGGGGCACAGCTCAGTAATAGAACCATCGGCTATCACATATGAGCAAGGCCCCGGGTTCACAGCCCCGGGTTCACGGCCCCGGGTTTGGTCACCCAGCCTGGAAAGGACTCTCAGGAGACCCTATGAAAAAGATTGGGGAAAGAGTCACACATGGAAGTGACAATACCAAGAACCTGGGGAGTGTCATGGCTGCCAGCAGACACCCCACATGAGCTGGGTAATATTTCTGGAGCAAGTTGCATCCTGATATTTTAAGCTGAGAGTTTTATTGCTGCTGAGACCATACAGTTGAAAAGGAAATTGAACAGCCTTCTCTCTAAATCATCTGATTTATAGAAATTGAAATTGATTCATATAATTGGAGACCACTAATTATAGGAGTTGAAGAAGAAAGATTGTATGCCAAAGTTCTAATTGCTGAACTATCAAAGTTAGTCAAGATTTGTTTCAGGGAAGGAAGAAAATTATCCTTTTCTGTGGGGTGCCAGGGACAACGGTCACTGTGTTAGTTTACTGCCGTCTCTGCACTTCACAGAAGCCTTTCTGAGAATAGAACAGGAGGTTTGAGCTTCCTGAGATAGGCTGGCAAGGGCTGGTTTGGTTTTTTTTTTTTTTTTTTTGAATCCTGTATTATTGTTATGGGAGTAATGTTATGTCATAAAATACGTAGAGGAGACAGTATGTTTTGAGCATAGACACCTGTAATCCTAGTACTCAGGAGGCTGAGGCAGGAGAGTCACAAGTTCAAGGTGAGCCTGGACCACACAGTCTCAAAGAAGAAAGAAGAGGACCCCATAGTTGTATTGTCCCTTTATAACCATCTCTGTCTTTCTTCTTTGACTTACCATGTTGTGCCTACCTTAGACCTACACGGCCATGCTCCTCTGGTCTCTGCTTATTTCTTTTCTTCCTGTGAAACACGCCTGAAAACCATCATTTTAATTGACTGCATAACTGTCCATCAAGGAGAACTGGTTCTGTGCAATACCCCAGTGCCTCACACTCAGCTCAACTCCCATTCTAATTTTTTGACATTTTAAATGATGCTATAATGAACATTTTTCACGCATATAGCTTTTTTTTTTTTCATACTTTGGATAAATTCCTTAAAATAGATCCTCAGAAACAGAATTACTGGGTCAATGAGTTTAGCGTGTTATTACTCAGGATGGGTATTGACAAGATGTCTTCTGCAGGCATGTCAGCCACTCAGAATGCCACCAGCATTATTGGTACTTCTGGTTGCCAGAGTTCTCCTTTTTAATATTTGTTGTAATTCAGTAAACCCAAAATGGCAACCGAGGTCTATTTAAGTTGTCAAGTTTTAAATACTGAAGAAAATGATCCGTGTTCCCCGTATTTAATAGATTTGTTTCCCCTTACAGGAATTACCTGTCCTTGCTCTTTGTCTAATTAAGGAAATATTTATGGAATAGTAGAACAAGAGGGGCAGAAACAGTTAAGAGATTGCAGAGAATGCACAGGGTACCTGGAGAATGAGAGCCCCGCCCTTTCCCAACGAGTAAGGCCATCTTACTGATGGCCAGTCATCAACTGATGAGTGGCAGCCAGACCAGACTCAGAGCATCGCCCCCCAGCCTTCACCTCTTGGAGTCAATCATCTGTGTTTTCCCTGCTTAGACTATAGCTAGAATATGTAAAAGCAGGACTATAACATCTCCCCTGGAGATTTGATGTTTATGCTAATGAGTTAGACCAAATAAAGAAAAAAGTTGAGAAATCGCATTAATTTGGATCAACTAAACAACACCAACAGTAGTCTGATTTTCTCCTCCACAAACCTTATAGCACTTTACAAAGTAATTAATTGTTGTAACAAAGAAACTGGCCCCTCCCCTCCTGTGTCCCAGGAAAATTAAGAGCCACTACCCTGAGTTATGCTAGACTTCCCTAAAAGACCAGTAGGAGGTAGCAGGATGGTGGTGGTGGCAGTGGTGGTAGTAATGGTGATAATGAGGAGGAGGAGGAGGAAGAAGAGGAAGAGGAGGAAGAGGAGGAGGGAAGAGAGGGGGAACTGGAAGAAAAAGATCAGGAGGAGTTGGAAAGAAGAAAAGAAAGGGAATGAATTACAGGAAGAGAAGGAGGATGTGGAGAAGGGAAAGAAGAATTAGAAGAAGCAGATGAGCTGGAAAAAAAAAGCTGGAGGAGGAAGAGAAGAGAGGGAGAGACAATCTTCTACACAGCTGAATTTGGATTTCTGAAACAAGGATTCAGGAAAATATATAGAGTGTCTCCTGGGTGGCCAGGTGTAAGAGCAAAACAGCAGAACACCCAAGAGATGGTGTGGTTGGGATGCACAGGTGGGCTGAGGACCTCAGAGACCAGCTGGGAGCCTCCCTCAGTCTTGGTGTAATGAAACTATTGCTTCCAAAGGAGTCTTCGTAGGGAAGCAGAGGCAAGCCTGTCAAAAGGAATGGAGAAGTGCTCCAGGGAGATAGAGCTAAGGACCCCAGAAAACGAAGGTATGCTGCAAGGTGCCCAGAGGGAGCCTATGAGAATTGGAAGGAGAATGGGGGAGAGAGCTGGCTACAGAGGCCGGGGCTGGCCCCGAGTGAGGGTCTCATGATATCGGCAGCTGCTTTCAACTGAGCAGCACCTTGGCCTGGTGTTACTTGTTAGATCTATCTTTCTAGCTGGAGCAAGGTTTGGTTTAGGAGCACAAGCTACAGGGGGATATACCGAACTGAAGCTGTTTAAAGGGAAAACGCAAGAATCTGAAGCAAAGTTTGGTAAACTCGAAGAAAGGACCATGCAGCATGGGGAAATGGCATAGGAAACCCTTTGGCTGCTTCTTGGGACTTTGGCAAACTGATGGGCCAGAGGGTCTTTCCAGCAACCTGGAACCAGATGAGGTTGAGGTGCCCTGTGACATGTTGTAGCATACTGGCACAGACCCTAGCTGGGATCCTGGTGCTTTTTCAAGAACAATTCTTGGAGGCAAGCTGACTCTGGAGAGGGGGAGACAGCCTGCCTAAAGACCTGTAGTCACAATGTAACCCCAAAATAAAGGCTAGAACCTAGAGAAGAGAAGGCAGCATGGAAAGGACCCAGGTATACACATAAGGGCAGTCAAGGTCACTGGTTCAGATGAGCCAAGGGTAAGCAAGAAAGACATTGAATGTAGCCTCATAGGTAGGCTTAGACCTTCACAATGAGACTAAGAAGGTAGGATTTCCCAGTGGTCTTCTTGGTTACAAAGAGCCACCCTGCCAGGAAAGGTAAAGGGTGGGATTCTGTACATGGGACCCTCACTTCATAGGGTCCTGCATGGCCAAAGGTGGAAGACAGGGCTGAGGACAGGGTTGAGAAATGGCATCATCATGTGGCCATGAGCTTGCCAAAGCCACCCAGACAGATGGCATTAATACATGCTGTACGTCAGACATAAATCTCCCACCTCCATGGTGCAGGAAGCTGGGGGGGGCAGGGGGCGGGCACGCTAACAGGAGTGCTCTCTACCTGACTGTCTGTTGAACCTAGTAGCTGGCTGCAAAGTTAGGGCCATTTCTTTGGAGGAGAAAAATGTTCTTGCTTTTATTTTATCATCTATCTCGATCTTAATTCATCTTGATGAGAACTTCATTTTGCAAACCCGGGAGAATATAATTGAAGGTGGGTTTTTTTTGTGTGTGTGTTTTGATTTTTTTTTTTAAGTTCAGGCTGAGTTCTGACTGGGGATGAGGAATTAATAAAAGCAGAAAAAGACAAGACTCTTGGACAACTATAATTATGATGCCATAACTTCCTCCAAAGCTAACAGGAGTAGTGAAGCTAGTCAGGGCAGGGTCATGATGCTGATGTACCAGATGAGAGAAAGCAGCATGGACTTCAAGGGAAGCTCCAGCCCTTCCTGGGCGATATTGAAGATGTATCTTACATCCTGCTTGCCCTTGGAGGATAAGATGGATAGCCTATGAAAATACATCCAAGTTTAAGTATGACCGGAACTTGCTAAAAGTTATGTGCTACAAACATGAGCACATAAACTCACCACTAACCAACACATGCCTGAATTTTAGGACACTGGAATTCAAAACACTTGGAGTAAACCCAGGTGAGATTATGAGTTGTAAGAGTGTGGGCAAAGCAGATGGAAGACCAGTGGAAGATCAGTATGAAGCAGGACATAGGGATAGTTCTGAGACCCACCCCAGTGGGGAGGAGGGGAAATTAAGGAGAATTGAAAATACAGGGTAGGTATCCAACCTACACATCTAGAACATCCACTCAAATGCCTGCCTGTCCACCAAGATTCCCACAGGCATGGATTAACACACACTTATATGCATACACATGAGTGACTGTGCACACAAATATACATGTTGTTATGCAACTCATGCACACATGTTTACACATACAAACACAGGCACACATGTAGAGATGCAAGTGTATGAAGGACTGAGGATTTGATTAAAGTATAGGAAGATAAGGGGGTGAGTTCCTAGGGACTGTGGCAGAGACCTGAGGTGGCCTTACCTTTAGTAAAGTTTGAGACAAGGAACACAGTGTAAAACACAGTTAGAAAGCCCTTTGGAGAATTTCAATTCAGAGCAAAATGTGACTAGACAGAAGTGGAGTATGCTGCAGGGTCCATGACACTGTCGTGGAGGCTGAGAGGAGAGGGTCCCAAGGAGGAAAACCACCTATTCACCATGGAGACAGATAAGAAGGATCCCCAGAGCCTGTGTCTGCCAGACAAGCATGCCAGTCTCCAGACTCCAGTGAATTCTGCTTTGTGATACCAAGAGAGCTTGTACAGACAGTGCCAGGCTCTGTGGTGACAGATGAGGACGTGTGGAGAAAGGCATGTGATCTGCAGGTCACGGGCTACTGACCCCAAGCCTGATTTGAGAGTGTTTCTTACTTTGCTCCAAGAATCTGGAGAAGCTAGAACATAGAACGGCTATCCCAAGCCCAGTATGTGCTTCCAGAATTGGCTGGGTCACTGCAGCCTGAATGCTGGGGAGTAGCAGACTTCATTCAACATCGAATCTGTGTCTCCAGGGGGCACTTCCATTTCCATGGGGGTAACAAAGGGAGGTGTGAGGCCAAAGAAGAGGATCTGTGGTGGATCCCTGGCTGGCTAACCAGCCCTGCCCACAGGGTACCAAGTAAAGCACCAATGTCACAGGTAAGCAGCGCCCCTGTGGGGTGTGGCAGTGCACCCAACCCAAGCCTGTGTTGTAGAACCGTCGTTTATCTATGCTCACATAAAATCCAGGACGACAGAATGGTGCAAGTATGGGTGGCCAGAACTGGGGGCCTGGGGTGCAAGGGAGGTCCCATGAGCAAAAGAACCCTTACTGCTTTGTGATCCTTCCAGTCACCAGGAGACAGTAAGTGGTCGAATTAAAAAGAAAGTGGTCAAGTGTCCAAATTTGAGGTGCCGGAGAGACAGCTGCCAACTTTAGTGTTTCTCCTTCCATAGGCTACACCTCCATCTGCAGCAACCTGTGTCCCGTCTCCTTCTACATCTCTCAAGTTTCTTCTTGAGAAATGAGAAAGCAAAGGACTTGGAAAAATGTGTGAAGAGAAGCCAGGCTCCCACGCTTTCTGGAGTCTCTTCTTAGGCATCCTTTGTCCAGGCTCACCTGTTCCTTGCTAGTACCATGTACTTAGTTCTGCCATAGAGTCTGGCAAAGCCAAGTCATCCACTTCCCAGGGAAGCCAGGCACTGCCCCCGCCCCATTCTCTCTCTTTCCAATGCCTGGGGTTTCAAAGCCCTGAATGAACATGGAAATCTCACACTGAAAGTGATGGACAGTCCATCTGCAATGTTATGTCATGATGCTGAGATGCATTTACTGGGTAGAAAATGGGACTTTCCTGGCCCAAGAAAGGATGTAAGGGATCAACACAGGGATTACTACAAAGAAGCAGCCTGTGTCCTGTCTTTTTGAGGACATGTATACATGATCAAGAGTGTTGGGTCCTTCCTCCAGAGCCCATGTAATAATACAGGAGGCAGGCTGGGTCTTGATCACCAACCACACTGGATCAGAAGGCACAGACTAAGAACATTATTAGCCTTGAGGCTGCTAGACATCTGTCTTTCGGCTGTGAGACAGTCAGGCATGACCTCCTTGACCCTTGTGTCTATACTTTAAGGATCATATTTCAGGGCAGTTTAGAGGGAGAGGGAGAAACAGATGGAGACGGGGAGATAAGTGAGAGAGACAGAGTGAGGGAGAATATACACACTACCTGGGTATTTGCTATACACTACTGGCTTTTTAGTGGAGGACAGTGGTCATTTAATCCTCGCATCGATTGTATTGACATTGTTACTCTGAGGTAAACATGAAGAAACTGCCTCTCTACTGCATCCCTCAGATGATGAAATCAGAACTAGCTGACTTCCCTGAGACCATTATATGCAAGGATTTTCTAAGATGAGAGCTCTCCAGACCCTTCACTGGCTGCTCAGGAAGGGATGGATGGACAGCCCACCTGAGGCACATAGGTACAGACAGAAGTCAGGGGCCCAGAGTGAGGCTCATCCCCTCCAACCTTGAAACCTGTGCCCGGAGCACACAGGAAGTTTAGGTTAAATCAGCCCAAATGACTTCATACCATATATTTCTTGGTGTCTAATTCACAAGATCAAAGATAAAACTTTCTCTAGAAGAGACGGGGAGTATATGAGGGTTCTCCATGGAAACAGCGCCTTGGGATGTGTGGTCAGTGTGAACCCTAACCACACATGCTCCTCTGTTCTTCAAGCCCCTTTCAAGACTGGAGACGCCCAGGACTGGAGATGGTGGGACTGTGGAAGGCAGTATGAGCAAATCAACTTATTTAAAAACTTATAATGAAGCTGGTTGTTTTCCTTTGGTTAATGTAGTAGACAGGTGTTTGTTTGTTTTTGACGCAGTCATCCTGTGTTGCCTAGGAAAACCTCAGACTCACTGTGATTCTCCTGCCTCAACCTCTCCAGTGCCAAGATTTCAAGTCTTTGCTACCATGTCTTATGGCATGGTCCTTATGGAGTAAGACTATGCCTTTGGCTGTCTTGAGGCTCTTCCTGCAGCAGACAGTGCTCTAGTGAAGGAGAGGAGTCATGTTTTTACCACCACTGTCCTAGACTGGGATGAAGACTGTGAATTCTCTCCTTTGCAGAAATTCTTTCTGCTATCCATGGAGCTCCGGGGATCGGACGACTGTGCCCAACAGTACGCAACAGAGATGTCAGAATCCCCAAGGACAGAGCCCTGGCCTCCTCTCCTCCAAAATCAGAGAGGGGCTCCTGGCCCAGCACTCCATGTGAATTTCTGGAGTGTCTGAAAAACTAAGCCCTTGCATCTGACTGTTAAGTCTTCCAAGCCCCAAATCCGTGACTTTAATCAACCTCTTTCCTTGACAAACTCCCAGCACCTGGTACTTAGTTACAGCTGTGGAAAGTACCCCAGTGCTCCACAAACTGGGGAGTGTCTAAAAGACAAGAGGTACCAAAGTCTGTTGAAAGCCCTGGCTTCTTGGTGACAGAAAGCGAACAATCCTACTTACAGGGCAAATCGTGTGACAGGAAGCCAGAGGCTGCTCTGCAAGCTTCTGTACATGACAGTTTTATAAGGATGCTCATGTTTTCTATTACTGTGGGGACCATTGATGCTTGTTGTGGCATCATGAAGAATGAATACAATTGCATCGTGGATTGCCAAAGGGGACAGGAGACAGATATCACCTCTGCCTTCAGGAAGCTCACATTCTAGTCCTGACAAAACATAAATAAGACCATTCTATATCTCCACCTGTGTGAGGTGATGGGGGGCAACAGGAGAAAGGGACATGCACAGGTCAGACACAAGATACCACCAGAGTGTTTTTGGAGAAACAACAGAAAGGGCTGGAGAGCAGTGGGTGAGGAATGAGCCATGGGCAAGGCAAAGGGGCTCTGTGGTATCGGCACTACTGCAGGAAGCCACTCGCCCCTTTAAGCATCCTTTCTTCATCTCTGAGGGGTTTTGGAGCCACTAAGAGAGACCTGAGAACTTTGAGAGTTGACACCCACCCCAGAAATGTCCCCATTCCTGCCATGCCTCTGTCTCCCACCATAGGGACAGGGAGCTACCAACTCGGTATTCCTTCTTAGATCTAAAGTCAGGCCAAGCAGATAACCATGGAAAGTATTTCCTTCTTTATTAAGCAATATTCCTTCATGGAGGATCAATGTTGAGCAGTTTGACACTTATTGCTCCCTCGAGGAGGCCAGCTCTCATTGAACTGTGTGCAGTCGGCGTCCACAGCTCAGCTACACTTCCCTGCTTGGTAAATCCACATGTACCATTAGCAGGTAAATTAAATTAGCTGGAGCTGTTTACCTGCTTTAGAAAGGAATCCCAAAATGGAGGACTGGGGTCCTCTGAACCCCATTTTCTACAGGGCTAACATCACTGAGGATCAGAGGCCTTCACAGGATGAGTTAGGATCACATCAGTGGGCTGCAGGTGAAACAGGAGCGGCTGTGTAGCCCCAGGGAGGAAGAGGCTGGTGAGAGTCAGGAGACCTTGTCTCCCCAGTGCTCAGCAGCCACTTTGTTCTCAGAGGATGGGGCCTTAGAGGGCATTAGAACAGTCCAGGAGAAAGAAATGGGGCTCAAAACTAAGAACAAACCTCCTGAACAAATGTCACTGTAATGTGGCCAGTGTCTGGGGACGTTTCACAGGAGGACTCAGAGGGTTATAGATCTTCAAGATGGTGGGGGAGGGGGACACCTCCCAGCTCTGCTGGAAACTAGCAGCCTTACTCATAGACAGATGGAGAGAGATGGGTAAGGTCTTTGAACCTTTGCTAGGTTGGGTCTGGCAACAGGAAAAAGGGGTGGGAAACAAAGATGCAGATAGGAACCACTTGTCAGAGCTTCAGACACAGTATTTGAACTCTCTGTCTCTAAATATGTGGGCTAAGTGAGACTCTTTTCTTTGTAAATTTCCCAGACTCGGGTATTTTGTTATAGTAATAGGACACAGACTGCACAGACCATATTTTTTATGGTCTTGCCATGCTGACATAAAAAGTATTAAGCCTGATTGAGTCAAAATATGGAACTAAGGAGGTAAAGCATGTGCCAGGCAAGCATGATGACCTGATACTGCCTGCCTGCCATCCCAGTGTTCCTATGAGGAAACAAAGCTTACAGGCCAGCTAGCCTGGTATACACAGCATCAAAAAAGGGAGAGTCTCTGTCTCAACAAAGTAGAAACTGTCCTCCACATGCACACCATAGCGCCTGCATGTCCATCCTCACACACACAAATGCACATGCATGTGTTCGTGCCTGTGCACACACACACACACCATGAGATTCACTTTGAGTCCTATCAGTCATATGAAAAAAGAAGCTGCAGAATTACAGGCACCATTTAGAGGAGAGAAGGAAAGGAGAAGAGAGTAAAAGGGAGAAGAAGGAGAGGAGAGAAAAGGAAGCCATGAGTTCTGGAGGGAAGAAAGGGTGGGAGGGGCTAACCGGCAGAAAGCTGAGACTAGTTTGGGAATAAAGAGGGAAGATAAAAGCAGATCAAGAGAAGGAAGAGAGGCTATAACACACTAACCGAATCCCATGCTGGACTTTAAATCCTAGCCACTGCCCACCAGATATTGATAATGACAGATGATAGATATAGAAGTGACTGAGAAGTTGCCCTTGTCTGTCTTCCCTCTTAAGCACCAGCCTTCAGGATACAGACCAACATGGGCAGGAGAAAAACTCAAACTACTTCAGTGCTTGGTTGCAAGAGCCTTGGCAAATGTCCTTGGTGGCCAGTGCTCTGAAGAGATGGAGTGGGACAAGAACTGTAGTGCTCACAAGGAACCAAGGTAGGCCATTGTCTGGGACGTGGGTACTCCAGAAACATCAGGGAAGACAAGTCTAGAGCAGAGGTTCTCAACTGGTGTGTCCCCACCCATCAGATATTTACAATTCATAACAGTAGCAAAATTACAGTTATGAAGTAGCAACGAAAATAATGTTATGGTTGTGGGGAGGAGTCCCCGCAACATGAGGAACCATATTAAAGGGTAGAAGCATTGTGAAGGTTCAGAACCATTGGTCTACAGGGAAAGAAAGCATTAGGGGGCCAGAACCTGCACGTGGTTCAGAGCTCCTCATGTAGCTCATAGGGCAGCCATGCTAAAACCCCTTACCTCATACACATTCTCTCTCTCTCTCTCTCTCTCTCTCTCTCTCTCTCTCTCTCCCTCCCTCCCTCTCTTTCTCCCCCCCCCCTCCCATACACACACACAATTTTATTAAAATATGTCTAGGTTGGTCTTAATGGTGCATCCCTGGAGTCCCAAGCTGATGCAAGAATATGACAAGTTCTAAGCCAACCTGAGCTTCAGACTGACTTCAAAGCCAAGCTGAGCAACTTAGTGAGACTGTCTCCAAACAGAAGCTTCCTGTAGGGGAGGGCTAGGATGTAGTTCAACAGTTGGGCACCTACACTCATGAAGCCCCGGATCCTTCCTCAGTGCTAGAGATTAAGGTAAAGTCTGACCATGTGCAAATGGAGCACCACCATGTGCAAATGGAGCACTACCATGTACAAATGGAGCACTATCATGTACAAATGGGAGCATCGTGTGGCAGAGCACACTTGCAGGCAGTGAAGGGGACCTGGGAATATGAACAGAAAACAGAGCATAATGCAGTCGAAATTCATGACAAGCCAGACCCCAGGACCCAGAAAAGCCTCCAGGGTGGATGGAGCTTGTTCTCGGGTGGTTTCTCCTGCACTGTATCTTCAGTGAAACCAGGCCAGTTCCCATGCCCGAGCTCTGTGGCATGCGGGGCCAAAATAATGGTGACTGTTCTTCTTGGGGTGACTGAGCCCAGTTCCTCTGCCCAGCTTACCCTTACCTGAAGATGTTGAGATCTCAGTTTATACACCTCTTCCTGAGAGCTACAAAAGAGACAGGAGATAACAGTGTTGGTGTAGGGACATCGGGAACACTGTCCTGAATCCTGGGATAGCAGCGGCCTGGCTGACAGGCTGTCCTTTGCGGCAGCGTGGGCAAAGACTGACAAACAAGAGGAGGAGAGAGATGTATGCAGGATGAGTTCCTATTTGTCAAGTAGAAAGCTAAGGGCCTGCCTGGACCGGAATTGCCCGTGTGATGCTCTCAATCCAGCCAAGGATGGATTTCCCCCGTCGACCACGGCTGGTACTGCACTTATCCATCACCATACCGGTGACTTGGTGAGCACACAGGAGACTCCTCTGTCACGTGTAAACCAGCCATTTATTAATTTCTGCAACAAGTACCCAACTTCATTACTCACTTTGGAGATCGCACGCCGTGTTTACATAATCTTTCTCCGGCTACAGGCGTCGCGAAGCAATATCCCCGGGCAGCCGTCGCAGTGAGATACCAAGAGTAGTTAGGGATGGAAGTGTTACAAGCCGGTAAAGCAATGTAATTACACAGATCCAACCTGCAGCCGCCCTGCTTCTGCGAGTTACTCCTGGAATGCAATGTCAAAATTTGCATGCAGGATGCTGACCAGTAATGCGCATTTTAACTTACCAAGGCAAATAAAACTGCATGCCATATGGCTGATTAGAAAGACTCTCTCCTTTTCTGAACAGCTGGGTGAGTAGCGGCAAAGAGAAGGTGCTTGGCAGCTGCACCCTCTTAGCTGCAATGATGTTGCTGCACGAGATCTAGGCTGCCACAGGTATGAGGCTGAGACCCAGGGATAGCAGAGGCACAGGAGGGCCCTGTCTGAAGCAAGCATTCCTGCCACTGGAGCCTTGAAGTTGGGCTCATTTTACATATTACAAATGAAGTAGTGAAATGATGGCCTTGATACTGTTTGGTTCTGACTGCTTTCTCCAAACACAAATGGTCATTCTCAACTCTGGCTGAGCCCAGGTAGACTTCTGCTTGTTCTCAAGCAAATATCCCACAGGGCTTCTACAGAAACCTGTGATGTGACCAACATCCTCTGCACCCACTGGCGTTTCCCACATGGTCCCAGGGAGCCCTGGCTCTCCTCAACTATCTGCCCCTTTCTACCCTCCAGGGATCAATGATGGTCATTGGCATGGGGCTTATCACCCTAAGCACAGGTTGGGGGATGCTCTAGAGGTATCAGGGGACCTGATAATAATCCTACAAGATCTGGGTTAATAATCACAAGACCTGAATCAATCAGGTATTGGGACAGGGCAGTGTCCCAGGAGGCCCACAGGCACCTCCTCTTTATGAGCAATGTAAGCCTATTTACAGCCTCACTAAATCCTCAGCTGACTCTTAATGAATCTGTCCTCTTCCACACTGTTACCACGAGTCAAGCTCTCTGTGGCCTACCCCCTGGTTGATCTCAGTGTTCACCACCTGTCTCTGGCAAGATAGAGGAGAGTTTGGTACCCAAGGCCACTGAAATCCTGCTTCACTCTGTCCCCTAGTGCTCACTGCCTGTTTGTATGACTGCGTACTGAATCTCATTGCCTAGCCACCTGCCTTCTGCCTCTGCTTCCTTCATTAAGAAATCCCCAGCTCTCACAGAGTCTGTAAGTAGGCTTTGGCAGTTGGTACTCATGGCTTACTACAGATGCTTTTCCTAGGTTAAGGAAATATGGGTAGTGGGAATGTGTGCTGGTTAGTTTTGATTGTCAACTTGACACAACCTATAGTCATATGGAGAGAGGAATTGCCCAGAACATATTTCTCAGTGGCCATGACTGTAAGAAGTTGCGCTGATTGACGAAGGAAGTGGGAGGGTTCAATCCACTGTGGGTAGCACCATCCCTATGCATGTCGTCCTAGGCTGTCTAAGAAAGCTAGCTGAACATGAGCTTGTAAGTGAGTCAGAGTAAGCAATGTCCCTCCTTGGTTTTTTGCTTCAGTTCCTGCTTGAGTTCCTGTTCTGACTTCCCTCGGTGATAGACTGAAAGTGTCTAATGTAGCTGTCAGTCCACAGTGCATACAGACATCAGCTCTTAATCTTGGCCAACTAGCTGCTTGGTCTGTGAGCTTCACTGACATTGGCACCTTCCTGTTGGGTCCTTTCTCTTCCTCATTCCAGCTGCAGGGTGTAGCTCTACCTAATGCCTGTCACTGTGTCCCCCAGCCAGATCATCAAGTCCTCCTCTATGTTTGGTCTCAGCATTGACCCAGACTGGGATTCCATTTCTAAACGGCATAGGAAAAATTAGGTGCATCATAATGAACTACCAGTAAGATAGCACCCATGGGTGTAGTCAAGCACACCTATAATTCCAAAACTAGAGAGGAGACACAGGAGGATTGAAAACTCAAGGACTGGAATGGAAGCTCCGTGGCAGAGCATGTGCAAGGGCCTAGGTTCTGTTCCCCACACTGCAAACAAAAGCAGAGATGATGGGACAGTGAAGTTTCTTTTCTGAAACTCTGATGTCTGATGTGTCCACTCTGCTCTTAGCCTCCACCTCAGGACACCAGGGGCATAGAGGCACACACCTAAAATCCCATCACTCAAGAGGCAAGGGGATTGAAAGTCCTTCCTATCCCAGGCTATAAAGGGAGACCCTATTTAATAAAGAAAAGAGTGAGAAAGAAAAAAAAAAAGACATGTCTGCTAGAGAGGCAGTCAGTTTGGAGGCCCACTATGGGGGATATTTTTAAGTAACAGAGTCAGTGAAGGGACCTCAGCAGAGTGACAGGGTAACAAGTGGTGATGGGACTTCATTGCCACAGACCTGATCCCACAAGCCAGAGCCGGGAAGTACCACAGGGTTCTAGGCCAGGAAGGATACAGCTCAAGTGACCGCTCCGGAGCCTGGGCCATGTCACTTCTCACTAGCTCCCACGCTCCAGATTGTGACCATCTCTAGGAATTCTAGAATGTTCCGTATCAACTCCTGGAGAACCACTAGCTTTCACAGTTCACTCTGAGTCCCCACAGAGCATGGCTTTCCCAGCAGTGAGCTCAGACAAGAGAAACTTACATGGAGGGATCTGCCCTGCCTGAATCACCACCTCCCTCCTCTGCCTTTGCTACCTACAGCCTCCACACTCACTCGCCAGCTTCCAGCCCATGGGATGGCAGTGTTCTCTCCTCTATGTGCCAAGTGACAGTGAATCCCTAAGGCCTGGCATCACCAAATTCCAGCAGAATCAGGGCTGCCTGACTGACTATTTGCTCCATGAGACATCCAGAAAATCCCTTGTCCAGCGCACGGTGGCCCTGAGCCGCCACATTCTGTCCCGTGACAGACATTTCCTTCTGAGTCTAGAAAACAGATGTTTCTTAGGTTCTGTGTTATGAGCACAGAGTGTCTCATTGGACCCTTAGAAACTCAGTGCCCACCTGGGCCCCAAGATCTGACTAGAAGAGCGGTTCTCAGCCTTCCTAACGCTGCAACCCCGTAATACGGCTCTTCACGCCGTGCCGCCTCCCACTCGTAAAATTATTTTCATTGCTATTTCCTAACTGTACTTTTGTTACTGTTATGAATTATAATGTAAATATATGATATGCAGGATATCTGATAGGTGATCCCTGTGAAAAGATCATTTGACCCCAAAGGGTTGCGACCCATCGGTTGAAAACCGCTGGGCAAGGCCGACGAGACACCATTCTGAAGGCCCAGCCTTTTAATGAGTTCCCAAGGCTCACGTTTCACATCCCCAGGGCTGCACCCACGCCAGCCACTGTGGCCCTAGACCTTAGCCACCTGACTAAGGTGCTGACTAAAGGTGCTGCAAGGTCACTCTCTGGGGCTGAAAAGGCTCAGTATAAGCCTTCGCCTCCTCTGACATTTAGGGATGTGGGACGACAGCCAGTGAGCGCCACCCTGGCTTCCGACAGGGACTGGACTGTAAGGCTGGTACTCTCACCATGAACAGGAGGGAGGGAGAAAACCTTCAGAGCATTGCAGAGGCTCCTGGAGAGGTGGTCACCATGGCAGGATGAGGTCATCACTGTCCCAGAGAGGGGATCACACAAATACTGAAGGCTTACCTCTAGAGCCATACCCTGTGCCCATCTGAGATCTACAGAGACTCCCATGCACCTGGAGACACCACACTCACCTGAGGGCATAGTATTCTCCTGTTGCTATCTGATGGTGCCAGCATCCATACAGAACACTCCATATATTGCTACTTAGAGGATGTGGGGGCATCCAATCCTGCTTTGTCCTGAAGCAAATATTCTCTCTAGAGTCAATCAGCATGGTCTACATGCCACACTGTTGAGGACAAACCAACTCATACATGGCTGGCTGAGGTCTTGGGAACCTGAGAACTCAGGACCAAACTTATACCAAGAGACCTCGAGTCTACAGAGGACCTGGTGAGATGCCAGAAAGCAGGGCTTCCTGTATGTTCTAACCAGAATCCCAAAGCCACACCTGCCTGAAGATGAGCCAGCAATAGAGGGAGAACCCCCTATACACAATGCTCTGAGTTCGGAAAGGGCAGAGCCTGGTGAAGGCTTAGCCTTCCTTAAAATAAAAGGATTGATGTAGTTCATTATGCATCAGGGATGCCTACCTTCCTAATAAGAAGCCATCATGCAACCTGTACATTCAGAGAGGCACACAGTGGGACAGATCCACACAGCCCAATAAGTATGTCTGTACTAAAGCACAAATACACATCAGTGCAGTCACCTAACACAGCACACAACATACACCTGTGCCAACAAACACAACTACATACCATATCAACACATACAACTTTATGAACCCATGTATGAACAAACATGGGTATGCTCCATGAATCGGGCCAACACATTCACACTCCTAACACACGCCATGACAGCCACAGTGATATTTACAGTACACGTCGGTTGTGTGGGCCTTCCTTACACATACATGTACCTTCGCTCCCAAGCCATGTACCCCAACACATATTTGAACACTCACCACAAGTACAGGGACCCTGGATACCCTCAAAGAATTAAGCCAACCTAAGTATATGCATAGTACTAGCCCAAGATATACACTCAGCCCAATCAATATCTAGACACACACACACACACATCACTCATCATAGAGAAAGAATCAGTTAATCATCTTCCCACACCCACCAGGCTAAATACACTCTCACCCCCAAAAGAAGAGCCCTGACTCTGTTCCTGAAAGCAACCTTGAGAAGGTGAAGGCCAGGGACAGCCCAGAGTGTTCTAGGTTAGTGCAGCCAGTGAGAAATGGTTGCTTGGTTCAGCCCATGGTGCCAGGAGGCTAGCAAGACAACAAAGGCTCCCCCCTCCTCTGGAAGCATTCCCAGATGAGCCGCCCTCTTAATTTACACCTCAGAGGACGGGGTTGACCCCACTAGGAGGATTAGAGCCTCCTCCTTTCTCTTCCCATCTACCTGCCGGTGGGGTTCCCTTCTTCAGAAAGGACTGGAGCAGCAGACAGCTGACTTCCAGACAAGGCTGATGTGAGCATTATCCTCTCTTTGAGTCACTCACTGATCTCCCACCACCCACACACTGCCATAAAGGGTATGTAAAGGATCCCAAAAGGGAACCTGTCATTGGACGCCATGGGGAAACTGAGGCTTTTGTGAGCTCACACAAGGTAGACAACCAGAAGCCCCCTGGGTTGTGGTCCTGTACCTTGGCTGCATCCCTTTCTCCCTCCCTGTGTTGAGCCAGGAGAGACACACTGAGCTTGTGACCTTCAGCAGAGCTGGGGTTTGGAGGAATGGGTTCAAGTCTAAGGGTGGGGCTTAAAATTGGCTTCTATCGGCTGGGACTGAGCAGAGCCAACACCAGCCATCTTCTCTCTTTACTCCATTCTGGGAAGACAAGAGAGGACAACCCCACAGACGCACTCACAGGAAGCGGCATCCTCCAGTCTCCCTGCAGCCTGCTCTACCAGGAATCTCAAGCTGCTTCTTCTTCTGCTGAACTTTCTCCGTTCCTGGTGGACTACAGGCCCTGTGAGAGGCACTGCTACAATGCAGCTTTGCATGTGATTCACCGCCAGAGCCCATTTACACACAGCCTCTCCCGGAGCTCCAGACTGAGACACTACTTGACCTAAGGTGGGCAAAGGCTTCCTCAAAAACAGGACATCTTCCCCAGTTCAAAGGAATACTTGAACTCCTCATGAGCCTGCAGCATCACTCCCTGCATGCCCTTTCACCTAAATCAGATGAGAATTTGGGATCAATACATTGTTTTTATATGAAGAGGAGGAAAACCATTAGGCCTCTCCCTTTGCTTGAAAGATCTCTACTTCAACCAGCCAGTGGGTCCCACAAACTGGCTATAAGCAACTTGTTCTATGGCCATTCCCCAATGCCTTCCTCTGGTCTTTATAGGCACTGTACTAATATTCATACCCCAACACAGGCACATAGATATACACATAGTTTTTAAAATAATCTTTTTAAAATATGTTTCTAGACCCCTAAAAATGAGTATTCTTCTGCTGGGGTACATGGGTATAAAGTTTGAGTTCTGGCAGCCTGTTTGTTAGGAGGAGAGGGAGGCAGCACCCGATGACCACTGCAGATGCTAACTCCACCCTGTCTTAACCAGACCCACTGTTTCCCCAGTATCATAGGCTGATGTTGACCAGATCCAGTGAGGTTTAAATCAGCAAGGCCAGTCTTCTGGTGCTGTGTAAACTACAACGACCCATCGCTGGATGAATCTCCATTTCATGCCGATCACAAGACTCCATTCAAGGGAATGCTTTCTTGTGCTCAATCTACACTGTGCATGGACTGGCAAGTGCCACCATCATGCCTGTGTTGACAAGGAACACAAGAGGCTGAGGAGCTCTTGCTGGGTCACATAACTCCCCAGGGCCAGTGAGACAGGGCCCATATGTGAGAACATCCTCTAGCCATACAGATCTCAATGGGGCCTCTACGGCTGTAGAACTCTGCCTCCAGGTATGCTGGAGTTCTGGGAGATGGAAAGGACCCAAGAGGGAAGGAGACAGAAGGGGTCCACTCAGCCTCCTGCTCACCAGATGACATAATGGGGTTCAGACACAAACCAGTGTGAAGAACCCAGATTTGGTGGCCACAGCTGTAATCCCGGCCCTCGGGAGGTTCAAGCTAGAGAAGCCAGCTTGGCTTACGTGACAAGACTCTGTCTCAACTTCTCCACATATATACCCCAAAGTAAATAAAAACAAACTCCAGATCTGTAAGACCCCCCAGACTTGAAAACTCTGGTCCTCTACTGAGCCCAACAGAAGATGAGCCCTACAGAGTTACACACTGGCCATGGTGACTTCTGGATGTGAACAGACTTTCTTTCACTGTGATCAAGTACCTGACATAAAATAAATAAACCTTGAGCCTTTTGGCTCAAGGGTTCCGACAGTTCAGTCCAGCGTGGAGGGAGAGCATGGTGGGAAATCATGTTTTACATCACAGAAGCCAGAAATCAGAGAAAGGGATATGCGGGAAGAAGCCCTTGCAAGAGGTAACCGCAAGAACACAACTCTATTGACCTTCTTCACGTAACTAGGCTCTACCTCCTACCTTTGCCGCTGTCTGTTGTAGAAAATGCTTCTCCTAGCAATAGCTGTTACCTTTATCAGATCAGCTGCACCTGCTTGCAAAAGCCCATCAAACATATGGGACTGTGGCACTACCTTAAAGAAAGACAGTGTCCGAAGGTCACTGAACCCTCACTTGAGTTTCCAGTCACTCCCCCGCCACCCTGCAGCCATTTGTATATGATTCTGTACTAAGTGCATGTTGCCTCGGGGTCTTGGGAGGTACTAGAGAATACAGATCAAGGAAAGTTAATTGCATAGGACCTCTATCTACATGACTATAGAGATGCCATCTTTAATGCCAAGCAAAGACTTTCCAGTGGGACTGCTTTGGGGTGACTCCTTGTTCATGCTCTGTAAATAAAGCCCAACAAACTCACAGTTCTCCAGGGTGAACTTGGGTAGAATCGCACTTTGGTTTGTCACGTGAACTTATAAGGAGCAGGGAGAGGCTATTTACATTTTACCCATGGAAAGAATTCTTTTTTTTTTTTCTTTTTTTTTAATTTTTTTTTTTTTTTTTTTTTTGGTTTTTCAAACAGGGTTCTCTGTGTAGCCCGGCTGGCCTGGAACTCACTCTGTAGACCAGCTGGCCTCGAACTCAGAGATCCACCTGCCTCTGCCTCCAAGTGTGGGATTAAGGCGTGCGCCAGCACGCCCGGCCATGGAAAGAATTCTTGACACACCTCCAGCGATCCCACTGTGATATGAATCCATCGAGGGTAAAAATCAGAGCATTCAGAATCCAAATCACTCACAACCCATCAGCTGGCAACTCAGCCCCACCACAGGATATGGTGGGGCCATTTCACAGTCAAATCATTCAGATCATACCGGCGAGGGAAAGGGGCAGTGGAAGAAGATAGGAGACTGAGAACATGAATACCGGAAGGATTTCACTCTTTGTAACCACCCACCCAACTCCAAGTGAGTCCAACAAGCTGAGGCACAGAAGCAGGAAGAGAACAGTTCAGGTGGCCCGGCAACGTGGTCGGAACCAGGACTAGCATCAGGTGAACCTTGAATTCTGCTGTGAGCTGGTGTCTGTCTTTTCTTTTCCTTTGCTGTTGTATTATTGTCTTTGAGACAGAGTTTCGTTATGTAAACCAGGCTGGCTTTGCTGAGAGCTGGGATTAAAGGCATATGCTACCACATCAGTTTCTCTCTCTCTCTCTCTCTCTCTCTCTCTCTCTCTCTCTCTCTCTCTCTCTCTCTTGTGTGTGTGTGTGTGTGTGTGCATGTGTGTGTGTGTGTGTGTGTGTGTGTGCATGTGTGTGTGTCGTGCTTCTGGGGATGTCCAGAGGTTGGAGGATAACTTGCAAGGATAAGTTCTCCCTTTCTACTATATGGGTTCTAGAAACAGAACTCAGGCTTTCATGCTTGGCTGAAAGCATCTTTACCCACTGAACCATCTGACTACCCCAAGATGGTTCTTAAATGTAAAAAGAAAAGAAAATCAAAAAGCTACCACACAGTGTATTTGACTCTGGCTCCAGAGTCAGGCCTGTGACATTTCATTTCATGAGAAGAAAAACCACCAAGGAACAGAGACTGTAGATAGTGTCTGTCTGCACAGGTCGCTTAGGATCCTTGTGTAGTTCCTGCGCCCCGCCCCCCAAGGACAACATCATCTACCACAACAGTGCCTTCTGCTGGCACGTCATAGTGGGCATGATGCAGGGCACATAGTCTGGCCCAGAATGCACCAGAGCCCCTGTGAGCAGGTGTGCACAGTTTCTAGGTAAAGAAGAAAGGTCAATTTGAGTCAAGTGGACAAAGCTTATGCCAGCAAGCATACATCCCCGTATGAAGTCATGTGGTTATTCAGGGGCTCTTACTTAGGGTCCCAGTGACAGGTTCAAATGCATTACGCAGTATGACAATTGCCCGGTTCATGAGTCAGTGGCCAAAATGACAGCGTGGACAGAGACCAAGAGACAAGATTCGGAGCCTCCTCTCTGTCCCACGTGTAGACACACCGGCCTTTCTATGATGCTCTCACTCAAAAAAACCATGTCAGGCAGCCCTGCCAAGGTGCCCAGCTCCTCCGAGACTTGCGCCTCTCCTGCTTTGCACTCCCTGCCTTTCGAGAGGCTTCCTCAGAAACTAGACTCTCCTCCAGTACCTTCTGTGGATGTGCTTTATGGCCAAGGAGAAAGGACCACAGACAGAGGCAAGCTGGTGTGTTGTGATTTGAATGTGGAATGTCCCTCCATCTTGGTTCCAGGCAGTGGTGGAGTTCTGGGAGGTTGTGAAACCTTTAGGAGCTGAAGCTTTGTTGGTAAAGAGGGCATTAGGGGAGAGCCTTGTTGTTGCTCAACCCCATTTCTGGCCAGAACCCTCACATGTTCAATATTATGTGAGAAGCCAGCACAGCAAGCTTCCTTAGCCATGGACCAAGTCACTTCAGCTACCATACCTCCTTGCTATGATGTGCTATATCTCCTGAACCCAACTAAGACTCTCTCCCCTTCGGTTGCTTCTGTTGGATATGCCATGAAAAAACGGACAGAGGTAACTAATATTTCATGTCTACCTGCTCCTGGCATCAACCAAGACTGGTTGGGTTCTGTATACAGAAGGAACAAGCTATTCCTCTCTGCTCAGTAAGTTACTTTCAGCCAGACGAGGAAATGCACACTGATAATCCAGGCTCTCAGGGTGTGAGACAGGAGGATGGAGTGTTCAAGACCAGCCTGGCCTATTGAAATAGTTACTTAGGTAACTCTTTAACCCTTTAGGATGTAAGGGCACAAACAGGACAGCAGGGAAGTCCTGGTGGAGCAATGACACCTGTCCTGCAGGTGTCCACTGCACTCCACGTCATTTGACAGATCCCAGACTATGTGTGAGCCTCCGTGGACTACGGCGTTCTCTCTTTTTCCTCTCCTTTGCATCCCCGATACATATTGCTCAGCATCCAGAACCTACTTAGTGCTTCATCCTCCACTGAGTAAACAGATGAATTAGTGATTGAACAGAGACATGTGCTCTATAAGTGAATGAATGGGTGGAAGAGTATCCAGGCGAGGGGAATGAGCTCGCTTCGGGGACAGTCATAGGAGGAATGTGGCAAGAATCTCCAGCACAGAAACCGCCACCAGCCGTGGCCGTAGAGCACTGCTGGCTGACACATCTGCAGCCGTGGGGATGCCTGCCTGGGACCACAGACTCAACTGCTGTGTACTCAATTGCACAGGTGATTGGAACCATCCAGATGCAAACACGCAAAAAAAAATGTTCACAGAGGTGTTACCTCTCAGAGTGAGAAAGCCCAAAACAAGTTCTCTGTCCTGCGGATACGACAGATAAGCCGTTTTATACATATTTTCTCTCTGTATCGGTTTCCCCCCAGAGAGCATACTTATTCTGTGATGCTCTGAAGAAAAAAGGAAGTTAGCAATATATATTATATATATGCTGGCCATGGTGCTGTGCACATCCAGTTGCAGCACTTGGGAGGCAGAGATAGGAGATTCTCGGGTTTGAGACCATCCTGGGCTACACAGCAAGATCCTGTCTTGAAACAGCAAAAGTGAAACAGAAGGATGGCTATTACAATAGGACTGAAGCCTGCATGCTTAAAAAAGCTTCATTGGAACACCACCGTGCCCTTTCAGTTACAGGGCAATGAGAATTTACTACAGATACCATGTGCCCTGCAGAACCTAATATGGAACATATACCTTAGGAGAGATTTACTCAGGAATCTGTGCCATGTGAGCGACCTCTTCACTAACCTCATTGTCAGGTGCATAAAAAAAGAATGGAAAGGCGCACACTGAAATCATCTTAGTGGTGAGTCCTGGGTGGTTCTGTTTAGAATTGGTTTGTTTGCTTGTTTCTGTCTTTGAGACAGTCTCTGTCTATGGAGACTATACTGGCCTTGGAAACAATCACCAACAGGTAGGTTTCACGCTCGAGATCTTCCTACCTCAGTCTCCCGAGTGTTAGGTTCACAGGGTTCAGACCTGGCTTTGAATGACACAAACCAGGCAAAGGCTCCTCCCTTACCTGGGGTTATAACATCATGCCACAGTCCAGCTGGAAGATCATTTCCACCATTATGGATAGTAAATAAGTAAATAAATAAATAAGACAAAGCAGCTTTATCAAAATCTTAAATATTTTTACCGATAAAGACAACACTATATCTGACTCGTTCTTCAAAAAGAGCGACCACTGCCCACTTTTGATACTGAGCACAGCATAGGCAAGTTGGAAAAGCTCCAAAATGCTTCTCAGGATGACTGGGGACAGCACACCACACTCAAAGGCCACCGAGCTTAGAGTGTCGGCACACTGCTTACACGCTGCTTTAATAAAGATAACATCGAGGTGGGGACCTGTTTCCTCATGCATCTGATGGCTTTGAAGCTGAGTCCAGACACGAGGAGTGTCAACCAGGATTGGTACACGATGCCTCTGTGCTCTATGAGAGAATGAATGCTTTCCTCCGTGGACTGTCCTAGCCCTGTCACAAGGAAGCAGGATTTCTCAGACATATGCACTGCCTCACGAGGATTGTGAAAAATGGCCCTGATCCTTGGAAGCAAGTGACAAGGTATTAAAACTAAGGCCACCCAGGACACACTTCCTTACACCCTCACTGGAGAAAGCTGCCCAGGCATCATGGGGAGAAGCCCCTCCCACCCTGCCCCACCCCTGCCACGTGTAGTAGTGGGCAGCAGAGCCAAGGAGTCAGCTTGTGCTGTGTCTCTCACTTCTCTCAGACACATGTCACACGTCACACAAGAGCCCCAAGGGCCCCACAAGAAGCTAAGCCCTCACTTTCTCTTGGTAGGGAAAAAAAAACAAAGAGAAGCCAGTTGAATTGCACCCAGACCGCTCCCCTTGATTTCAGCACAGCTCCTGGTGAAGCTCCAGCCACCACCAGGTAGCTACAGACAAAGTTTAGACACTGGTTGCTTCAGGACACTGGTGTTTCCTTTGAAGACGCAAATCAGGTAAAGAGTAGTATCAGATCTGTATACTTTGGCCCTATTTGTCGTGAGCCTAGCCACTGAATTCTAGAACCTCCTTCCCCAGGGCGTTTAGTTCCATTACATTAATGGGCCTTGTTTTTCCAAGGTGTTTCTGTACTAGCTAGAACAGTTGAGCAAAGGCAAGAAGCAACCCGTGACTACAAATAAATAGGTGGAGAGGCAGCCGGGACAGTTAGTACCCCCCTGACAAAGCCAACCTAAGCCAGATCTGCCTCTAGAATTAACCAGAGCAGTGCAGAGGAAAAAGCCCACACTTTAGCTATGTGAGTCCCAGAGAGGCCTCAGCCTACTCAGGTGCTTGGATGTTCAAGATAAGATATACCCAAGAGAAAAAGAAAATCCCCAAACTCTGCCCAAGTACTGCTCCTCTGAGCTCTGTGGGGAGGGTCTGTGGCTTTCTGAGAAGGGCCTTCCAGATGGTGCCTAGATGCGGCTGTGCCAGACTCCACAGCTTAAGTAAATGTTGCCACCATCCCATCCTGCCAGAAAAAGGCAAGGGAGACCCTCAGTTCCTCTCAGCTGCAGCCACGATCATTCCTGGGGAGATCAAAGCCCCCACCACCTGCCTACCCACCCTCCTCGCTCCATTCATCTTGGAGGGCTCTTCTGTGTACTCTCTAGTCACTGCCAGCCATTTTCCTTCCAGGCCAGGCTTAGCGCTTCAACGAGGGTGGGAAATGCCTGTTAGATGCCCACACGGGTGGTGAGGACCTGGGAGGGTAAACCAGGTTTACAGATGACACAAGTTTCAGTGCTGTCACCACCAGTTAGCTGAGTGCTCAGAGCCGACTGCCCATCTCCACGATTGTTTCAAACCCTTTCCCTCAACAGCTCCACAGTCAAAACACTTCTCTGACTTCACAGGCCAAATAACCCCACATGCTCTTACAAAGTGGCGTCAAGAATGTTGAGTTCTAGCTGGGTAGTGTTGGCATACGACTTTAATCTCATCAAAGCATTTCTGAGGAAGAATTTCTGAGGTCGAGTCCAGCCTGTTCTACAGAGCTGTTTCCAGGACAGTTAGGGCTACACAGAGAAACCCTGACTCAAGAAAGAAGAGAGAGAGAGAGAGAGAGAGAGAGAGAGAGAGAGAGAGAGAGAGAGAGAGAGAGAAAGAAATTAATTTAAAAAAAAGTTGAGCTCTCAATGGATTCCACGTTCTTCGTCTTGAGATCCCCAAGTATCCTGGGGAGTCTAGAGTCTGGAGTTGATGGAGTATTCCATAGTAAAACTGAGGACTCAAAATTTAGCTTTGCTCCCAAGTTTCCCAAAGGTCACATGAGATTTGGGCCTCCAAGGGGTAAATTAAGGCACATTCTAGCCTTCCTTACTAGAAAATATACTTCTTATATGCAAGGTACAAAGCAACCTAAAGAAGGGATTCAAAGGATAGGCCACCTGATGAAGACTAGGGGGTGGGGTGAACAGGAGGACCCCAAGGAGCCTGCAAACAGATGTTTTACCAGTTCAACACATGTAAAGTCAACCTGGTGGGTGGAATTTCCTACTGACCTAAAGATACCAGGAATGGGTGAAAGGCAGCTCTTGAACTCACTACGCCTGCTTCTGGACAAACTTAATGTGTACCCATTTATAAAACAAACTGCTAATTCTAGCCCAGCCTACCTAAAGGGGTGGCAGTCAGCCAGCATGTGAGTTGGAAATTCGGAGTGTGAACCACGCTTCACGATACGTACTATGTATTCAGAGCTGACAGTTTAGTTCTTTGCTTCATTGTCACCTGCCCTTTGCTAGTCCATGTTTTACTTATGACCATTAATTCCTCAATTGAATGAGCATCACGGAGCATCTTGGGTGTCTCAGAGGCCCATGGGCTGGAACACCAGGAGGGAAAGAGTGGATCACCACAGGGTGCCCAGTCTGCATACCAGTAAACTGAGCCCATCAACTGAACACTGGCTGGGCTTCGAGCAAGCATAGGCCTGGAATCTAAGCATCTGTCCCCAAATGGTGTCCACAAACTATAAGCGTGTAGGAGAGGCTGAAGACCTCCAGAATCTCTTCTGCCATACCTCCGATGTGAAGTCTGTCAGAGCTGGGGGCATTTTTCTCTGGCTGGGTTGCTAAGGGATAGCAGCATGCAGCCTCAAAGGAAGCAGGGCTTACAGCCCCATTCAAGGGGGCCAAGTGTGACAGCAGAAGCCCCAGAGTGTCACACTGTATGTTTGCAAATAGTTGCTGCTAAACACAAAGCAATGAGAATCTACCTTGGAATGGGAAGTTGATTAAAAAGAAGTACTGGGAAGCATTTAGCTCCCATGGGAGGAAAGAGATGAAGTGACAGCCAGTGACTGTCAGCTGACATCATAAGCTGCTCCAGGTAAGTGGACAACCTTAGGACCAGGAAAAGCTAAAGGTTGAGGGATGACACCCAGGCCTCTGACTCTTACCCTCTCTGACATTCCCCAGGAGTCTCAGCCAGTGTATCCATCCAGGCAGGAGGCCACCAAATCATCAACTTGGAGGAAAGACCTTGGCCAGCATCTGCCTGGGCACTGCTTCGGCACACACAGGCTGGGCCTCCGTAAATCTCCACAAACACAGTGGCCGCCTGCACATGCTCCCTACGGCGGGGACGGAAGGGCTGCATATGGTGTATGGCTTTAACAGCTGAGCTTTAAAAAAAATAGTGCAGCTTTTCAACTCTGTAAAACAGCTCCTTGAATCTGGGGTTGGGGTGGGAGTCCGGAGTCAGGGTGGAGAGAAAAAGAAAAAAAAAAAAGCTGACATAGGAGTGAGCCCCCATATGAAATTTTATTATTCGAGGAATTTCAGCCTACCCCCGTTCATAGGTCCCTTTGCAAAATGACATGATGCTTCTTGCCTGCCATCCCTGAGCTTACTCATTTCAAGTTTCTAAGAGCATCTGAAAAAATGACTTTTAAAAATTGAAAACAAAAGTGTCTCATCTATCTATTAGGGAATGGCACCCATGCTCTCAGGTGGGTTAAGCATCCTTAGGACAGTTTATAAATGGAATAATTGTTCCCCAAAGTTGTGCTCTACAAGAGGTTGGTTGCCACCACGCCTTGGGGGGGGGTCCTTTCTCCCAACCTTTAACTTCCCTCCTGGAGGTAGAATGTGATGACAAAAGGGAGCAGAACCTGATACCCATGCAGTTTTCCTGGAATGGCCTCTAAACTTTTGCTTTCTGTTTCCTCTGCTGATAATGACTGTCTCTGGTTCTGCAGCCAGCTCCCCTCTCCCCTCCCAGCCCCCTGTTGCTGCAGCCATCCCCGAGCTCCAGTATAAAGTTTGGCTTTTGCAGCAGGAAGCAGCTGGGCCAAGCAACCAGCGAATGATAATGACCTCAGAAATCTGCTGTTCGCTCGGCAACAATAGGGTGCTCAGTCTACTGGAAAATTGTGTTCATCAGCTAACTCTGCTCAGTTACTAATTGACATTGCCAAATATTTTAAGAACAATTGGAATGCACAAGCAAAAAAAAAAAAAAAGGAAAAAAAAAAAGAAAAGAAAAAAATTTTTAAAAAGAAAAGAGAAAAGGAAAAAAAGGAGACCTTAATCCTCAGATGTAGATTTTTTTTTTCCTTTCCTTTTTGTTTTTAAAAACATCTTCTGATGGATTTGTTTGTGTGGAACAGGCAATGGTTATCTTGAATAGGGGTGGGGAGGTGAATCACAAGAGAGAAGGTGGGAAAGGAAGAAATCTATCATATCACTATCACCAATGTATTACAGGGAGGTCTGGATAAAGGCCTTTGATGCAGTGGTCAATGGGCCTAGGCGAGAAGGAGACCCAGCATCTCAGGAATGTATTCGAGCAACAAAAGCAGACTGACCCCCAAGGCTTTTAGCCCAGCTGATCAAATAATCCTTGTCCAACTCAAAATGCTATAGCAGAAGAAGTAGGGGTTAACGATATTTCCATCTTTGTATCTCTCCCTCCCTGACTTCCATTGATCATGCAACTTTGCTGACTTTATTTAATGAACGGAGGGTCAATGCATTCAATTACCCCCTTCCCACCATCAACACTTCAATTATCCCCTCTCCAAAATGATGGGGGATTCGGAAGGTAACTGCCCTGTTGGATATAATGAACAGTATCGTTTCTTAGTACATTAAGTTTTAATTATACTAAAGCGTGATTTCCAAAGCAAAATCTGAAGAAACAGAACTTCGGTTGTTTTCTGACTCAGAGCAGAAGCTAGGATACAGCGATGGTTTGAGAGGAGGTTGTAGGGAAAGATGCAGAGATTAATGTCATCAGAGCCTTTGCAGGCAAGCCAGAGAACCAGGAGGCATCAGAACGACTGCCCCGCTTTTTAAATGTCATAAAAGAATAAGATTTATAAGCTGACTCTCTCCAAATAGTTTCACTTTGCACTGCACACAGAAGAAAACGACATGTACTATGGTGTGAAATTATAAATAAATCAAACAACAAACAAACAAACAAAAACAACAAAGAGAGATGTGTGGGAGGGGGGGAGAGGCTGATCTGTGTGTTAAGTCCTTGCTGCTTGCTTTCCTGTTAGAAAATATGACCCCTCTGCCTGTCAGAGGTCCTGGTTCTCGCGGTTGATCTTACGCTCGGTTCCCAGCAGTTTGGAGAGGCAAAAGAACAAACACATTTTCTGGTTCACTGGAATCATTTTCACATGTTCACTGATTCAAACATTCTTTTGCTCACATAACAAACAGCTGCATCCCACATTAGCCTAGCCAGTGACAGTCGCCCATCTCGGCAATAACTGTTTGATTGCAAACTTGACCCCTTCTTCGTCTCGGTCTGAGCAAGACATTTTTAAACAGCCACTCGGTTCCCAATCCTCCTTTGCAAAGAATTACATCAGATAACAAAGGACGTCTCTGCCACTCATTGTAAGCCTTCTTCTAGAGATCTATTCTAAGAGGCTCTGCTAAAAAGGTTTTTTATGATGAATTCAAAACTACTATCATGTTAAGAGCAGCGATTTATAAAGAAGAATTCATTGGTTAAGATCTGAAAAAATAGTTTCTCAGGCCCTACTGACCCAGTTTTCAACAAAAAAAGAATCAAGCCATGCAAATGAAGTTTTGTGACATTGTTATGCACTCTGAGAAATTTGTAAGGCCGTGTTTTGCAGTTATTTCTTAATAGAAGCCTTAATAAGTACTTTTTTTCTCCCCTTTACTTAAGAGCTTAAATTTTCTCCTCCCCTTCACCTTGCAGGTTTCTAACAGGTAACAATAAAAATACCATTGTGTCAAGAGTTTTATTTAAATGTGTCTTTGAATTGCACTTTACCCAAGTCTCACTTGTTAGAAAGAGGGAAAATGAACCAGATTTGGTCGAGAATCCTAAATCCCAGCCAGACCTGAATGCCCTCAGACACGCAGCTGATTTAGGCTGCAGAGTGGGCATGCCATCCATTTCCCCACTTACTCAGAAAATTATGAAAGGGTCTGATTTGAATATGAAGAAAAACAAAGAAGTCAAACCCCAAATGAAATAATCAGTATTCACTGTAAAATTCCCTCACCAAGGAAAATAAAGTGGAGAGCTAATGCCTGCCCAAGTATGATCGCTTTTGACCAAGGTTGCTTCTCTTAACAATAAATAAATAAGTCTGGGGTTTGGTGTGTGTTTTTTTCTTCCAATAGTGTTTGGAGATGGGAAAGCAGCAAGCAGCTGGCTATCACTTGGCCAGAAGGTGATAAAAACATAGTAAACATGTCCTTAATAGAGCCGAACATTTGGTATTAGATTTTATGCTAAGGCCCTCTTGTTTTAGCAGGTCTGGGAGAGGGAATGAAATCTGTCAGTGAAAACCATGTCGCTCCAGTAACTTAGAGAATCCAGTCTGCTTCCTGATCTCTGCCCCTGATGCAACAGTGGAGTACAGAGAGTGGAAGACAACCCCTTTCCAAGATGTTGGAGAGAGTCCCTGGAGAGAGCAGAGACACCTGGAGCTCACCAACTCAAATGTGGGGACCCGTCTTGACAGAGCTCCCACCCACCGACAGGCAGGCCAACTTGGCAACTTCCCTCACAGACAAGGCCCCTCCAGGCAGTGTGACCTCATCCTCCTGTGGTCCTCACATCCTTGTTAGACTCTCCCGAAGCATCTCGTCAGTAATAAATCGCCAGCAAGTCCAGGATTCCTCGAGCAGACAGTGTGTTTCATGGGTATTTAAGCAGCAGCATTAAGTGCTATCGGAATCTCTGGAATGTGTAGTTCAGATTTATGTGTATTAACAATTCTTTACTGACTTGTAATAAGCCGGCACACACACTCGTGAGCGGGCACACATAAGTGCGGGTGTGCGCGCGCGCACTCATGCACACTTTATTCTAGTACTAGTTTTGTTCTAAAAGAAATGGAAACTGAAGTGAGAGAACATCAACAAAATGTAATGGCATCTAGTTAGTAACTACAGCAGTGAATCACCTCTACAACAGAAATAACAGCCAAATAACAGAACGAACACACACACACACACACACACACACACAAACACAGACAGAGAGAGAGAGAGAGAGAGAGAGAGAAACTTTTAAAAAATGACCCTCAGCAGCACACTGCCACATCTTTAACAGTGGGCAACGCGATGCCTCGAGGTGCCTCAAACTGTCTTTCATTTTCTAGACTTAATGGCTGATTGCTGAAATCAATGTTGCCATTAGTAACAGGGTATTTGTTATGGCATGATTTCCTCTGTTGTTAGGCAGTAGAATGATTACAGTATTAGCAAGGTGCTTTCTTTATAAAGGGCTGGAGATATAACTTTCAATTTACTATCCATTAGTAAAGGGACTTTGGAAATACAGATGAAGGCAACCTCTTACCTGCTCTTAGGTAGCTATTTTAATTTAGCCGTTTTAGACTAGTATATTTATTTTTCCTTCCTTCCATTTCTTTTTTTTTTTTTTTTTTCCTCCCTCAAACAGGGCCAGGATGCTTCAGCATTTCATAGACATCTTTGATGACAGATTTTTCTGCTTTGCTATTTTAGACCCTAGAACTGTATCGCCCGTGCAGTGGAAGACTCGAAGGCATACATCTGTGTTTCAAACCTCTGTGCTTGGCTAAAACCATCAGAGGGGAAAGTGGTGTGACTCTCGGGGCAGGTGGGCCAGGCTGGAATTTCAGAACAGGACAAGGCATAGAGGAGGAAGGCTGGGAGAGAACTCTCAAATGAAAGGTTTGTGTGGATACAATTAAGGGGTTAGGAATGGTTACCTTCTACATTTGCATCCATATCTGGAGCCAAACATCAGCTCCTGGGTTCCAGAGACAAAGCTAAGAACAAGGCTAGACTACAAATGGAACTGAACAGCAGCAGGGGAAGGGTAAGCTGAGCCTATCAAAGAGCATGCTACCCTCCTTACCACGTTTGCTGATAGCCATGGTTCAAGGTCAAAAGGACAAAGGGTATCACCCTGAAGGAAAAAGACACTGTCTAGCCTCCAGCCTGCCATGTTTTGTGGTCCGCTGCACTAACCCCAGAACCATCTTTAGGCCTAAGGCCAGTGTGCAGAGAACCAAACAGCTTCGGGCAGGAGGCGGGGTCCTTCTACTAATCCCCTTTCCTCTTGCCAACCTACCTGAGGAAGATGGTGAAGAGGGGTGTGGACTATCCTCTTGGCGCTTCCGGTCTGCGACAGGCCACCTCCGGCCCCACTCTCCTCAGTCACGTTAGAGGAGCCAGGTGTGGTGGAGCGGCTCACTGACTGGGACTCCTGGTCGCTGCCTGAGCCTCGCCGTTCCTCCAGGCCAGCACCCACGTGTAGAGCATCCTCGTCACTCTTGCGGTCCCGCTTGTGGACGCGAGAATGCACGACCACCTGGTGGTAGGTTCGGAAAACCCGTCCACAATCCGGGCACTCAGTGGGCTTCTCTTTCATGTTCCCGGGACCCTGCAGGTTGTATTCGAGCGTCTGGTTGAGCCCATGTGACAAAAATTCCCGACTGCCTTCTAGAGGGTCGAGCTTATTTGGCAGGTCTCTCTGATTGCCCACTTTAGTGCTGTGAACCAAATCAGCAGGCATTTTCTGCTTGGAGCCATCTGTTCCCACTAACACGTACTCCCGCTTCTCCTTATCAAACAGAACTCCGGCGTTTGCCAAAGGGTCTTCGTGGTTGCGCGTGAGCTGATGCTCTTTAGATAAGAAGCCGTGTTCCATGGCCATGCCCCTGGCCATGAGCTGCCAGGCCTGATAGCTATTCACAGGGTCCATTTCTGCAGCTTTGGCAGCTGCCTGCAACCGCTCGATGCAGCTGGATTTCAGTGGTGGCACGAGGTTGAGGCAGCCCAGGAGGGAGTGCTTGTCCCCCTCAGGGACACTGTGAGCCATACTGGAAATGGGCGACAGTAGCTTTCCCAGAACCTCCTTCTCCTTGGCTGGGAGCTCCCCTTGCCATAGAGCTGGGAGGGCTCATTCAGGCTGGCTTTGTCCGGGGTCATAAAGCCACTCTGCAGGCAGAGAGGTACCTAGAGTACAGGTTGGCATGGGCCTCCTGGGACAGGCCACCCATGGGCACCGACACCTCAGGCTCAGTGGGGGACTTGTTCTTCACCGACAGCTTGTTGAGGTGGACCTTCATGTGATTCTTCAGGAACCAAGGCTCTTTGAAGCGCCGACCACAGATCTGGCAGCAATGTTCAAAGGAGTCTTTGTGCTTGCGCATGTGGCCCTTCAGGAACCAGGCCTGGCTGAACACCTGGCCACATACCTCACAGCGGAACTCGTTTGCTGACTGCTCTCCACCACCATTGGGTCCTTGGCCCTGGGCAGACTCCGCAGTGATATGGGCCTTCTCCACGTGACTGATGAGCTCCTCCTCCTGCGAGGCCGCGAAGTCACACAGTGTGCACTTGTAGGGCTTATGCAAAATGCGGATGTGGCGGTCCAGTTCTTCTCGCTTCTTGAATTTGCCTTTGCAAAAGGTGCATCGGAAGCCCGCAGCCGGGGTCACCGAATCCTCCTGCAAATTGGCCGGCTTGGGAGAAGGTGCCGGGTGGGCTACGTCGGGCACGCTGTGGTTGGGAGGCAAGGCCAAGTTGCAGGTGGCCAACGGGGCCTGCTGGGCATGTGCCAAGGGCTTGAGATCAGACCTCGGCTGCAGCAGGCTGCCCTTCATCTGCTTGTCCCGCAAGATGGCCCTCTCCTCCAGCTCGTGCAGCAGACGGTTCTCCTCACGTACCCGCCCACGCCCCTTCCCTAAGTTGCCCAGCTTGTGGGTCCGCAGGTGGATCTTGAGGTTTCCTTTTTGGGCTGCGCGGTGGTCGCAGTAGGGGCACTTGAATGGCTTCTCACCGGTGTGAGTGCGCATGTGCAGGGAGAGGATGCTATTGAACCGGAAACGCTTGCCACACAGAGGACACGGATACTTCCGGTTCTTTCGGGCATCATCCTCAATGTCACTCATCTGAGACATGATTCCTAGGTTCTGCCCATTGAGGAACTGCTGCAGGTCCACACGCCCGTTAAGGCTGTTGTCTACATCGCGGCCCAGCTGGTTGGCCAGCAACGCCATTTGGCTGCCCATGGACTGTCCGCTCATGGGCACGTGGGCCTTCTCCTCAAGGGCCGCAGGTGTCTTCTCCTCTGGGTTGGGCCGCGGGTGCAACTCAGGAAAGGCATGGCTGAGCTGGGAAGTGATCTGGTGCAACTTCTGGCTCATGGCATACTGGCCATTGAGGACTGGACCGCTCAGATGAGGCTCAACTTCTGGTGCCGTCGAGGACACTCCAAGGCACAGACTCGCTTCTTCCATCCCTAGAAATAAATGCAGAGTTTAGTACTGAGCCAGGGACAGTGGCTGGAAGAAGCAATAGCATCAGTTGGGGATGGGTTGGTGTGGGGAGGACGTTTGCATTTCATGACTTACCTACTCATAATAATGCTAAGGAATTATAGTCAAAAACAATAATAAAAAGATGAATTATTTAATGTCAATTATGCAATATGGCAGTGTCCTCCAATTTGTTTTGGGTATGGATCGTCTTCCTTGTATTTTCTATTTACAGACTGCAATTATTCATTCACATTTCAATTATTAATATTTTACTATTTTCAACACCTACTAACATATCAAGGCTCTGTGTGTTCAACGAATCCTCTTTTCCCTTCACAAAGTTCCTCTACCTGTTGGTTCAGTCCAAAGTTTGCCTTAGAGCAGAGTGGCTTTCACCGGAAGGCCAACAGGGCACTTTCTTTTCTGTTTACTAGATTTAGTACACTCAATAGTCTAAGATGAAAGAGATCATTTTATGATTTGGCCAAAGGAAAAAAAATACAGCCAATACCATGATATTTACTGGTACATAATAAAACAAGATAATGTTTTGGGAAAAAATAAAGTAAAGGACAGGCTTTAGAACAATAAAAGAGATTTTGCTTTAGTCAACAAAAAGTGCAGTAATATCTCATTAAGCTGATTAGTATGCTGCTTAGAAACAGTACTAGGTGCTGTAACACATGATTATAATCATAAAAATCCTTCAGTGTTTGCAAGGAAGCATTAACGAGGTATATTAAATTTTAAGGAGACTGCTAGTAGCAGCTTTGCAAACCTCAGAGATTAAAATTTAACCCTTAGTTATGAAACGCTCATTTTTTTTGTCATCTGGTAATTGTGTCCATTCTATACCTGATCTCCTGATGGACTCTTGGTGGACTTTCTAGGCTGTTGGTGTTTGGATGGAGGTAGACTTATGCCATATAATGATTTCTCCCTGTCCTTTGGCTGGCAAGGCAGCCGAGCCAGGGACTTTGATTGGCCTTAAAGAGATCTTTTGCAGAACTAGATAAAAACCAATTAAAATCCAGGGACGATGCCATAGGAAGTCTCAACCAAGTTTGAGTGTTTTTAATAACTTTCCCAATATACAGTAATGAGTACAAATTGTACCTGCAGTATGTGTTTTGCAGAAAATTAGAACTCAAAGCTGTTTGTTAAACACAAACACTCAAAGCTAGTCTGTGTAATTGTCTTTAATAGTCCCCTCTGCCCCCTCCACAGCCTGTGCAGAACAGCAAACACCAGACTGTTCTAGGTGGGTCAGAGGGCAGGCTCTCCTCCAATCAGAGTCTGCAGGGTCCTTAGCTTGGAAAGCAATGAGCCCATGCCTGGAATCCTTCTATTTCAAACATGCCTTCCCCTGAAGGAGTCCAGGATCACTTCCTGCTTTTAGAATGGGTTTGTGTGCATCTCTTTATAGCCAAGTCTTTCAGTGTGTTGACCAGCTAAAAGACCCAGAGACCCTGTGTTTAACCCTAACCAAAACTGTGGGACCAAGAAATTTCCCCTGAGGGTCTTGTAAGCCCAGAGCTATCAACTGTGGGGCAAGTACATTCTACCTAGTGGGGTCTGCTGTTTGCTGGGCTGCCTTCCAGACAGACTAGACAGTGCATCACATGGGGGTCTCCAGTGCGAGAGTAACGGCATGGGTCTTGGCAAGAGTAAAGACATGGGTGTTCAGTTCCAGGAGGGAGAGGGACTTCAGTCCAGTGTAGCCCTTGAATGATGGCCTGGTCAACTCTACACATGCTCATACATCCTCACAGAGACACATGTTCATCTGCAGTAAAAACGGTCTTCAATTTGCCATCTTCCCTTTTGAAGACTGGTCAGGAGCTAGGTTGTCATGGATATTCTAAAATTGATTCGACAAACCTGCTGAATTCTCATGGTGCACCAGTCTCTATCACTCACTGATGACATACTCATGGGTATGACTGTCAGGATCCAGGGAGACATGGCATCCACTGGTGATCAGAGAGGGGAGTGCCCAGAGTGTAGTAGCAATGGCAGGCATGAGTGACCTCCAGGGCCTAGTCTGGGCCCCACCCCTACACCTTTCAATTCTATCAAGCCATGTTGACTCCTCATTTAAGCAAATGTAAATCATGTCTCTGGAACCACATGGTAGTGCACAGAAGTCCACCCTGAAGCTCTTAGAAAGTTTGGAGAGATCAATGCCAGCGTGACTGGCCTACTTCCAAGGGCTGTCCAGTTGGCCAGCTCAGGAGATGTGAATCTATTTTCAGGTTGCTGAGGATAGGCGCCAGTTCAGCAGAGACAGAGGAGGAGGTTGGGTGTGCAAGCAACAAGGCTACAGTCAGGTACAATCAGACTGAACAAGGAGCGTCAAGTTGGAGGTTACGCACACCTTTACCAGCCAGCAACTCAACATGGGAGTCCTGAAGTTTGCCTTGAGTATGGAATGCTTTTATTCTGCTCAAAATTCAACATTCACTGTTGTTGTCATTGTTTGTTTAAATCAACACCTTTTTTTTTTCCTGATACTACGACTAATGTTTGCATAGAGGAGGGAAAGAAACATTCTAGAATGTGTTTCCCAGTTCTTCAGAATTGACTTCTTGATGTAGGTCTGTCTGAGCTCACAAGGCCCTTTGCACCCACTGTGATGGAGGTTGGTCATCGATGGTTTTCTGTTTCATCTTCTAATTCCCTTTTTTGGAGTCCTCCTGAATAGGCTGGTGCATCATCGAGTTTATGCATGTGCTTCTTCTCTGAAGGTAGATGCCTGCCATGCTGCAAACTCTAAGACTCACTTGGCTCATCTTGGGTTCTCTATCCCTAACAAATAGATGAGCAGGGACAGATCCTAGAATTACAACCTATAGGAGCAGCTAGGCCCCAAAGGAGACTTGTCTTCATTTCAACCTCAGTTTTTCATAAGTTCAAGAACATTCACAGTTCAGAACCTGAAGGTCTAAAACCACCACAGAAGATTGCCTCATCGCCATGTTACTCCCTCTAGTTGCCAATGGGAATCATCCCAGTCTTTAGCCATCTTAGCTGTCCCTACTCTGGGAGTAAGGGACAGATATTGACCACTCTCTTAAGGATCTAACCACCAAAGACACCATGTGTTCAGAAGGACCAGTCAGTGCCTAGAAGATACTCCTAGGACCTGGAACCCTGAAGTAAGCCTGCATAAAACCTGGGCAGATAGCACCACTGCATTGTGGCACTGTGTCAGAGAATATCTCTAAATCCTCACTTTCTGTGAGTAGGTAGGCCCAGGCTGCTGCTTAGTGTCATTCCAAACCACTGCCTAAGAAGGGGTATGTGAGTTCTTGGAAAGAGTATGAAGTAATTGATGTTCTGTCCCTGGGCCAAAGCAGCCGAGGCAGGACAAGCTGGCCTTGGGCCCAGCCTGGGACTCACAAAACCTGGGCCAGCCCCAACTTTTCCATACTTAGCAATCCACAATTCATTTAGGCCTCACTTCAGTCATTCAGCAAGTATTGGTCATAAGCCTTCTAAGTACCTGCTTTGTGTGCCAAGGACCATTGCAGGGAAGGGATGGGAAAGTATCTACAAGAACTATGTTCAAGATTAGGGAGAAATTTGTTGTGTGTGTGTGTGTGTTTATACACACTCACGTGCAGTCATGTACCCAAGCACACATATCAAGTATGACTGTTGAGAGTCAGGCAGGGATTCCTCAATGGTGGCACTCCAGCAACTCGCATAAATGCATACCATGGGAAACTGAGGGTCACTTATCCTACTATTAAAGATTGGATCCAGCTGCTGCTGTGGGCGCTCACAGGACTGGAGGAGGTGGGCTGCCTGCAAGGGCTCCACTGTTCTTACGGAGAGTATTATTACTCATTTCCCTAGCCTTCCATAGAATGAATGCATGGGGAATGCCTTCCTGTGGGGAACACACTGCTCCCTCACAGGCCACACAGCAACTCTCTGACTGTGACCTGTCCCCCACCCTATGCCCCCTGACAAGCAGGGTAATCGTGCATATACACACAGAATTCTGGACTTCAACATCCACTTTCCAGGGAAGGCTTTAGCCACAGGTTCACTCTATCCTCTCCTACCAGCCTGGCTAGGAGCTCAGCATCCCACAGTAGGAATTGGGGGCCCACATCAAGAAGTCATGGGCCAACAGAGGACAGACAGGCCATGATCCAGGCCTTCAGGCAACTGAGCAAGCAGCCTGACCCTTGGAGTACTACAGCCAACACTTTCATGTGAGTACAATGAAGGAAGTAAACCAATGAACGATATAGCACAAGAGATAGAATGCTTGCCTCCCACGCATAAGGCCCTCCATTCCCGGTACTACAACCACACACACAAACGAAATAACTGTTCAGCATTGAAAATAGCTTGCTCTTGACCTTCATCTTGTGGCCTCATCCCTAAGCATATGAAGATGTGAATCACTAAGCACTGGTTGACTGATGGAAGGAATCAGTGAGTACATTACCCAAATCCAGCAAAGACAGGCACCTGCCCTCATTGGAGATGGCAGTTAGAGATCACAGAGCCTATCCTAACATTCTACCTGATTCTGACCTACCCTGGGTCATGGTGAGGCACATCAACAGCATTCATGTCATGGTGGATACTGATGAAGTCAGTGGCGTGTGAGTTTGAGCCACTCCAACATTTCTTACCATGGTGTTGGAAAGTCTGGACTCCACCTCTGAAGAGAAGCAGGGGTCTAGTGAAGGCCTCAGAAAACCATGTTTTCTCCTTGAGCTCTGCAATTGCACCATTCACAAGGAAGGGAATGTCAGCTGATGACACCTGCCATTAGGTCCAGACGATCGATCAGAATGCCTTCTGACCAGCCCCTCACTGCAGGTACCACGGCCCACTCAGCTGCCTTTAACTGAGCTGATGGTTATTTTCATTTTCGCATTACTCCTTTCAAAACTATTTCCTGTGATATCAACGACAAAAGCGCTCACTTAACTCTTCCAAGAGGACCTAATTGTATCTTTCCCTCAAAATGAAATTTAAAACTATCAGGACACCAGAAATGCTTGCAGCCATGAGTTTAAGTAAATTTTACATAAAAACACAGTTTCAATTTGCAAGCATGGGGGGTGGGGGACAACCTCATGAATTGTCTCAAAAATATAGATCTTTCCAGTAAGATGCCGGAAAGAGTTTTATCTTATACTATGAAAAAGAATGGTTGGAAATAAAATGACTTTCAGAATAACTATTTCAAGTAGATTTTTTAAAAATTAAATATTGTTGTCTAGCCAAGCACAACTAAATATTCTATATTTTATCAAACTGGGTAAAAGTGTTACCTTGGACACCCTGTAGGACTCCCACAGCCACACAGCCCACACAGTTGTTGTGCACATTGAAATTTGTTTCCACTAATGGCATGGGAGGGTCCAAAAGAACCGAGTGTACAAAAGGGTCTCATAGCCTGCAGTTCTGGAGATAACCATCTCCCCCAAAGTCAAAAGAACTTGGCTTTTTCTGTAACCCATCTTGCTTTCTTCTCCATAAGTTAAGCAATAATTAAACAAGTTCACCTAAAACACAATGGCTTATTAAATACAATTTTCCCAATTGTTGATGTTTAACTGTTTAACTAAGGTTGTTCTAAGCATCACACACTCCTGTTCTGAAATACAGAACACCAGACTACTGAACCTTCTCGGGTCATTAAACAGCTGTAAACATTATTACAAAATAAACCAGAGATTTCATGCTACATTTTGGCCTAGAGCTTGCTGTGCTAAGCAAGTACATTTTTTTTTCAGCTCTTACAATCAACGCTGGTGACATTTGGGCATCCAAACAAATTACATCACAAATATTACTGAGGTGGGCAGGATACTGAATGGTTTATTTGCCAGATGATTAATAGATAAACAAGAGGCCAGCATGGGTGACCTGTTCCATTTTTTGACTGATGTGTAGGCAATACTTTGAGACAGGGCCAGAAAGAGTTAAAAAACAACAAACACCTCACTGAATATATTAATAAAAACATGATATTCAAGTCAGACTGTGGGCATTAGAAATCATGTAATGGAGAAAGCTATATTTGAGCTGAGGGTCCCACTTCCAAACTTCCTCAAGTCAAGGCCTTTACTGTCTCAGATGGTGAATGGGACTTGGCTGAGCTGGAACAGCATGGAACAGGAGGCAGCATCCATGTTAGTAGAGTTATGAGAAAATATGGAAGAGGTAAGAGGAATAAAAAATTCTCCTTCTTTGGAGACTAGGTGGCTCTAAAATTCTCAAGGGAAGAGAAGTCTCTCATATTATTTTTTGAGTCCTCGGGTGAGCCCAGAACTAGAGATAGACAAGGAACACATCAGATGAGATAAGAGACAAGCCCAAAGGATTCAGAATAGAGAATACAAACAGATCTCATCTGGGTTCCAGCTGTTTATACCACACAAATCCAGAGACAGAAATGAGTGCTAGGGATGGAATTAGAGCATTATCAGATTGCTAAGACTGTAGATTGTCAAGCAGGCAGAGTAAATTCTCAATAGAAGAACAATAGCCATCACCATCATCATGGCCACCCATTTGTCATCACTACCATCTCCATCACCCCTGTTATAGTTTGAATATGAAATTTCAAACACAAACCTACACATTGAATGTTTGCTCCCCATTAGTGATGCTATTTAGGAGGTGGTGGAAACTTTAGAAAGTAGGACCCAACTGGAATAAACAGATCGCTGTTAGCAAGACATTGAGGATTATGCCTGGTCCCCAGTGTTTTTCTCACTCTTTCTGCTTCTTTATGCCCATTATGAGTCAAGTAGCCTTTTCCTCTATGCGTTACCACTGCTATGAGGTCATACTTAAATGCACAGGGCCAAAAGGCACGGTGAAAACAGCCCACTCTGAAAACATGAGTCAAATCTCTTCTGCTCTTCAGTCATTCTCTTTGTTGTTATTTGTTCATTTGTTTGTTTTTATCATAGAGATAAGAAAGCATCACCATTGAGATGTTCACCACTGTTACCATCAACTGCCTACACAATGAATAGTATCTTCAATAATCTTCTCCTTCCTCAGGAAAGATATGCCAACACTATGCAGAGCATATCACAATGATTGGTTCATGTCAGCCTCACACAACTCTACGTGGTAGGTGCCTACACCATTACAATAGAGAAAAATAAGGAAGCTGGGGCTCCAATGATTGAAGTCAACATCTGGAAAGCCTGACTCCAGAGCCCAAGCAAAGACAAATGGGTAGGCTACTTTTAATGTTAACATCACATACATTCTTGTTGCATTGCAACATCACAAGCCGGATCCTTCACTCAGACAGTGCAAGGGAGGAAGAAAACCACAGCCATGAGCAAGTTTAGAACTGGTCAAGGAACATACATGTAAAGACATGGAAATAGGAAGAAAGACATTTCTGGGGACTCGTGTTGCAGGGAAGAAATGGCAGGCACCATAGATGTAGAAAGTTTCTGTATCACTGATTGGTCTACCAGAGGGAACACAAATGTTGTTTTAGACTCTAGTGGCTTCATCCTCCAGTCTCCTTTTCTGAGCCAAAGAGGATATCCCCTCAGTGAGGAAAGATGCCACCTGAAGAGCTATTGATGAGAAGCCAGTTGTGTGATCTCCTACTGGTGACCTTGAGTACATGTCCTGGCCTCAACTTAGAAAACTGACAGATAGCAATGGCCTTATTGACTTCTAAATGTGGCATTTAAATGATTGACAGCTCTAGCTGTGCAGAGCCCTACCCAGATACCAACTGAAACACTAGTATCCATCCCTGAGTTAGTTAATCTTTGGTTCTGTGTCTAACACACCCAACATAAACAACTTAAGAAGGGATTGTTTTGGTCCTCGAGTTCAGAGGGGTTCAGTCCACAGTGACTTGGACCCATGTATCTGAACTCAATTTCATAGTCACAGGCATATGAGATAGAGGAGAGCTAGTCACAGCTTGATGAACAGGAAACAGAGAAAGGTTGTAGATATAATATACCACTAAGGATGCACCCTAGTAATTTACTTTTTCTGGCTAGTTCCCAATTCCTAAAGTTTCCAGAACCTCCAAAACAGTGATGCAGAGTAATGTCATGTGAGATGCAGAGTAATGTCAAGTCAGTTCTGTCACGCAGGGGGGGCTTCCAGCCATGAATGAGAAGAGCCTGTAGGAAGCAAAGGCGGGACATCTCCTAGAGGGTGCACAGTTTACCCTTACATCTCCATAGCTGTCAGCCCCAATGTACCCCCATATTCTATCCTGCTTTCCCAAGAATTCTTCCTGGTTTGTTCTCAGGATAGAGTTGGTCACACCGTCCTCAGAACCAGCATGCAGTCAGCCATAGGAGGCCATGTGGTCTCCCTTCCTCTGCTGGAGCTGAGAGGGGCATCCTATCCTAACCAAGCATGCTGCAGCCCTAAGGAGACCCAAGCTCCCCAAAAAACTTCTTTCATCTGACTACTCACCTCATTGCCTAAGAGGGGATGGTGCCCAGAGCATCAAAGAAGTGAACAGCAGAAACCAGTACTGGTGACACATCACTATGATACCCATGTTCTGAAGGCTGAGGCAGGAGGACCATTAGTTCAAGTCAGTCCTGGGCTATAGAGTGAATTCAAGGGCCCCTGGACAACTGAGTGAATCCATGACTCAAAGTAAAATGTGAAAAAACAAAGGGCTGGGAATGTAGTTCAAAGATGGACAGACATATTTGCTTAGCATGTATGAGGCTCTACATTTAATCTACATCATTAAAGGGTTTAAAAGGCGGGGAGGGAAGAGTCTGCGAGCAACAGCCCAGCCCCCACCTGCCAAAATCCAGTCCCTGAAAGACTGCTTTGACTCTCCTCAACAAAATAATTGAGGAAGGGAATTGTGCCCTTGTTCTCTGAAATTGATGTTATCTCAATAGATTCATGTCCAGTACAGAAATCAGGAAGGAAAGAAGGGAGGGGAGGGGAAAGAAGAAGGGAAAGGAAAAGACGGTAGGGGAGGGTGGAAAAGAACAGAGGAAAGGGAAGTGGAGAAGAGGAAGACAAGGTGGGCAGAGGAGGGGAAGGAGACAAGAGGGGAAGAAGGGAGAGAAGAGAGAAAGCTGAAAAAGAGGAGAGGAGAGGAGGGAAGGAAAGAGACCAGGAGAGTAGAAGAAGAGAGAAAAAAGTGGGGATGAGAGAGGAGGGGATCAGAGAGGAAGAGAAGAGAGCAGCCCTGCCTCCACATGCCTTTAAGGAAAGCCTTCCCTTTACCAGGATAGTGTGAAACTGGAGAAGACAGCAGCGGTTGTCAGATGTGTATTGATTGTTCCCATCTTGCTGGCTTTCTCAGCTCCCCTTTTAAACAGAACTGGTCATGGCAGGAAGTTAGCTATTTAATCCCCTATTAACCTGTCTTGGCTCCCTGCTCTGCCTGTGGCCTTGGAGGGAAGCATCCTCTTCCACTCACAGACAGTGCTTTGGGAACAAGGTGGCTAGCAGGTGCACCAGTGAACATGTGCCCTGCCCAAGGGCTCCAGGGAGCCAGACCCTTCTCTCCTGTACCCTTCATCCTACATTAAAGTCATTTACATCTGAGCAATCTAGGATAGAATTCCAGGTTGACTGAGTTCTTTTTGTTTCACCAAAGCCTCAGATTGGATTCAGCCTGAAGCTAGTTATAATGGAAAATGTCTACATGCCCTGTTGCCCGAAGGAGAGACTAGTTCTGAAGAGGTTGGCCCAAGCAGATTTGTTCATAGGGCACTTATAAAAGACAAAAGCTCAGCTATAGACCGTCTCTTAAACACATTGTTGTTCATGTAACACCTGTGCATATCCTAAGTGTCCCCCTGACCGCAACAGCAAACACCATCATCTGGCATGTGACTCTCCCAGGATGCACTAAGAAGGTGTCTAGAGGATGCTACCAATGGACCTAGATTGAAGATATTCCAAAGACAGGTTCTTCAAGTCCGTTTCGGCCATTGGGTGCCCAGTTCAATATGCTTAGTTCCTGCTACCCAGTGGATCACCAGGACAATCTGATATGGCTTTTTCTGGGCTGATAGGAGACTGAAGGAGGTCACTGATAGAAAAGTTCCTGAAAGGGGGTATGGCACAGAGCAGGTACATTGCAAAGACTACAGCTGCTAACATTCTCTTCCTCCTCCTCCTCCTCCTCCTCCTCCTCCTCCTCCTCCTCCTCCTCCTCCCTCCCCTCCTCCTCCTTCTCTTCCTTCAGCATCTCTTCCTCTTGTTCTTCTCCTTCTCCCACTCCTCCTCTTCCTCCTCCTATATACACCTTGCACCTCAATATGCGGGGATTTGATCTCCTTACAGCCACGCTCACCCCTGCATTGAGCCACACGTTCGGGAACTCTAACAGTCACAGGCATACACGGTTGTCAAGGGGTTAACATGCTTACCTCCCTTATTTTTAAAAAGCATTTTCAACTAATGAGAAAAAGTTGAACACCTCCATTTGAAACCTAGACAAAAGCAATGGGACCAGGCAATTCACAAGAGACATGGAGTTTGGCTAATGACCATAAAAATGTCACTCCAGACTAGAAAGCAAAAAGCCTCAAAACAAAGGCCAGTTCCACTTACAATCACCATATTAAGGATTGCACTCAGACTTTTAAGTTCCCCTCACAGAGTCGCACACACCCAGGGTAGATCTGGGAAGAAGGAATGTGGCTTCTGACAGTAGCCCAAGGACCCAAGGCACTGTCTTTCTTGAGACACAATGAGGACATACAGGAACCATAATAATTCTTCCAAAATCAGAACCTCTGAGCTGTTAAGGTCATACAAAGGAAGACAGACTAGAAAGGTGAACACTTGAAAGTTCCCCAAGTGTACGGCAAAATCAAAGGTGGCAAAGGAGGTCCTGGTGCCAGAACATGGGATCTTGTATTTTCTACATTCCCCAGAGCAGCCTGTAAGAAGGCATGTGGCACTCATTTCCCAGGGAAATATCCTGCTGGGGCTCATGCTACTGTAGAACACCCAGAACCTCTCCCAGGCCCAAACATCCTTACTTCTCCAATATCCACGAGATGTCTCCATTGAATCTTGGTAGTCAAAGATCAAAAGTTGACACTTTTCCTGATGTACATCTAAGCAGAGTTCATGTCAAAGACTTTCAGAAAATAGCAACTCTTGTTACCAGCCAGTTCCACTTCCCATCACTCTTCCCCACATTCTTTTCTGTCTGGGGAGCACTTGTCATGAATGGTAGCTATGTGTACCCCCTTTCCCAGAGATAGGCCCTGGGAACTTAGACAAAAATAGTGGAGTTGGAGAAGTCTCAGAGACTTCCTATCTCCTGGTCAGTCTAAATGCCTTTTACACGTAGGTGATCTGAAGTCAGAAGCTGGGATAGCACATCTAAGTTTATACAGTAAGTTAGTAGCCATGTGTATGCATCAACCACTTCCATTGGTTATTTCCTAAGTACTCAGAAATACTAAGAGATGTTAAGTAGATGAAGAGATGGTGGAAAGAGGAGTGGATGTATGAATGGATGAGTGGCTGTGGGCATAAGTGGATAGATAGATGGATGGATGGATGGACAAATGAAAAGGTGACTGTATGTATGTGTGTATGTATGTATGTATGTATGTATGCATGTATGTATGTATGTATGGAATGGTGGATCGATGGATAGATGGGAGGAGGGTGGGCATGTGGGTGGGTGGGTGAATGGATGGATGGATGGATGGATGGATGATAAGTTGGTTGGTAGAAGGATAGAAGGATGAATAGGTGGATGAATGAGCAGATGGATAAAGGAAGCCTTGCTGTAACATGGAGAGTTGGATGTCCATTCACAGATTCCTGGTGGCTTTACTTCTCACCTCTCAGCTACCAAATGAGTCTAACTGCTACAGAAATATGTCCATAACAGACCTCCCTCCACCAGACTTCAAGCTCATCAACTTTCTTTTTCTCAGAATTCTTTGTCCAGATAGACAACATGTAGGCCCTTGATCCTACATGTCCTGTGAGTAGTGATTCATGGGGTTTAGGAAATCAGTCCACCCATCTCCTGCTGACTCCCTGGACCTCTGCAGAGACCAGGAATGATATTCAGGCTCGTGAAACAGCCTCAGACCTCTGAGTCCCCACCATCCTCTGGCATGTGACTCTCCCAGGATGCACTAAGAAGGTGTCTAGAGGATGCTACCAATGGACCTAGATTGAGGATATTCCAAAGACAGGTTCTTCAAGTTGTCCATGCAGATACCTCATCTGGAAGACCAGCTCAGGAGGCTGGCCAGAATATTTCCCTTTGTTCTTTGGTGTGTTTGCTTTGTATCATGTTACAGCAGGCTGATGTGATGTAATGTGACAACCCCCGACCCATGAAATACATGAGTCAGAATACCCCATTAATTTAAAGAGATACAGTTCCTTTTCAGAAGTGACTAATTATAAACAGCAGAAATTTTAGTGCTGTTAAAGTCGATAGCAGGTTTTTATTAATCAGGGTATTTTGTAACTCAAGTTCTTCATGTGCCTTGGGAACCAATCTCTACCTGTTTGTTTCCTTGGAGGATGCAAAACTACTACCAAGTGGATCACCTTTGTGGGGCTCCCAGGTCACACTTGGCTGGCACTAGGTACTGGCCATGACCCCCATAGTTCTGACTGAAGGAACCTTATCACTGAAGCCAACTTACTACCTGGAAGAGCTCTCTGGAAAAACCATTCCAGGCTCCAGACACTTGGCTGTGTCTGGGATTTTCTGTATATGAGTGTCCACAGCAATGGTGGGCACAGTAAACTGAATGCAGGTTCCTCAGCCAACTGCAGGGGACTAAACAGGCCCTCACTCTCCCACCATAGTTGTGTGCCAAAGAGCCTGCATAGTCTTCTCCCTTCTCCTCAACCCCACAGCTAAACCAAACATATTCCCCAGGTTGACTGTTGAATCAGTCGCTGATAGTCAAAAAATTCCATTGCCGTGTCTTAAGCAATTAGGTCAATGCTCAGCACGTGACCTAATTCATGCCAACAAGGATAAGAACTAAGGAAGTTGCAAGGTTCAGTTGCTCTTTGTGAGATCTAGAGCTACAGCAGCCATTTTTGAAATATATAGAAATGTCTATAGTGGTCTCCACAATGATGTGCAGCAGGAGTCCAGAGCCACTGCCGAGCCACTAAAGGAGATAAGTCCCTTTCTTGTTAGCATAATTTTAATTTCTGGATCAAATAGTACCTGAATCTGATACACACTCATATAAATCAGCACAGCCTGCTGGTGGTCTTGGGTTGGACATTTTGTCACACAAAAGTAGTGGATCTGTGGAGTCCTGATGGATTAATATAGGAAGCAGTCAGCTCCCACTCTGCCTTCAGGCCTCTCCATACCCCAACACACTGCCATCTTTGTTCTCTTCCACTGTGTTCATACAAACCCAGCACAGCTTAAGCATGGGAGTCTCTATGCATACTCTGAGGAGCCCACCTATGTGCCACCTTGGGTTTTTCTAAATATTTCTGGATTATGACATAGTAAAAGAAATGGTATACCTTGTCCTGCATGCCTGGGCCACAGAAGGTACAAAAGACAGGTGTTAAGAATACCTGGCTCCAAGCTGAAGAGATGCTTCAACGTTTAAGAGTGCTTGCTGCTCTTCTAGAGGACCAGAATTCAGTTCCCAGCACCCACATCAGGCTGCTCATAACCATCTGTAACTCCAGCTCAGGGAGGCAATGTCCCTGTTGACTTCCACAGGCACGGCCCTTGCATGCACTTACCCACCCACAGGCAAGCCATTTTTAAACTTAAACTATCTTGCCATTAGCCACAGGATCTGAACTCCACAGCAGGGTATTCCTCTCAGGGTTTCACTTCAAGGAAGCTTGCTGCTGGTGCCACCTGATCAGTACATGTCTATCTTACTCCCCCCATTACCATCTGAGGTAATGGCTCTCTAACTAGATCTCTACCCTGAGATGTCCCCTGGCTTCCCTAGACCCAAAAGATGGCCCTGTTGTCCACTCTGAGAACCTCACATGCTCATCAGGCTCCATTACTTATAAATAGAGAATGTTTCCTTGTTCTCTCTCTCTCTCTCTCTCTCTCTCTCTCTCTCTCTCTCTCTCTCTCTCTCTCTCCAGTTAGGTCAATAAAGGCCAGGGGTGCACTCAGAGGACTGGAGCCAATCCAGTCTCTGCTCTCAGTTCAGGATATGTGTGAGAGACTAAGAACAAGTGTCTTGGGACACATAGAAAATTAAGAGGAAGATAAAAATGAGCTGCAGTCAGGCCCCATGGCCAGAAGCTGTGCTCTCACACCAACATCATGCATTCCTTGCATGCAGGGGGAACCCCAGGGCCGGCTCATTACCATCTACCTATAGGTAAGCTCTCTGCCCTGGAAGACATGCCTTCACATCTCTTTTTCCGGAAGCCAGTTTGGCTTTAGCATAAAACCTATGATACCTGCAACTGGGTCCATGTTTCAGCTTCTCTGCCTGCCCATCTGTCCATCACCTCTCTGATCCATGCCCCTCCACAGCTGCTGCAGTGGCAAGCCCCTGTTAAAGCCTCAGGAGAATGCCCTACCCTAATGTGCCCTTCATGAAGAATGAACAGGTTCTTGGAAATCAGAGATAAACTGAGAAGGTCATGTAGAGGCTGTTACCACCCCAGTGGCCAGAACCTAGCATGTACAAACTCCAACCAATGAAGCCACTTTACCCCTAGCATCCTGGACTCCATAGGTCGCCATTCCCAGCAGTGATAGAGAAAAGAGACTGGCTGAGCTGTTGCTAACTCACTCATTCATTTAATCAGATACAGAATAGCTACTACTTCATTTCCTGCCTCCTCCATTATCCATAAACTCCATGATGGTCATAGCAATATCTTTGTTGCCTTTACAAATATTGGAACCATCCTGAACTGTTTTTTGCTTAAATTACTTATTTTAAAATATTAAGAATATTATTGGCAAATATTTATGTAATAGATAGAGAGGAAGCTGCATAAAAAGATGGATGATTGAGTGGGTGGATAGAAAGACAAGATCATATGACAATGAATGGGAGAATGAATGGATGTATCCATGGGTGAGTAGATGGGTGGGTGGGAGGGAAGGTGGGTAGATGGAGGAATGAGTGTATGAGTTAAAAGTATGCTTGGATGAATGGATAGATGGATGTGTACATAGGCAGATGATGTGCTGGCTGGGTAAATGTGTGATAAATCGATGAAAGGAAAGGATGAAGGGGGATATATGAATAGAGGAAGAATATGTGATTTTCAGATGGAGGTACTGGTGATTGGAAAGATGGGTAGAAGCATGGATAGATGTGGGGATGGGCAGATGTGTGAGTAGATGCTTGGCAGACAAGTGAAAGGATGTATGGATGGACAGATGAGGGGACAGATGGACAGACAAGTAGGTGGATGGATGTGCGTGGGTAGATGTGGGGAATAGAGGTGTCTTAGAGGGAGACAAGGAAAGATAACAAATGCAAGCGAAGAGATACTTGGATGGGGAGAGAAAGGAAAAAGGAATGAAGGGATTGGTGAATAGATGGGTGAATGTGTAGATGAGTTTAAGAGATGAATGGGCGAATGGATAGGCAGTGGATCAGTGGATGAGCATGTACTTGTACTTGATGCTAAGTGCTAAGAAGACCACAGAAACCAAATATCCTCTAGAAGGGAAGAAGACCCTTTCTCCAACCCCAAGAACAAGAAAAAGGGGCATACTGTCAGGGGAGTGCCAAGAGAATTCAGAGATAGATAGGGGGGTGAACTCAGCAGCCATTACAACATCAACTGGCCATTTTCTTGGGCAGCTGAGTCACAGGGCTTGTGAGGCGTGGACCTTTCTGGGCAACGCAGGTGCTCTGAGGAGAACGTGGCTTTGGGCTCTTCCTGGGGTATTCTCATGAAGCTCAAATCCATTCTAAACTCTGGACTCCATCTCCTGTCTTCAGCCTCCTAAAACCTGAACCTCTCAGTTAGCTCAGAGTCCTCATATCTGTTCCCAGAAAATAACCAGTCTCCAAGAGGCTTCCAGACCCAGGCTGTCCATCACAGGCTTTGTACACCATCTTTCTAGCACTTTCTACTGTGGAGTGAAACTGCAATAAAACCAACGGCACATTTTTGCAGTGTTTTGTACCCCTGCTAATATTTTTTAATTAATTCACTATTTTTTACTTTAATGCATTTAAAGGGAAACTATATCATTACCTAAATGGAAATTTGTATCACTTGCTCTAAATTAGAGGTAATTATAAAAATAAATAAAATGAGAACAATGTTATTAAATTCTGGCAGAATTCTGCTGCCTGCAGCCGGTGCTGGCTGAGGCCTGCGCTGCTCTTACACAGAGGCCAGGAAGACAAAGGGGTGGCTCAAGCATTCTAGGAGCTGTGACAAGCATCCTGCACAGAGATCTCAGAGAGTGCAGGGAATAGACCTCTGACCCTGGACTCAGGCTATTGTCTGTGGAAGTCCTTTATCTCCCAAAGCCACCTTGGACATTACCCGAGACTTTTTTCTCCATGAACAACTCTTTTGCCCCAAAAGAACTATATGGTTAATCTTCACTGCCAGGTTCACAAGATTGAGAATCACCTGGGAGATTGGTGGGCATACCTCTGAGCATGTCTGTGAAGACAGGGATCAAATGATGAACAAAACACACCTGAATGGGGGTAGGGTGGGGGGAGAAGGGCATCATCCCATACATTGGAGGCCTGGATAGAATGCAAAGAGCAAAAATAAAACGCCGGCTAAACACCGACATTCCCTTCTCTCTGCTTCCAGTCCACAAAGAAATGAAGAGAGCCCGCAACACACACTCCTGCTGCCATGCTGTTGCTGCTGAGTGCACGGGACCATCTGTGGACCATGAGAACTGGACCATGTGACTGTGAACGGAAACATCTGAAACCATGACCAAGCAAATCCTTCTGCCCTTAAGTTGGTCTTGTTGGGTGTTTTACACAGAGCTAAGGAAAGTAACTAATGCAAGAATCCTCCTCGCCACCACAGGTTAGGAGCCCTTTAAGAAGCTTCAAATAAATGGGAATTGATTAACCTTTCCTCCACATGAAGGGAGAAATTAATTGGAAATACACGGAACTCTTCCCTTCCCTGGCTCCTGGGCTCTTCGTATTTCTGATCTATCTTCCCTCCAAAGCCCAAATTGGGTGGGTGATTCACCCCTTTTCTTCCCTAACAGAAACACCCTGACAACAGCCCAGCAGTTCTGAGCAGGCATCCCGCGACGATCCTGTGATGTGCTCTTTCAAGGGAGGAATGCTTCAAGTATCAGTGAAATCTTTATAAGAACCACTAAATAGATGGGATTTAGTTCACAATGAACAGCATTTTTTTTTTCCTCAAAGACTGAAAAATGGAGAGTTTAGATTTTTTTTTTTTTTTTGAAAAAAAAAAAAAAGATTTTGTTTTTCCCTGATATTGCCTGAGCGATGCTTCTGACGCTGGAGATTATCGGTGCGCCAGCCGGGCTTGTTGTAATTAACACGCAAGCAGCAGCTTCAGTGCCTAGTAATATATTTTTCTAAGACTTTGATGATGCTGAGAGATTTTGAGTCCCACGTTGCAGACTTTGAAGCAACTGCATTGGATAGAGACACCTTAGATGAAATTGAAAATAACTCGAGTTTAATATGCCTCCCCTAGAGCTTTCTAGAAAGAATGGGTTAAAACTATCTGTGTGCTGTGCTGTGGAACAGGGTGGGAAAAAGTTAGTCTTGTAGGCTTTGACAGGCGAAAGAGCTCTGATTGGTCCTTTTTCGGCAGAGTTCTGGCCCTTGAGTATCTTCTTTGGTCTCAAACATAAATGGCTTCCTTAAAGGATTTAATTAATTCTTAAATGTGCACAGGGCCCGTGAGCACAAACATTAAGTTGTTAAATGCATTAAGTCAGATTCTGTTCTCAGCCACGCACAGCGGTTCCCTGTGACATCCCTGGGAGTGTCAGACCCAAGCGGATCCCACAGATGCAAAGCACCCTGGATGCCCAGATACACATCATGCCTTCAGCTCCTGCTAGGGAGCATCAGGCTTTTGGCTCCTCTTGGAGAGGGGCCATCCCAGGCCGGCCCCTCCCCCGGTCCCCAGAAGGCATGCCCAATGAGAACTCTGTCCCCGCTCTACTCTGTTCTCTATCTCCTTCACTGAGCTCCCCAGGCTGTTGATGACTTCTCCATGTCTGGTAAGGACACCGTGGAGCAGGAGACATGTTGGGAGAGCTGCTGGATGGGGTGAACTACCGTGAAAGGAAACGCACAGAAGCCTCCCCAGATGTGAGCACATCAGGAAAACATGCTCCATTGCGACCACCGCTAGATCACTGCCTGTTCTCGCGGACCCAGGCCAGCCTTCCCGCCCTCTAGGTTTCCTCATATCCTTCAAAGTTACATACTCTGTACTCAGCCTGTTCATGGCCAAGATTACGCGGAATCCGATTGGAAACAGAAGCAACCATAGTTATCCTTCGTAAAACTCGTTCTCTCCCCCTTCTCTGTTTGTCTCTCTCTGTCTCTCTCTGTCTCTCTCTGTCTCTGTCTCTCTGTCTCTCTGTCTCTCTGTCTCTCTTCTCTCGTCTCTCTCTCTCTCTCTCTCTCTCTCTCTCTCTCTCTGTGTGTGTGTGTGTGTGTGTGTACTCATGTGTGCAAGTGCTTGTAATGACGCATCTGCTGCTTGTAACTCCTAAGCGACAGTCTTTGGCGGGGATAATGGAGTGACAGGGTCTCACTATGCCGTTCAGACTATTCTAGAATTAGCTCTGTAGCCCAGCTAGCTCTAAACCAGTGACCCCCACCCCCACGTCTCAACTTTGCAAGGGCTGGAACTACAGGCTTGCACCACCATGTCTGGCTGACAGTCTCATAGAATACCGGGGGGAGTGAAAATTGGCACTATTTTTTTTTTTCTGAACAGCCTTTGGAGATATATATATTGAAAGCATCAAATATATTTATAACTCATGACTCAGTTTTCCACTCCTAGAACAAACCTACGATGCTATCAGAGGAAGACAAAACTGACAGGAAATGCCATTAATAGCAGAAAGGAAAAAAATATATAGATGCCCAAAATGCTCCAAAAATGGAATAGCGGCTATATTAATGCTGCTGCGGAATATTGAGGTTAAAAATCAGACTTTTCAGCAAATGTTTTGGTGGATGGGAAAATGGTGCTATTTCAAATAAAACATAAGCTTTGATTATAGCTTGATCCATGTGTGAAGACACACACACACACACGAAAGGAAATATTCTAAGTATCAGCAAAATGGTATTTCTGGGTGGTGGGATCAAACTTCCTCTACAGGCTGTTGTGTATTTCCCAAATTATTTCCATGGGTGGACATTATTTCTCTGATTCCAAAAATAAAAAATAAAATAAAAATTATCTTGGAGACAAAACTAGAATGCAAGAAAATGTACTCTCATTCAACAGAAGCTATTTTAAATACTTTTAATCTTTTTAAAAAAAATGTGAGGGCTCGAGCTGACCATATACTTAATTTGGACTAATAAGACTGATAACCATTAATACTGGGACAGAACAATAGTCATTGTACTGCTGATATTATTTTAATTGCAAATTTTCAGTTAAAATGAAGATCCTATATTACCAGTTTTGTGAAGACTAAACTTCCAGGGTTAGGATCATTTCCAGCCTTCACTGCCTTCCAAGTTTCCTATCTTTGCATTTCCCTAACCCTGGTGTCTGACACACAGGTATATATAGGTGTTCCCTAAAATGTCTCCAAAATGAATCAGGAGGTTCATTCAGGAAACAGAGGAAAGTTTAAAGTGTTTTATCTCCTGGGATTCTGGGCTTTTCTGTAGCAGGCCCTGGAAAACTATAGCATCCTATAAAGTTCACCTAAGGTTCAGCCACTGCCCACCACTTAGACCCAATAAAATGAGGGCTGTGAAGTCAGTTTTCTGACCTTGAAGTTCACCCCAGAACCCAGTGGTAACACACCAAAATGCATCCACTGGAATCCACTGCCTTCCCTGGGGAAGAGAAGAAACCACACCCGAGCAGATCGGGGATGTGGGCTTCACTTTAGGAGGGGACACTCATCCTCAGGACTGTTTCATGAACACCATAAATGATGACGTAAATGATTTTCAGATATAGGTTTCAGTAAAGCCAGTGAGCAAAGCCCACATGATCTTTCTGTATGGATAGTCATCAAAAAAAAAAAAAAAAATGTCTCCAGCAAAAGTGAGCATTTGTGTCTGATCCTTAGGGGTAACATTTGGTAACACAAAAATAAGATCATCAAAAGAAAAAATAAAAATGAAAGATATTGTGAATAAGGTAAATTATCACTCCTTTTCTAATGTATGTTTGACCAACTAGAAGCCTCCCACCCACCCTCACCATTTTTTTTCTTTAGATTTTTCCTTGCTGATTGCATTGGGTAGAATCAAAAGGACAGTATTTAAAATTATGTTGATGTTTTTTATATTGTTGGCAATGTCCCTAGTGTTTTTCCATCCGTGAGTACTGGAGTTCTTTTAAGAAGGATCCTTTGCTGATCTTCCTTATGCATTACCAAGCATCTGCCTTCCCCAGTCTTGGGAAATATCACAAAAAGATGCTTTTTCTTCCATGCAGGAGAATTACCTAATGGTATTAACAATCAAGAAGTGGAGTCACCACTACGCTGGAAATGTAACATATTCATGGAGGACAGAAATGCTTGAGAGTGGGTTTTATAAGAAATGACAGAGAGAGAGAGAGAGACAGACAGAGAGACAGAGAGACAGAGAAAGAGACACAGACAGAGACAGAGACACAGAGAGAGACAGAGAGAAGCAGCTTCCAAAACACCCAGGGTAAAGAACTTGAAAGAAAGAATTGATTGAATGGACCTTCCACATAAGATGCCTAGTGGTATAAGAGATGCCTCTGAGAGCAAGTACTGAACATGAAAGACACAAACCCCACGGCCTGAAAAAAGCTGTAGTGTGAGGACTGGGCAGAGAAGTGGGGAGGTCCCACACTTGTTTTCCAGACCATCCCTGAGGCAGGCAGTTCAACACAGTCCTCAAAGCAGAGGGGCATCCTGAATGTCCAAGAAGCAGAGGGAAAAGGTCTCCTAGGAGACTACAGATAGAGTGGGGAAGAAGGCAGGAGAATCCTGGCTTGTTTGTGGTCTTGACAAGACTGCCTCATAGTAAGCAACATAAAAATGAATCTAACTAAACAGGAACCCTCTACAGTAGACCTTGTGGCCCCGGGAAGATTAACAAGGTGGCACATCTATAGAGGCACAGAGAAAGTATGTGCCACCTGCCTGTTCTAAGACATTAACTTTGTCTTCAGAAATACAAGTGACAGCCACACCTCACCACCCCCTACCAAACACACAAAAAGAATCAAGTGGGACTCCATAAAATCAAAAAAAAAAAATAATTCAAAGGACAATTTAATTAATTCTAGCTGCGATCTCTATAACAAAAGATTAGTGTGCCCTTTGAGAGAAGAGAGAGAAGGGGTTGAAGAGATAACCTGTGAGGTGCTTGCCATGCATGAATGAGGAACCTGCAATTGAGCTGCAGAACCGACGTAGAAAACCTGGTGTGTGATAGTGCCCACCTGTAAGCAAAGTGCTAGGGAAGTACAGTCAGGAGGATATCCTAGGTCTTATTGACACGGCAGTTGGCAAATTGGTGAGCCACAGATCCAGTGAGATGCCCTATCTCAAAGAAAACAAGGTAGGTGACCATCTTGAAAAACATTTGAGGCTCACAACTGGCTTCTCCATGAATAGATACATGAGAGGAGGAGAAGATAAAGATGCACACACACACACACACACACACACACACACACACACACAAATAGAAATAAATGAATAGATGATAGATAGATTTAAAACAAAAATAAAAACTAAAAAGTATCCAGAAACCCTAGTTATTTGTCATGAAAACTAGCATAGATTAAAAGGCCGAAAACTTAAGATATCTACAAAGCAATGTCAATAAAGTGAATTTAGGAATTTAAATAATGTTAATATAAAATATAATTCAAAACCGAAACACTGAACAGGCTAAAAGAATTTTTGCATCAAAGGAATATAATTTACAGGGTTTTTTTTTTAAACCTACGTGGAGCAGTCACAGCTACAAAATTTTATGTGGCTAATAACAACCCTTGGAAACATGTAAAAGTTGGAATCATAGAACGCAAACTCCACAAAGATATAGGAAATACCACAAGATCTTCAGATACTATAAGGAAAGCAGACTTTAGTGATAAATAGTACTGCATCATATTCCAACAGGAAATATGAGTTCTTTATAAACAGTTCAATGAAACACTTGAACAAATCACATGTATTTTTTGCTTGCCACTCATGCAGACAATAACAACAACAAAAAAAAGCCTTAGTATGCTTCTAAGCACTGACATTGTATCTACCAAGCATTCAAATTAAAAGTAAAAACCAAGCAACAGCACATAACACCATAAAACTTCCAGGGTGTGGTGACCATAGTCATCAACAACACTTCAAAGCCTAAGTGTAGTAAACAGAAAGGATAGGGAAGTAATAAAGTCTCTCCATATGACGGTGTAAGGGATAGTAGAATAGACCCAGACCTGGAGAAAACAGAAGAGAGGATTGACAATGATGGTGATAACTGATGAAGCTAATTGAATAAAATGCCCACTTTCCCTTAAGGAAGAAAAAGAGTAAAAGAAAGAAAGTAGACTTCAACAGAACCTGGGACGGACACTGAGGACACATCCGTGTAACCCCAGCAGTCAGGAGGCTGAGGCAGGAGGATCGTGAACTCAAGGCCAGCCTGGGGACAGGAGAGGGAGAGCCCATCAAAAATGGAAGAAAATAAAGAAGAGAAGGAATAGGAAAGCAAAGGAGAGAGGAGAGAGGAGAGAGGTGTGCAGAGGGAAAGGGAAAGAAAAAGAATTCGGCACAACACAACGAAAAGCTGCTTTGAAAAGGCAAAAAGAAAAAAAAAAAGCCCAAGTTTATCAATATGGCAAAGAATAGACGGAACATATAAATGAATGACAAGATTGAGGCAGAGCATGTGGGATAAAGGGAAACACAAAAGAAACTGAAAGGATCACGGAACAACCTTAAAGTTGCTAAAATGAAGTATCTGTACTTAAGAAATGACTGCCTGTGTGTGTGGAGGGGGAGAATGTATGACTCAATTAAAAGTTAAATACTAAATAAAACAAGACTCTGAGAAGAATTTACAGAGCGGGTTATGGTCTCATAGCCAGGAGGTATATAAACTTTCCAGGCCACAGGGAACATCAAAAACGTCCAGTTTGTCCGTCCTCAGAGACTCTGACAGTGCTTCTAGCTAGAGCAGAGAGGTGGGGATGGAGGAAGGGAGGGAGGGATGGAAGGGGCAGTGGAGAGAGGGAGGACAGGAGATTTACTACCTCTGTGCACGGTGGTGCACACCTACAACCCAAAGATTTGGGAAGCTAGGGTAGGATTGCAAGTTCAAGGCCAGCCTTGGCTACATGATGAGACAGACCCTCAAGAAAGAAAGAAGACAGTGGGGAGGAGTTGGGGGGGGGAACTACTGATACAAGTACAGAGACTTCCTATAGAATCTCTAAGGCACTCTCAACAGTAAACATCTATGTAAATACACCAAGTCGCTGGTGATGGAATCAAAGAAATGGGGTTTGCCCAGGAACTCAAGATTTGTCAATCAACAGCAATCAATGGTGTCCAAAACCATATGAGAAAGCTTAGTATCCTTCCCGGCTTATCAAAAAGGTAACAAGCCTCTCCAAGTGGGCAAACAGTACACACTACTCTAGAAGTTCTACTCAATGCAAAATGTGATTTGAAAAAAATAAAATATGATTATTGACAAGGAACAAACTTTTTTTGCTAGTAATCGATGCCAAAGATAGAATCCGATTATTTCATGGATCATATTTTTTGTACATCTAAACCCAACTGTAAATCAGCTAAGGAACTGTTAAGCACCCCATATAAACACAAAATATGAAGGGTTAAACTCTATGAATCGCAAATGTAAAATGTGGTTGATGGAATGAAGTTAAGATCCAGGTGGATGAAAACAATGTACCATGTTCATGGGCAGAAAAATGATCCTGTTTTCAGGTGGGTTCTTACTATCCTGGCTATAGGTAGTTAGCTGCCAATACAATCATATACCAGCCTTGGTAAATGGAATTTAACGTTCATGTTTTTAAAAAATGTAGTAATGACCTGTACATTGTAAGAAAACAGAGCAAATGGCTGAAGAGATGGCTCAGGTTTAAGAGTATTGGCTGCTCTTACAGAATACTTGGCTCCCATTCCCAGCACCCACATGTGGCTCACAATTGCCAGCAACTCAAGTTCCAGGGGATCCAATGCCCTCTTTTGATGTTGGGGCACTGGCATATGTTTGGTGCATATACATACATGTGGGCAAAAGTCTCGTAAACAAAAAATAATATGAATAAATCTTAAAAACAATAAAATGGAGGCAAGGTCTTTTTTTAAAAAGAGAGAAGAGAAAAAAAACAGAATAAGAAGATAGCTTATGCACAACTGCATGAAATATAGAGATATCATCATGATTGGACTAACCAAGGAGGCAGAACACAGAGAACATAAGCAAGTGAGTGGACTCAGCATGGAGCATTAAAGGAAGCCAGGAATTGGAACGTGGTAAGGATTCAGCTACACTGTGAACGCACAGAGACCGGGGTGACCCACTGAGAAGGATAGGTCCACACTAAGCACTTCATATAAGATTGCTTCACACAAAACCAGTATTACAGCTAAGAAGTCGGGGCTAGAGAGAAGGCTCAGAGTTGGCTACTCATAGCGCTCTTCCAGAGGACCAGTCAGCTAGGGAGCTAGCTCAGGTGATAAGGAGCTTGCCTTACAAATGAAAACACAATTCCCAGAACTACTCCGATAAAAAAATGCTGGATGTGTCAGTGTACACTTACAATCTCAACACTGGGGAGGCAGAGACAAGAGGACCCCTGAGGCTCACTGATCAGGTTCCCAGCACCCACAGAGGGCAGCTCACCTGCACCTTGAGCTCTAGGGGATCTGGTACCCTCCTCTAGCTTCTGCAGGCACTTGCACTCGTGTGCACATAGCCACACATGGACACATAAAATTAAAACCATAAATCTCAGAAGTAAAATAAAAATAAAGACTAAAGTAAAAACTAAGAAGTCACCAATGTAATGGAATTATTTTTCATATTAGCTTTTATTTAAAAAAAAAAAAAAAAGCTAAAATGCTGCTAATCAAAAGACTCACGGCATTAAAAATATTTTGAAAGTTCTTGCCACATACATGCACAAAGTGGATATTAATATATAAAGAGCTTCTTTATATCATTAAGGCCAAGAACAAGCAATCTAGTTAAAATGCACACAAAGAAGACATTTTTGAAGGAAGCCATACAAAGGATTATAAATGGAAGTATATTGTCATGAAAATGCCAAGGGGAATTCAAAGAAAATAAAAAGGGTTGGTGCATCACATTGCCAAAGACTGAAGAGCATTCTTTACACGCTCTTGCAGAAGTGTGGAAGGCTAACCACTCCCACACACCATCTGCAGAAATGTCAGCCCCGTTGCCCCCCACACCCACCCCTTAAGGCTATTCTGTAATATCCAAAAATTTAAATGCATGTGTCCTTCAGCCTATCTCTGCCATTTGTAGGAATCATTAATGCAGCATCTTCTCAAGTCTTAGATAGGAGGCTTTTCCTAACAGGAAACAGATAATTGGGAAATGAGTCAATCACAGATCAGTTGAGAAATGCCTAAGTGATTACGTCATATCCCTATTGTAAAATTCTACCCATTTTTAAGAAAAGCAAGCAGAACTCTACATGATTTGTGTGTGTGTGTGTGTGTGTGTGTGTGTGTGTGTGTGTACACATGCATGTCTCTGTGCATGGTCGTATGCATGTCTAAGGAGTGGTATGCCTATGCCCATGGTTGTCAATGTGATGATCAGAGGGCAACCTGAGTGCCATTCCTCAGGAACTGTCCACTGTTTTTTGTTTGTTTGTTTTGTTTGTTTTGTTTTGTTTTTTGAGACAAAGTCTTTTCCTGGCCCAGAAGGATGTCTGATCAGTGAGCCTCAGCGTTCCTCTTGCCCCTGCCTTCCCAGTGCTGGGATTACAAATGTACACCAACACATCCAACATTTTTTATCTAGTTCTGGGAATTGAACTTACACGTTCTCATTCACAAGGCAAGCTCTTTACCACCTGAGCTAGTTCCCTAGCCAGTTCTCTATTTTTTTTAATGCATGTGCGTGTGCATATTTGCATTCATATATGAGCTGGTGCACATACGTGTGTATTCTTGAAAGCCAGAGAATTACCTCAAGCGATCCTCAGAAATGCCTTCCACCGCCTTGCTCATTGGCCCGGAACTCATCAACTACATTAGACCAGCTGAGCAGTGAGCTTCTGGGGATCCTCCTGCCTCAGCTTCCTGGGTCCTGGGATTATAAGCACATGCCACCACTCCTGACAGCTTTACACAGGTCCTGGGTATTGAACCCAGATCTTCCTGCGTGCAAAGCAAGCACTTCACTAAGGGAGCTGTCACTACAGCCCCAGATCTCCATATTCTAAAGTAGACAAATACTGTAGCATGCAGTGTAGATAGGACCTCAAAAACCAAACATTAAAGCCAAATGCACTTTATACATTAATGTATTTAACCATGCACAGTCCCACCCTAGTTGTCTCTTCTGGGGAATGGAGTGGAAATGGATCACAAAGTAAGTATAAATTAAAAACTGCGCTTTCATTCTATATCCTGCTGTTTCAGTGCAAAAAATACAAATTTAAAACCAGAGTTTCACTGTATAGCCAGACTGGCCTGGGACTCACTACGTAGAGCAGATTGACCTCAAGCTCAGAAAGACTCACCTGCCGTAGGTTCCCAAGGGCTGGATTAAAGGCATGTGTTACTATTTCTGCCTTGTGATATGATTTTTTAAAAAACTTGTTTTATTGTAAATTTAGAAAAACAGAGAGCAATGTGGAGTTGCCACATTTGATACATCAATTGAAAAGCCTAATTTTAAAACATGCATGATAACAAACAAATACAGTACATATGCATATTTACTCCAATTTACACCAAAGTCAATACTCACTGAATTAAATGCCTCTATTTTAAAATTACAAATACATAAAAATTAAACATGGGAACACAGCACTGCAACCATGGGGTAGGAAGTCTTCAAACACAACCTTAAAGATGAAAAGGAATAGTTTGCAAGCTGGATTGTTTAAATCTCCCCAGGTTGCTGAAAAATGGCTTGCAAAATTAAAAGTCAAAGAAAATTTAGGAGAAACAATTACAAGATGAGTATAAGATAAAGGATTAGTATCTTGGTAATATGGAGAGAAGTTTTAAGGAAAAAAGTCCAAAAGGGAACCAGATAATGGTCATTTCACCATTCACCAGAATAAGGACATATTCCATTAAAGATATATATGTATACTAGATAGATGGTAGATAAATAGATAAATGAGAGAGAGGATGATAGAAGATAGATAAATAGATAGATAGATAGATAGATAGATAGATAGATAGATAGATAGGATATACACATACATAGTTGATATATGTACATAAATAGATAATAGATGATAGATAGATAAAGAGATGATAGTAGGTAATAGTAGTAGAACGGAGAAATATTAGATGATCTATTGATGAATAATAGATGATAAATACATAAATGGATAATAGATGATTGATTGGTAGGTAGATTATATATAGATGATAGATGGTAAATAGAGAGATGATGGATGAATAGACAGATAGACAGATGATAGATAGATAGATAGATAGATAGATAGATAGATAGATAGATAGATAGATAGACAGACTATCTAGGTAGGCAGTAGATAAGACATAGAAGTAGATAGGTAGGAAATAGACGGATAGCTAAGTACACAGACCATCATTACATACAGAGACACACTTATATAAATGCATAGATGATATATGTATTTAAACTTAGGTAATAAATGCATTGAGACATTTGTATGTCAAATTACTGTGTGAGGTAATATTTCGGTACTGGTAGACTGTAAGAAGGGGGTGCTGTCATAATTTGTGTGGGGGTGGCGGCAAAAGGGAAATTATTTGACATAATGTGCCCAAAGAGCAATTTGGCAGCAGGCATTCAGATCTTTAAATGTGCCTCTCTTTAACCTGGCAATTCCATTTCTAGCAATTAAACCTAAGGAAATAATTAAGAATGTGTACAAAGATTTGACTGAAATGATGTTCATCAAAGTATCATTTATAAAAAGTACACTTAGATTGCCTTTCTTCCTTCTCTGCTGCCGAGGTGTAGGGGAGCAGGGGGTGGGGAGAATCAGAGATTCGGAAGGAGAAAATTAAGCAGGATGCCTCCCAAGGATAACTACATCAGAAACGAGAGCTGTGTGCGATTAGGAAGTCTTGAGGTGCCCTTTAACAGAATAAGGTATGGAAGTTATACCAGCAGGGGTGATATGAATCTCGCAGGCAGACCTGTTGCAGACTGATAGCAGGAAATAAACTCAAAGTTTAATACCTCTTGCTTCTTTAGCATTTGTTTCTTGGCCACTTATTCATCCAAAACTTTATTGAGCAACTAGTAGACAAGGCTTAGATGCCTGACATGTAAGAGCAAATAGGAAAAGATGGGAAGGTGATAGATGGAAGGATGGGTAGGTAGGCAAATGAACCAAAGTAAAACCCGAAAACTGTAGTTCACATCTCAGACCCGAGGCCACCATCATGTCCTTTCTCTGATCTTAGTAGTAACTGCTGAAATTGGAGGAAAAGAGAGAAGGTTGAAGCTCTCATCACACAGAAGATTTTGATAGTACTAAAGAGTGATGACAGTTTATTATGTGTAGAAATAGCCACTGCCTGGAGAGGAATCCAGGTGGACTCCTCCTCTAGGAAAGAGCTCAAGGGATAAGGGTGGGAGAGGGAGTGAATAGGCTGAGAACACAGGGGACGAGGGGCTGATGTGGGTACATCTCCCACTCATCAAAAATGAGGCCCGAGAGCATTGACCACTCGTGTGAATCATGATCACGTCGAGGAAGTAACAGTTTGTTCTATCAGGGACAACCAAGTGTCTGTCCTCTGCACACTCCATGTGACACTCCTGTGTGAGTCAAGTCGCCACAAGCCCAAAGTGAAGGGCAGCTGAACTTCTGCCCAGGTGCACATCTGTGCATGCGTGTGGTGCAGATTTTATGGGTAAGGCTCATGGCCCCCTCTCACATCCTGACTCCAAGCTAAAGACAGTTACACCTTGAGTGACACCCAACATTGTGCCAGAGGAAAACTATTGATTCCACTGTTAGCTTTTTTTTTTCCCAGTCACGAATCCCAGCTGCCCTTTATAAGCTCAGTACAGAGTCCAGTGCCTGTGGGGTAGGGGAGACAGAGACAGGCCAGACAGACAGACAGACAACAGAGACACCAGAGACACGGGGAGACAGAGCAGACTGACAGAGACAAACACACACACACACACACAGAGAGAGAGAGAGACAGAGAGAGAGAGAGAGAGAGAGAGAGAGAGAGAGAGAGAGAGAGAGAGATCAACAGTTAAGATCACTGGCCACACATGTAAGAACCAGGGTCCAATTTCCAGCACCGGTACAACAAATTACAATCATCTGTAACTCCAGCTCCAGGGGAATCTTACTACCTACTTCATCTTCTGGGGGAACCAGGTACACATGTGATGCACATGCATACATGCAAGCACACACTCATGTCCATAAAATAAATAAATCTTAAGAAAGAAGGATAGGAAAGGAGGGAGGACAGAGAGGAGGGGAGAGGGAAGGAGAGAGGGGTTGCAATGCTGAGTTTAAAGCCGTTTTCTTTCTCAGGAGAGTGAGGAATAAGGAGAATGGAAGAAAAACAGATACCGTACAATGGTAAGGAGATTTTTAAATGACTTATCAGAAAAGAAAAGAGCAGGAAAAAAAGAAAAGAAAAGGAGGGGAGGGAGAGAACAGGAAAGGAAAGAAAAGGAGGGGAGGGGAGGGGAGGGGAGGGGAGGGGGAGGGGGGGAGGGGAGGGGAGGGGAGGGGAGGGAGGGGAGGGGAGGGGAGGGGAGGGGAGGGAGGGGAGGAGGGGAAGAACAGAACACAAGAAAACCAGAGTCAGGAAAAGCTGTTGCCTGAATTCACCTTTGAAATCCCACGAGTCTCTTAGCCAAGTGACGATTCCATTCACTGTCATCAGCAGATGTTCACTGAGATTTTACTACACCATCCCTCCCTAAGGCTCCAGGAGACTCTCATCCAGATTCCATGGGGAAGGAGGGGATGACATGTCCAGGAACCCAGAGCCAGGGTCATCTTGTCACAGGATGCAGAGCTCAGCAGCAGTGACACAGGCTGCAGTGGGTTCTGCTCTGCCTGCAGTGAGCAGGTGAGCACCTCAGGAGATTTTCCTGTGCCTGCTTGACTTTCCAGGCATGGGCCGGGTCAGGTGAGACCCTTGAGAGAAAGAATATGGACCTGCCCTGCATAGTAGCCTCCTGTCTTCCCTCCTGGGCCTGAGGGAAGCCAGTCCCCAAGACCCAAATGCCAATACTATGAGAAGTTGCTTTCTAAAGGCTCAACTGGGAAAAAGAGACTCACATTCTTTATTGACCTTTGACCTCTGGCTCTCACTTTCCATCTCCCAGCATTTTTGGGAAGAGTTTGTATTTTCAAAGGGCTGCCTTGTCTTCTTTGCACATTTTCCTGAAATGATGTAAAGAGGCAACTTCTTTTAAAAAAAAAAAAAATTGTAATGCCGGAAAACCCAGGGCCTCTGAATAAGCCTGGCTGTTTGTCTGTAACTATCACTGCGTCATCTGAAAGTCCCCAGATCACACGTGTTTCGGGGGCTGCCACTCACAACATTCTACTGATGCCAGAGCTTCAATGTACAGCCCATCAGCAGAGCAGCAGAGGTATCCCCGCTTCTTCACCTTCACAGCCATCCCTCCTGCCTTAACTGCTCAAGAGAACCCAGCAGTGCCTGTGAATGCCAGAGGTTAGGGTGGGCAACACCAAAGGCAAACATTTATTCCATGACAGCAAGAAGAAGTCAGTTGTGGCAGGCGGGAGGGAGGAGGGTAGAATCATAGTTCAGCTCTGGTCTCACCCAATAGGAAGGAGCAAGTGTCCCTACCCCAGTCTGTAAAAGAATGACTTAGTTTTTTTCGTTTCTGTTTTTGTTTTCTTGTTTTTGTTTTTAATGGAATTAAATTAAAGCAGAGGAGAGAAGGAACGTACTTCGTTACAGTAAGCGATTGGTTTGCGGAAATGATATAAAGTCGGTTATGCTTTCAGAGAAGACAGTTTGAGAATTGCGTCTTTAAATTCCTGCCGATGCAATCTGCAAGCTTTTACAACAGGGGAGCCAGTGGAGCTGAGTGGGGTTCCTTGTGAGAAGGGGGAAGTGGGAGGTGGCTGCAAGAGTTAGAACAGGTTGTTTCAAATGATCAGAGACCCCCCAACACTCCTGAGGGATGCACAAGGCTTCATCCTGGAAAGGTAACATGGAATACTCTCCAAGCCATCCTAAGACTTGCCTTAGAAGTGTTAGGCTGTTGCCGATTTCAAAAGGTTAGCTTCAATGAACTGACATCAGTATCACCCAAAATAACCCATTCAAGAGAAAAGTAAGAAATAATTGCTGTTTTCTCTCTTTTTTCCCCCTCCGTTATATTGCTATAATGATTTTGCATAACAGATTGAACAAAGTACTGTTGTGACAGGTGGTAGAATTCAGCTAGTAAGCACGGAGACAGGGTTCAATTTAGTTTGTGAATCCTTTAATTGTTGTGCAGCTAATTAAAGAAGGTTCCTTACACTCGCAAGTGTTTACCATTCCTAGTATGCATACATGAAAAATTAAATTGTGCCTTCAAGGGCTGAGAACTATAGAAAAATCATAGCTAAGGCTGCAACATGCTTACCGGCTCAAAATAGCTGCTTTTCACAATTGGAATTTGTAAAACTTTTTGCTAAGCAAATATAGAGCTAATTAGAAGTGTTCGTTGGACCAATTAACATTTAAATAAATAAGCCATATTGCACATTTCACAGTCTTTATTTAATGATGCTTCTAACTCTTTGGAAAGATTCTCTTAAGTACAAATAAGTTGTCATAAAAATGAAAGATAAAAATAACCCCATAACAGTATATGCTATTTTCCCCCGTTTGCCTTGAAGTCCCTCACTAAAATTCTGTACCTATTATTGAAGAACGGGGAAAAAAAAAAAAAACAACACACCTACCACCCACAGATTTCACTTTTTTTTTCCACTTCCCTAGTTACCTTCCCCCTTTTTGAATAGAAATAGAAAAACATATTTTATTACTATTTAAATTGCTATGATAATTCTGTTTACTTACCGATTTTACCCCACAATACAAAAAATCTGTTTCAGAAAATCCCACTTCAATCTGAGAACATGCGTAAGCAAGGAAAGGGTGGTCAGAGCCAGGCAGCAGCCTGAGGATGGCCCAGCGCAGACAAGAATTTGGAAACTTCCTCACACATGTTCACATGCAGAGCAGAACCCCACAACAGCACAGCGGCATCCATTTCCTGGGCTCATCTGTTTTTAGCAGAAGCTGGGGCCCTCAGGGATGAGTGGGATCTGCCTGGATCCTAGGGCCCTTGCTTCTCATTCTTAAGGATTGGGATTAGAGATGTATAGATCAGTAGAATTAAGGAAACAGCCCCAAAGTAGCCCCTGTGGGTGTGGCTACCTCACTATTGACATGTTCAATAGGGGAAAGATGGGGCTTTTAACAAACGTCTCACAAAGAAAGGAAACACATGTTCTCCCTTGCATGTGGGAAGTAGTCAATAATATAGGTATGTATAAATAAACCTACTTGTTTTATAATGAGTAGGAAAGAGAACAAGAAAGGGCAAATATTAGGGAATGAGAAAGGATGGGAGGCAGGTGATGGATGCCAGTTACAGAAGAGGATATGAAGCTGGCTGTTTTTCTAGTTCCAACTCTGTCGTAGATTTTTCAATTTTGGTGGTAGACAAGGGCATAAAAATACATTCTGGATCAAAAGCATAAAATCCTAAGTGAAGCCTCACAGATTCATTAAGTCTATTCTGTGTGATGTTCATTGAGATTTATAGACTTTGGGTCTGGTTAATTTTGATATGTGATGCTTAATTTCATTTCTAAGGGTTTTCTAATAATAAAATTTAATTTAAAAAATGTTTCTTGCTTTTTAAAATATTTTAGAGACAGGATCTACATATTCCAGGCAGGTATGGAACTCACTATGTCACCCAGGGTGGCCCCAAACTCTGTCAGTCCTCCTGCCTCAGATTTTAATGTTTAATGTTGACATATACCATAACACCGAGCCTGCTATCATTTTATTGTTGTTGCTTTTTGCTTTTTAAATAAATCAACAAATGGAGCTAGAGCAAATGGGCATCCATGACCAAGAAAAAAAAAATGTAGCAACAAAGAATTTCAACAAAAAAACATCTTTTCCTGCCCTCCCCCCCACTACGGAGAGGATTTAAATATGAAACAAACAAACAACTCAAGGAACTTTTAAAGCAAATAGAAAGGCAGTCATGCAATAACAGAAACACAGTAACTAGGGAGAAAAATAATGAATTGAGTATTACCAAAAATAGTAGAGTGCAGAATACCCCTCTAACAGAATGACAAGCTGCAGACCAAGAAAACACACACATACCTGACAACATACACAAATGTATATGAGCTACAGAACATATATGATGTCGCCGTGTATGTGTGTGTATAAAGAACTCTAAAAGCAAATAGAACTTTAAACATATTTTTTTTAAAAAAAAAACATGATTTTAAATAAATATGAGTCTAAATTACCTCTAACATGATAACATCATAATTAGAAAATAGGCAAATGACATCACCAGATATTTCATCACAAAGACCCTGAGAATAGCGGGAAAGCACCCAGATGCTCTTTGTCTCTAGTCATAGGGGAAACACAAACTAAAATCTCAAGGCTCCACCACCACACCCAGAGGTGAACTGCTTTGCCAGAATAGTTCAAATAAAAAGTGAAGAGAACAGCAAATGTTGGTGACGGTGAGCTGAGACAAGCTCTGAAGTCACTGGTTCTGGCGGAGGATGGTTGCAGGCATTTTGTATGTTTTGATGATTTCTTAAGAGACTACACACACACACACACACACACACACACACACACCACACACACACACACACACCTGCTAGGAGACTCAGAATTGCAAGTCGAAGAATTCAGCTTAGAGGAAACAAAACTTCTGTCTGCTGAACACCTGTTCTGAGAAGCTTTGCTTGTGATCAACTAAGACTGGAAACAGCTAAAATGTTGCACAGGCTACAGCAGCTGTATGCCTACTACCTAGAGTAGCCAGCAATGGAAGCGAGAAGTTAGTAATTGGCGTTCCCAGAGGGCATTGTTCTGGGTGTCAACGGTCACCCATTGCGTCACTCCATTGCTATAACATTCTCAAACTGACAAAATCATATAAAGGGGTGCAGATTCCATCCACAGGGATTTGGAGCAGTGGAGCAGGGGTGGATGGGATAGTTTAGGGCAAGCATGAAAGTTGTGCACCTCTGCTGTCCGATGAGATTATGGTGATGGGAAAATGGCTCTACATTTTCTACATTTTCAGAAATGCCTGTTTCCTGGTCTTATGTGAAACTACAGTTACAGAAGGTGTGAGCAATGACAGAAGCATTTAAAGAAGCACTTACTATCTACATCTTTCTATGAGGATTTCAATATAAAAAGTGAAAAAGAAAATTAGTTGGCAAATCCTGCCTCTTCTAATATCCTACACCTGCCCTGTTTTGTATGCCCCAGGGCCTATATTTATTCTCTCATTCTCTCTCTCTCTCTCTCTCTCTCTCTTCTCTCTTTCTCTTCTCCTCTCCTTCCTCCCGACCTCTCCAGTCTTTTCTTCCCTCCCCTGCAGCCCCACCTTTCCTCTCTGGGTCTTCTCAAACCCCCTTCCCTAGGCCCTAATACCTTGTAATCATTAAGAGGTCTTATTGTTGATTTGGCTTCTAGTACTGAGACCAAATTAACAAAACCCAATTAACATCTAAATAAATGAAGCCGATTAATAAAGAATATACAGAATACCAGAGTCCAAAGGGGTGCATGGGGAAATGACAATATGAAACAAAGCCTTAAAAGCTAGCTTAGGTTTTCTGCTTTTTTTGCTTTTTGTTTTGAGATAATGGTAGATCTGTGGGAAGTTATGAGAGACAATAGCAAGGACTCCTGCATGTTCTTCCCATGGCTTCCCCAATGGTGGCTTCCTGCTAAGGACTTGGTATCACAATAAAACAGTGACATTATACAGTCCAACAATTCCATTCACTTGTTGACTATTTTGTACACATGTATGTGTGTGTGTGTGTGTATGTGTACATCTGTGTTGTGTTCACGTGCTTATGTATATGTCTGCCTGTCTGTATGTGTGCTTTAGGCTCCCCCAAACTTCATTATACGTCCTTTTATTTGACACACAAGAGATTAAAAAATAAAACAGGATCCCAAGTCAGTAAGGATTATTCTCCCCAAGCCAAGTGCAAAGTGTTGGAGTCCTAATCTGTGAACTTGTTGTGTGAATGAATGAATCATGAGACTCATAGGTGCTCTCAGGATGGGGGAGACTTATTCCCTATCATCTAAGTCTAAGCCACAGCTGTCAGCCTGTTTCTGTCTATCTGAGCCCTGAAGCGACTATATCCAACTAATAAAAGCTATGGATTTCAATGGTAAATAAAGGCTTGAGGGGTGCAGAGGTCATCTCAGACTCTGTCTTGAAACTGGCAAGGAGCTAAAGTATAGCAACCTTGAGAGAAGACAGGGAACCATGGGTCCATACACCAGGAACCCTTTAAAACATGGCCTTCCAGCTGCCAGAGAGGTGATGCACATCACCACATAGGTGATGCAAAAGATAGGTGGGAAGAGACAGAGACGGACCAGAAGAAATAGCAAGAGACAAAATCAAACCACAAAACCCCCAGAGCTTCAAATGCGGCCAGAAAATAAGAGTAGAAATTAAGTTACACATTTCCTTTCAATTTTACTTTATAGGACTTAGAACACTAATAAGGTGGCATAGACTCCTTATTCGGAAGACATCAACTAGTTTCTCTTCATTCTCATGGACAAAACCATCGTCCTGTTGGGTATGGATAAGGAGAATTACCTGGAATCCTTTGATGGAAAAAAAGAAAAATGAAAATAAAAGGGAAAGAAAGAAAGAATGAAAAAAGAAAGAGAAAGACCTGCATCCTGATTAGCATTGGTTTGATTTATTTGATGGGCAGTTGTTTTTCAAAATATACTAGAATGGAGAAAATGTTAATGATGATGAAGCTGTTTTGTATGTGCTACAAGGGTGCAGCCTGCTGTCTCCGTGGGCTTGGGTGATGGGGGTTCCACACTGTAAGCTCATGGCCAGGTGATGGTGAAGTTGAGGGGTGCTGGACATGAATGAGACTCTGGTGCATGGGAAACCTCTATACTCCCCACTCTGTTTTACTGAGAACAGAAACCTGCTCTTAAAAATCACACATATGGGTGTGTCGATGGCTCAACAGGTAAGAACACTAGCCACTCTTGTTGTGGACCGGGGTTCAATTCCCAGCACCACATGACAGCTCACAACCATTCTAAAACTCCAGTTCCAGAGGATCCTACACATTCTGACATATAGGCAGACACTTGCATACATAAAAAAATAAAATAATTGTTTTAAAAATCACACGCATTGATTTTAAGAAATTATATAATGGAAACAAAATTCAAATGACCTAGTTCTCATAACTTGCATTGCAAACACACCTTAACCTGCGTGAAAAATAAAAGTCCTTACTAAACAGAAGTGATGGAGAGAACCAGGCTTTGGCTGCATCTGACACTAAGCAAAATGCAAAAGGAAACAACCATCAAAGATTCATCTCATCATCCAGGGCAGAAGCAAAGCCAAAATGGACTATGATGGTAACATCCCACCAGTATCCTATGAAGGCAGATAAAACAAATATCCAGGCTGTCCTGGCCACTGTCCTCATGAATGGACCATGCTTGACCAATTGCTATAACACATAAAGGCAGCATGATGTTCACCATCAGAACTGGGTTTGTTTTCTCTTTGTACATGTATGGGTGTTTTATCTGCATCTGTATGAGTGTTGGGCCTCAATAAGCAAATGCATGTAGTGTCCAAGGAGGCCAGAAGAGGGCATCAGATCTCCTGGGACTGTAGTTACAGAAGGCTGGGAGCCTGCCTGTAGGTGCTGGAAACTGAACCTGTGTTCTCTACAAGGAACAGCCAGTTCTGATTAAAATAACACATATGGGTGTGGTGACGCCTCAGCAGGTAAGAACACTGGCCACTCTTGCTGTGGACCAGGATTCAATTCCCAGCACCACATGACAGATCACAACCATCTAAAACTCTAGTTCCAGAGGATCCAACACATACTGACATGCAGGCAAACACTGGCATACGAAAGAAAGAAAGAAAAAGAAAGAGAGAGAGAGAGATAGAGATGAGAAGAGAGAGGAGAGAGAGAGAGAAAAGCCACTGAGTTATCTAGCCCCAGGACAGGTTTTAACCTTCACAACCCACCAGCCCAATCAACTGCATGCCATGGATAGCTCTCACTTCTTTAATTCTTTTTATGATATTCAAGGTGATACTCCTTTTTCTAGATGACTCTAGAGTCGAAAACTGTGTTTTTCATGGTTGCTTCTTTTTAATCATGTTTAATTAATTTTAATTGACATGAAAATAATCTGCAATGAGGGTTCATGGAAGGTTTGCCCCAGGACTAGAGCCTGGTTTGGTACAGAGCCACACAGTTCATGTCGGTGCAATAACAGATACTGCTCTCAGCTGTGCCACAGGCCTTGAGCTTGTCGCCAGACTGCCTTTACTTTTAATAGTCAGAGAAAGAAGGAGCAGCTGACCTTAAATGAAACCAAACGTGTACAATGCTAACACGAGACTCTCCAAGACTCAGCCAGGGTAAGGCATGAAACTGCCTGGTTTTGGAAAGCCAGATTGGTCTGCGAATAGGAAGAGACCTCTCACAGGTGATTTCCAGGCAAAACAAGAAATATGAATTATAGGAAGAGCAAAGGGATAGAGGAAATGGAGAGTTCCGTCCTGTTTTCTTTTCTCCTGACTAGATGGATACGATAGGAGAAGGAAGGGAACTTGAAATGAGAAACTTCTGTGGACAGGTAAGCAGAAATGAGAGGCACACCTGGCCTAGTCACACACAGAGGGGTGTGTGTGTGTGTGTGTGTGTGTGTGTGTGTGTGTGTGTGTGTAAGTGGGCAGGCGTATAGAAGTGGATTGAGAAGTGCATGGCTTAGGAAATCTGCACTTGTGGATGCTAATTTAGTAATTACACACCTTTCCACAAACTAAATGGCTAGATCTTAACTACGAGTTTGCACACACAATTACCCAATTTGTATGGGTTTGTAATGGCTCTGTGGGCAATAGGTGGCCACACCCATGGGACTGGCTTCTGAATACTAAAGTGATCCACCCATCACTTCCTGATACAGAGAAAGGAGGCTGAGATGATTTGAGGAAAGGACTTGGACCACCAATTAGGGAGACAGCCACGTGTCTTCTGTGAAGCCTCTGGTGGGTGAGTCCCTGCTGACTTCTCGGATGCGCTCCAGTATCTCGACCCAACTCCTCAGCTGATTTCTGCTCAGCTTCCACGTCAAAGCTGAGAGCTCCTGCTATCTGCTGTGAACCCTGTCTTCCACCACTGCCCGCTCCGCCCAGCACGGCTCCTCTTCTTGCTTGGTTCTTCTCTCTACCCATTCATGGCAGCTTACATGGCTCTGCAGAGACTCAAACCCTTACCATGGTACCAGGCCCACAGAGCAGCCCAGGTTGCCCCCTCTCCTCACTTTCCTCACCCTGTCTGCATACTGTCCTCATCACACCCTCTCCACTCTGCAAGCTCCATGAAGGCAGGACTGGGGTCTGTCTGTGCTCACACCTCCCCAGAACACAGGAGGTCTTCAGTGAAATCTTCCGGAAGAATGAATTAGGGAGCAAGATCATGAGGGGGCAAATGAATTGGGTACAGCTGGTCTTGAACCTGTGATGTTGATCTTGTCTCTTCCCCCATCCATATCTACCCTTAGAAATGGTGAACTTGGTGTGAACAAGAACCTTGATTCAGAATGAAATCTCTGTGCACAGCTGCTGAGGGAGGAAAGGGAGAGAAGGAAGAAATGGATGGATGGATGGATGAACGAACGGACAGAACAATAGTGACCCTCAGGCTTACCTCTGAACTGTTCCCAGTGCTCAATACCTAAGACCTAGGTGACTCCCTCTTACATCTAATTGCCCCTCAGAATTGGTTCAACATAGTAGGTGGCATGGAGACTCTCTGAGGGATGAATTGAATGAATGAATGAATGCTACTGCACTGGTGCTAGATGATACAAAAGTGATTTCCCAAATGCCGGTGAATGTTTTGCATGCACACAATCTCACCCATCCACTACGGTAGTGTTGTTTGAAGTTACCAAGCAATTTAAAAATTAAATGAGCATGCACCCTGTCATATTTTGATCTAACTATGCGCTAATTTTCAGGACAGAGAAAAAACAGTTAATTACTATTTTGTACCGCAGTCTTCTCTCTCCTTCCTTCTACTGTAATGGAATGTAGTCAAATAAAGAAGTTACGCCAGTGCAATTCCCATCTCTAGAAATAAAACAGCACTTGAAACTCTTTGTTTGGGAGCTCAAATTTAGTGCGCTTACAAGCAGTTATCTGATGTACTCAGAAAAACAGAGACAACCTGGAAAAACAGAAAATCTCATGAAAACAGGAGGGTTGACGTGAGAAATGGCACGTCCTACGATCCCTTAGGAAGCAGTGGCATTTGAGGGTTGGCATCACCCTGCCACCATATAACTGCAGCCAGAAGCCACTGCCAAACCAGGGTTTGGCCATAGATTTTTGCATCTGGGACTCCCACCCTTCTCTCACCCTGAAGATAGAGCGTGGCTTTGTCAGAACATGGGTATGGACTCCTTTGTCTTTCTGTGAAAGTATCTTATTTTCTATAGTCTGTCTGTGTGTGGATATGTGCATGGAGAATGTGTGCCCTCTTAGGTCAGAGGTATCAGATGCCCCTGGATTGGAGCTGGACTCACAATTGGTTTTGAGCAGCCCCATATGGTTGCTGGAAACCACCAAGTCTGGGTCCTCTGCAAGAGTGGTATGTGCTGTTAACCTCTGAGCCAGATCTCCAGCCCAAGCACAAACTTCTTAAGGCTAAATATTGGAGTCTCCTTAATAAAAATCCCTATGGTGGCAGCTCCTACCCTCCCTTGGTATTTGATATTCAACATGAAACCTTTCTGTCCCCGGTGTCCTTGCCCTGGTGGCTTTGTGGTTTGCTTCTGATTTCCTGAAAGCTCTGGATGACACCATTGGAAGCCTGGGGTTCCCTTTGGAGCACTAGAATTCCCAAGAGCAAAGCCCCACCCACCTCTCCCTGGGGCTGTGACAGTGGAGAAGGCCCATTCTTCTTGCAAACTCAGTGGCCTCTCATCCCCCAACTTCCCACAGGAACTAAGAACCTCAAATTAGAATCCAGTTCCTTGGGCAGGCTGTCAGTGTACACACTTGTGGGGAAATCCCAGGCAAGACAGAGGCTAGAAAGGGAACATGGGGTGGGGGTGGGAGGGTATATATACAAACTGCCACATCCGCTCAATTAAAACTGATCTGCCCTGGGGCAAAGCTACAAGGTTTAAGGTTATAGTGGCAACACTTCGTAAGACAATTATATTTTAAGACAGCCAGCTGTGCATGGATGAGACATGACTCAGGACAATGGAGAGTTTGGTGAAGACAAGTTTCTCCATCACTTTGCCTCTCTTGCTCTTTCTCAGGTCTCCTACTGGGCTACCCAGGCTTGTCCTTCTTTACCATTGAGCCTTAAAACAAGTATATCCTGGCCCAAAGGAGACTCAAGTAGAACTTTCTAGAATAGGGCACTCGGTGGGGTGATTGCTGGACAAGAAGCTTTCCATTGTTTCTAGAATGGGATAAAGGAGGCATTCCATGCTTCTTCCTCAGAGGACAGACTCCCTAAGGGAAACAATGGCAGAGATTAGGCTACAAGGGCAGAGAGGCTGGGCTCTCTCCTAATCACCTGTCAAGGTAGCCTGTAACAGAAATTCCTGGGATACTGCATCTGCCTCTGCCTCTCTGCCCTTCTCGATCTGCCTCGATAGATAGATAGATAGATAGATAGATAGATAGATAGATAGATAGATAGATATAGATAGATAGATGATAGATAGAGATCGGCCTCTTTCTATCCCTCTGCCTATCTCTGTCTCTCACTCTCTCTGCCTCCATCTCTGCCCCTTTCTCTGACTCACTCTCTTGTCTCTCTCTCTGACTTTCTATCTACCCCTCCCTCTGCTTCTTCTCTCTGCCCCTCTGTCTGCCCCTGTCTTTGCCCCTGCCTAAACCCATGCCTCTATCTATGCCTCTACCCCTGCCTCTGCCTCTACCTGGGCTCTTGCCCCTGCTCCTGCCCCTGCCCCTGCCCCTGCCCCGCCCCTGCCCCTGCCCCTGCCCCTGCCCCTGCCCCTGCCCCTGCCTCAAAGGGTTTCTGGACCCAATGTGTGTTTCTTGCAGGTTAAATGTGGTCCCATGAGTGTGAGTGTTAACATTGCCAGGGCTCATGAACACAAAACATCTGGGTTGTCTGAGGTGCTTGCAGAAGACCTGGAAAGCTTTTGAGTAGGTTTCTGGTTATCCTGATGTCAAAATACATGTGCCCAGGGACCCCTGACTCCCAGAGTTCCTCATAGGTAATAGGAAAGACAGAGAGTAAGAGGTGCGGGGCAGAGAACTGTAGGCTCCCTGTTCATTGGTTAGAATCCTCCAGGAAGCAGAGCCCTGCCTGCCTCTTGCTCTGCCCATGGGGGCCGGGGGGGAGGGGCTCTGCTTTACCTAGGAGGTGTTATTAGCCACTCCCAGCACCAAGAGACAGACTTTTACCTGGCCTCACAAAGGCTCAGTATTCCAGTACCACTGAATAATACAGGCTTCTCTTGCCTTGAGATGGGCAAAAGGGGATACCAGAGCAGAGACCGGGGAGGCTTGCAGCTTGGATGGGTGCCTATGTCTTGATTGGTCTCTTGCTCTCTATCCTTGGACCTCCCCTACAGCTACGATTCTTGTTCAGTCTGACCTTTGAGGAGTTCCACTGAGAGTACAGCTTGTCATCTAACTCAGGGCCCTTTTCTTCTCCTCCAACCCCTTTCAACAAGCACGCTTATTAAAAGAGTGAGCAGTCCCTAGCACTTTTCATTTTATAACTTCCAGCTTAAGCAAAAGACAGTTAAACAGATCAAAGTAAGAAGTAAAAAGCAAATTGGAAGGATTCTCTCCTCCCACTCCAATCTCAGCCCGGAGCCACTAACCCTTAGGAAGTAGATTCTGCCGAGAGCAATACTGTGCAAGGGGTGGGGGAGTGATGGATGGGGATGGTGTCTATCCATGGTGCACTCCTCCCAACCCCTGGTGTCTCTGAGAGGCCAGGCCACACAAGAAAGGGAGCTATTTCCATGGAACAGGAGAAATCCAGTAGCCTTTTTGTAAATTGCCTCATCCCCCCAGGCTGACCAACTAGAAAGAGTCACAGACAGTCTCAGCAGCCAGGAGGCCCTTCTGGGAGACAGAGCATCTGAAGAGACCACAGAAGCTACCTCTCCCTTACCTCTGCCAGCAGGAGCCTGTGAAAAGGACCAAGTAGGAGACAGTGGGGATAGAGTCTGTCATGTCTACAACTCTAGAGGTCCATCACTTATTCAACACACTGAGCCAACACCTTCAAGGACTCCAGTCACGCACCTTGCTTGGACTCATCTAGAACATTCTCTGTGATGAGTAAGGCAGAGTGTTCCAGGAAGAATGTCACCATAGTAAAGTCCTTGTCCTTGTGGGGCAAGCCCTGACTCATCTTGTCTGTCCTGGGCACCTAAGAGATCATCACTGATCTTGTGGGTGGGACTTAGATAAAACTTTCAGAACCACCAGCAGCAAGCCAGTGCATTCTGATGATCTTGGGACTCAAAAGGCTGAGCCAGGATGATAATGAGTTCAAAGCCAGCCTGGGATGTAGCTTGACCTTGTAGCAAGCAAGACCTTGAGTATACCTAGGTAGAAGAGTACTTGCACAAAGCTGTGGGTTCCATCCCAAGTCCTGCAAAAGATAAACAAAAGAATAGCAAGCAGAAAACCTATCAGTGGGAAGGATGCATCTAAACAAGAGTCTTCAGCTAGTGAGCCTAACTGGATAGCTATTTTACTAATAAGGCTCCTTGAGAGGTAGGGAGGAGGTTACTTTACAAGGATAAAATGATCGTTTGCATAGTATAGAAGAGCAGGTTTCTATCCTCAACTGCTAACTCCAACAGGGACCTTGCTCTCTCTGAGCAAATGCTGACCCTCCAAGAAAGTTGTTCCCATATGCGCTCTACATTCCAGTACATTGCCAGAGGAAAATCTAAAGACTCCCTTTAGGTGGGACTGCCACACAGACAAGCTTTCCATTTGGAAAAGGTAAATCCAGGCCTAGACCACAAACCTATGTGTGATGCCAGTACAGAGTAGGTACAGTCTTGGTGCTGGGCCACACCTTGGGAAGGGAACTAGCCAGGAGTTCTTTTAGTCTAAATGTGTGTTGAGGGCTCACAGTAAGAGGAACCTAGCAAATCTAGAGAGACAGAATATGGGAGCCCTTCCTTCCCCACAGGCTCCAAAACCTGCTGAAGAGGCCAGAGCTGCATCAAAGGGGAAGTTTCCTCAGAGGACCCTCCTCATTGTGGTGGGGGAGCTCAGATCACTGTGAATGGACATCCACTCACCAGCTGTCGAATGTCCTAATGATTCCTGGAAGGACTCAGAACAAGATAGTAAGCACAGAATGCTGGCAAAGCCACAAATCAATCTATGGTTTCCCAATGGCTGCTGTGGAATACGTCTGTCCTCCCATTGGTTAGGAAGAAATCTCTCTGTTGGCTGTTATGGAATTTCTCTTTCTTCCTATTGGCTGCTATGGAATCTCCCAGTTTTCTAGCAGGTTACTATGATTAACAGATGAAAATCATCCCACTTCAATAATAGTACGAAGTCCAGAATTGTATTCCTACAGGACAACCTCATCTCCCCAAACCCCTACATGCTGCAAGCAAACACATTCAGGGTTCCACTACCCTGGATGGCTCTAAAAGGTTTCAAGAAATAGTAAAGACTAAGTGTAATGGGGAGGGCAATCTTGGAGAAGCGTGTATGAGAGGACTGTGTCTCAGCCCTGGACAAGAAGCCTCCTAAGAATCCATCCTTAGGGCCACATCTGGATCCACATCTGATGACATCAGAAGCCTGTCTTGTGTACCACATGAGTTTGGACAGTCATCATGATAGTGGGGCCACATGATGGCCAGGGGGGCTGGTGACATCTCTGTCATGGCCTCTGGCACATGATCCTAAAAGGAGACATGGCCTTACAAAGTATTCATAGTTGCAGGGATAACTAACCTGATGCAGATCAAATCCATGACACATGGCTCAGCTTCTGGACTAGCCCACCCTACCCAGCCCAATTCTGGCCTTGTTATAGAGCCTCTTCTGAGCCCCAAAGCCCCTGGCCTAGTCAGGCAACTCCACACTTTCAGATTCTCCCTGACCCCAGTTTGGGCCCAGTCCCTGTCCCAACTAGAATCTTAGCCTCTGCCCTAATGCCCAGTGAGTGGTTGGGGGGAGACTGGTGTTCAAGCCAGTAAGCCTGGAAGAGCTGTACCCCCAAATGACAAGACTGTACACCCCAGAAGCCATTAGTGTCTGCAGCTTCTTGGAGAGCAGGGATTAAGCCACAGAGCAGCAAATGTCTCTTTCTGTTGAGCATTTGACCTTATCTCGAGTGTGTCATCAGCTTTGAGAGTCATGGTTTCTGTCAACGTGGGTGAAAAACGGCCTCCACGCTTCCAAATCGGGATCTCTCTGCTCTCACAGCAGATGTAGACGAAACCCATTGAAACTGGCAATAAATGGTTTGGAAAAAGGCCGTGGGTCCCTTCTGGCTGAAAGCCCCACAGGACCAGTTCTGAGCATCTCACAAGCATTGGCCATATTAGACAACTTTATGGAACAGAGTGCTCTAGGTCCAGTTTGCTGCAGTGAGGAGTTCAGGAGTCACAGCCTCAACTGTGTTGTGCAAGGTAAAGCACAAAAGCATCCTCCAGCACCTGCCTCTGGTTCCAAATTGCTCTCTTGGTCCCACTGTCAGATTCAGGCAAGCTCTGACCAATGGGGCATTGCAGCTTGCAGTGGAAAGCCACACTTAAACCCAAACAACGTGTGTTTACACCAATTGCCTTCTCTGCATCTCCAGGATACTCCAGACACAAAGGGGATGTACTGACTCTAGCCCGTGTGTACTTCCTCTTGCATCCTTTTATCAGCATCTCAGATAACTGGTGTCACAGACTGTCTTCAAAATTGGCTGGCTGTGACTATACATAAGCTCTTGGAAGTGGTTTGATGTGGTTCTCTCACCAGGAGCCCAAAGGCAGGCTGCACTACTGTTTCCATTATGAGATACATGCTCTATGAGATGCAGAATAACAAATGCTAAAATATCTTCCCCTTAAACCTGCTCATCAGAACTGTCATACAGCTACCGATTCCTCTAGCTCTGGCTACTGCAGGGGCCATGAGTGTTGAGAAGAACCTCCCTGATCAGAAGAGGCAAGAGTAGAGACAGATATTTAAATAGAAAATGTCATGTCTGGAGCTATCAGAGAGAGAAGAGAGAGAGAGAGAGAGAGAGAGAGAGAGAGAGAGAGAGAGGAGGAGATTCCCACCAGAGGGCCTAGGAGATGGCTCTGTTCATAAAGTGCCTGCTGCATTAACATGAAAAAGTAAATTCAAATCCAGACACCCATGTAAAAGTGGCTCATGGCAGTGTGTCTACCAAACCGATTGCTTTCAGGCTCAACGAAAGATTTTTTTTTTCTCTCTCTCAAAAGTAAGGTAGAGAACGATCAAGAAAGACACCCAACATCAACCTATGACCCCAACATGCAGCCATGGGATACACATGACCCCAATATATACAAAGGAAGAAGTAAGCATATCCCTGCCCACACAGAAACACACAGAAAATCCAGGCTAAAAGAAGCTAAGTCCACTCACAGACATAAATAGATATGAGGTGAATTTTTGAAGCAGGTGCAAAGTAGGGAGAAGGATAATTAATAAATGGTTTCTAAGTCAAGAAAATACCTATGCAGACATGTGGGCAAGTCAGGGCCCTGGCGTGTCTGAGGATGCTGAATGGCCTGGAGAGAACGTTGGAGAGGAGTGATGTGGAAGGCACAAGGCACAGGGATGTACCAGTGTAGTCTACCTGCCAGGGAGAAAGTGGCTTGTCACACAGGGATCTGTAAGCAAGGTAAGGATGCCTGGTCAAGATTGTAGAACGGGAGCTTGAAGCCTGGGTCTGGACATTAGGAGATGATCATGTGGAAATGAGCCCAGGGGGCTAGCTTATGTCTCCTCCCTCACCAGTCCCCACCTGTCACTCTAGCTCTGCGCTCCCTTCCCCCTAGGGGCTGTTCCTGTCCTTTCTCTTCTCTTTTCACCTCCACTGGGAAGTCCATCATTTCAAGCACCTTCTCTTGCTGCCCCTGTGATACCCACAAAGCTCTATGGGAATGAGCACCCATCTGTACTTCCTGCAGGGCCATTTGCTCTGCTCTCTGCCCACACCACAGCTTTTGCTGTCTCCAGACCTGTATCTGTGTCTGATGGTCCCATGGCCCCCGATATTGAAGCTGGCCTGGAACTGCTATAGAAGACATTGGGCATCCATCTCTACCTGGTCCACCAGGGTAATGTGTCCATAAGATGGCCTGAGCCTCACCCCTTGGCTACTACAATGCCCCATCATGAGCATAGCATGCAGCCTACTGTGGGCTCTGTATATACCTCCCTCAATATTTTTCAATGAAAGAAATAAAAAAGAGAAAGGGTGGTCTAGAGTGCCTAAGACTGAGCCCCTGCCCATCTGACTGACAGAGTGTCCCATAAGGGCACAGTCTCTCTCCCTGAACATCCTGTAATGAGACATCAACATGCTTTCTCAGGGTTGTTCACTGCCCAAACTAGGCAGACCCCACTCTGTTGAAGAGGTCTAACCTTCTTCCCTCTCTAATCCTTCCCCAATCCACCCTGCAGCCAAACTGCCACCATCCTCAGGAGTCTACTCACAATGGGTCATCACAGCTGGGCTTGTTGACTGTAGACATTCCCTCATAGAAAGAGGGGTCAGGAGGGTCACGGGACCTTCACCCAAGTGCCCAACCACCCTTCCCAACTAGTTACTTGCAGATCTGCCCTAATTGAGGGTGGCCTTGGGGTCTCAGGGAAGAGGCTGAAGTACATAGGTGGGGAAGGACTAGGGAAAGGGGCTCCATCTACACAGTCACAGGAGAGTTGTCATCTCTACTGGGTACAGACTTTCAGTGTGGTTGCTTTAAGGCCAACCACACTCCTGTCTATAACCCCTCACCACTGCCTTGTAAGGAAACCTAATAAACTCATTGGTTCTCTAAGCTGAACTTTGATGACATTATGTTTGTTGTTGGTATCTTAGGAGAAGGGGAAAGATGGACTTTATTTATGTGTTTCCCAAGGAAAGAATAGTAACAATATTCCTAAGCTCAGATCCACCCTGGTGGTTTTCAAGTTTTGTGTCTAGGTGGGAAGAGTCAACTGGCAACTTTTAGATTCTCCATCTAGAATTTTCTAGAATGAAAAGCTGGGTTCCTCGTTGATATCCCCTAAATGACAGCTCCCTGTAACAATGCCTTGCCTGTGGTGATCTGAAGCCAGCACCACCTACTGTGTGTGGCACAACTGCTTGTTCTCACCTTCCTCTTCACCACACATGGGTCACTGCCCCTCAGGCAGCACACTGCACTTCTAGCTCTGTTGGCCTCTACCTGGTGACACATAAGGAGTTCCCAAGGTTGGGCAAAACCATATGGGGTCTTCTGTACAACTACCTTCTTAGCAAACAAACAAACAAACAAACAAAAGTCCCTGCTCACATCCTTTCTACCAAAAGAATCCTTAATCAATGAAAAAATTAACTATAACCCTAAATAAAGAAGTGCAGATATTTTCTTTACAGTGCTTTATTAATTTGTAAATACCATTATTGAATTTTTGAAAGTTCTAATTTAAATGTATCGATCTATTATTGTTTTGTGGATTTTCCACCCAAATGTCTTGGAGGAAAAGAACAGCTAACATCAGGCCACAGACGCTGAGAGACTGACACAATGGAAGAGAAGGACTGTGCTTCCACTAAGCACAGAAGTTCCACGTAGCATCCCATGCACCAAGCTGATGTGTTTATGTTACATCCACATTCAGCCATTTAAATCTTCATAGCTCTGTCTGGCAGTAGCCATAACACAGGAAATAACACTTAGGCACAGAGTTGTGTCTTGGGGGTGCGTGGAAAAAGACTGTAGCTCTGGGACAGCTACAAACACATTAACCAAATGGTGGACCTAAGAAGGTGTTTGGCTCCAGAGTCTCCCGGGCCATTTTGATGAGATTGAAGTGAAGGAAGGGAAAGTTGCTGCTTTCCCTGGCTGTTCTCTTCGGACAAAAGAAATTAAGTGAGGAAATATTTGCTGGGCTTGTGGGAATTTATCCAGCCATGCTTGGATACATAGAAGATATTTGGTTGAGGCAGATGGGGGCTGGACAAATAAACAGAACTGTCTATATGCATCAGGTCAGTTTGCCTGACCCCACAGGTCCTGCCCACTGCCCTCCCTTGCCTTGTCTTCTACCTATTAAAGGAAGGCTATGAGCAAAGTGGATAGTTTCTATTTGCCAACTTTTCCTTGTGACCTGAGAATCCTGTCACTTGAACCCACCCAGCCTGAAGAATCCTTTCACAGGTTTTTAACTTGGACCATGGTTCTCCCAGTCTAATTCCAAATAAGTGGTCCACACTCTTGGAGGATTCTCTCACTACGGAAGTCTCCCTCCACATCACTATGCAAATTACAACTAAAGCCTCACTTTCTTAGGGAGGTCACTCAGGGTCACACCATGTAAACCAGCGCCATCATCCCAGTCAGAGTGTACCACCCGTGAGAATTGTCCTTACATCTATATAAGTTTCCCTGCACAGACTTTAAACCAGGGCCAACAGGACACTGAGGCCCCAGCACAATGCCTGACACATAGGTGATAAAAAGAGTATTGATTTTGTCTAGAAAGGAAGTTGCTTCAGGGACATGATTTTATAGATTATTAGAACCATAACTTGGGGACAACTGAGCAGACACAGGACTAAGAGTAAGAAGCAAATGTGTGTCGTGTAGAAAATAGTGAACATCTTCTAGAAAATTCTGTGCCCTCATAAAATGGCCCTTTCAAGAGAAGAGAGGGCATTATGGCCAACTCCAGTGACTCAACGCTGAAACTCTAAGAATGGGAGGCACCTACTGGTCTGAGAAAGCTCACATCTAAGGCCATAGTATAATTTTCTAGTAGAGTTTCAAACAAACTCTTTCCCAGCCTTCATTTCCATCAGTCGAGTTATAGAGTGACAAGTGAATTCATACTTTCTATTCTTCAAAGACCCTCCTCATTTTTGTCCTTTTAAAACTTGGACTGTGGTTGGCTTCATGGCCGCCATGTTCCTGGTGGTTGATGGCCCCAATGGTCCCAACATTGTGAGGTGGCTTGGTGGGGTGGCCCATTTCCAGGAATGACACCATGCCACAGTAATGCTTAGCTCCACGTGTGAATTGCTATGCAGGCGACAAGTACTGCCTCAGGCTGGCTAATTAGGGGCACAGTCGACTAATTGGGCCCCACAAAGACAGACAAAAGGCTGACTGCTGGCAGAAAAATAATTTTCTATTTTTAGGAAAAGGCTTCCCCCTGAAGAATGCCCTCATACCTAAGGCTGTGTCGGAGCTTGCTTCTTCTTTTGTGGGTCATCCTGATGGAGATCTGTGTAGGGGGAATGGGGAGTAACTGAGACTATTGTTCTATGTTCTGAAGGTCCCATTGGCCAGCTCTATGCCATGAGTCACTCCTTAGTCTTTCTAAGGTAGGACTGGTTCATCCACAGAACAGTAGCATCTTCCTAGAGGATGAGGCAAGGCTCAGAGCGTGGTACCGTGGTGGTACCCTAGTACCCGCATGGAGCAAACTATTCAGCTCCAACCATTGTTCCTCACCCCAGGTAGCCTCTCTCTTCTTCATTCACCCCACCAGCCTCCCTCTCTTCTGCCTGATGACTTAGCTTAACAGACAACCCCTTGCCTTCCTCAAACCTGGCCTGCCCTTTCCAGTCCTTAGTCATGAACCTCCACATCCCTTTCTCACACACATACCTCCCGGCTGTGGCGTGACCCGCTCCATCTTCCTCCCTCATCCCCTAACAAGAATCAACAGATAGCACTCAGTACACTGGGGATGTGCCACAGAGGGGTCCAGGAAAAGACCAGGTGTGGATCATGGGCTGCAGGCAGTGCAGAGACAAGCCTTGTTTCACTGAAAAATGCCACACAGCAAAAGATCTGAGCATTGAACCCTTTCAGTCCTCTCCTGAGTCTCAAATGTGGATTATGCATAGACCCTTCCACACAAAGGAGGAAAAGGACATTGTCTCAATAGTCTTCCTCAGTATTGTCATGTGAGTTCCGTTCAGAAGAACCTATAAACTCCATGCTTGGGAAATGTAGAAGGTTTCCTTTCTCTGGCTATAGTCACGGGATGATGTCAGATAACTGTTTACATCTTAACCCTAGCTGCCCCTATAACCGGAATTAGAGCCATGTCTCTTTCCCACTCTTCAAACTGTGACTCTGATCTTGGCTGTCAATTTAACTATATCTGGAATCACATAATAGTCAAGATGCTGGGCACACCTACAAGAGATAATCTTAATCAGATCATTTGAGGCGGGACGGACTCATCCTAAACCTGGACCACACCTTCTAGATGAAGCCCGATTACCCTCATTCTCATTGGCTAGTTTATCTATCTTGTTATGGAGACATTCGATCGCTGGTATTAGAACCTACTCCTTTGGGATTCCAATGAAGACTGGAGATCAACAGCTCTCCAGGAGTCTTCTATGACTCAGTGACAGATCAGGACTGCTGAGACACCCACTCCTGTGGATTGAACTGGATTCTCATCCTTCCCATAAGGAGACTGGTCACTGTCAGAGTATATGAATCTCAGCCAGGAGCCAGCCAAATGTGTGTGTGTGTGTGTGTGTGTGTTAGGATTTTAATTGCTGTGCTGTAATGAAATACCATCCAGAAGCAACTTACTCTGCTTATACTTCCACATCACACTTCATCATCAAAGGAAGTCAGGGCAGGCAGACGTTGATGTGGAGGCCATGGAGGGGTGCGGCTTACTGGCTTGCTCCCTCTAGCTTGCTCAGCCTGCTTTTTTATAGAACCCTGGACCACCAGCCTAGGGGTGGCCACACTCACAATAGTCTGGACCCTCCCCATTAATCACTAATTATGAAAATGCCTTCCAGGCTTGCTTGCAGCCTAATCTTATGGAGGCATTTTCTCAGTTGAGGTTTTCTCCTCTCAGATGACTCTAGCTTGTGTCAAGTCATCTGAAATTAGCCATGTATGTATGAGGTATATGTATGAATACATATAGATTTGTTTTAGATTAGATATAGATATTCTCATTCTATCAGTTCTGTTAATTTAGAGAACCCTAACTGATACAACATTCAAAGGCCCTGAGAAACCTAGACTGCCAAAGTCACTGAGAGAGGTGGGACAAGGACCTAAGTCTGTGTCCCTAGCATCAACAACAGAATGTGGTTGGCACACAGTAGGCCCTTGGGAGGCTAGGGGAACTTGAAGTGACCAACTTCCTGGTGGAACATCTGTCCCCCATGAAAGACGCAAGATGGTATGGACAACCAGTAACAGACATTATGTGATTTCTTTGCTTAGGGTCCTATCACCTCTCCCAACCGCCTCACCTCCCTCTCTGATGTCCCCTGAGTGTGGATCCATTCAGGCTGGTGCAAAGAATGAGTCAGAGAGGTGAAGACTCGAGCAGAGATCTCAGGAAAGAGAAATAGATCTTCAGGGAACTTCAAAAGCTTACTGAGATCTTGCTAGCATCTGGGATACAACCAAACCACCCCAATAAGCCACACAATGTTGTCATTAGACACAGAATATGTCAAAGTCTCCAGGCTGAGATGAGGCTGGGTTCTTTACGCTTTTAGGAATATTCCATCCCATTTCAGTACTGAAGAGACAATGATGGCCTCTGAGCCTCTCAAGTCATAAGCTGAAAGACATCTCATGGTCTGCAAAGGGGCTGAAGTTAGACTCAGGGCCCACAAAGGATACAGTCAAAAAAGGGGTAGCCCTTGAACACCAAAACAATCTACAGATTTTGGCCTGTAAATAGAGCTAAGTAGAAAACCTGCAGGACCCTGCTACATCTGAAGCTACTGACACTGAAGCTCCCCGACTACCCCTGATTTGAAGGACTCTGTGTCTGGTAGGAAAGCCTGCTGCCCCTCCCTGACTGGGCTCTTCTACCTCAGTCACGTGTTCTTCTTCATGTCTGTGCCCAGTATTGGGACACGTCTCTTGGCCAGAGTATTCCAGAGATCCTCTATCCCTCTCCTGGGTCCCTACCTCTAGATTGGCATGTCCATGCCATGCCCCTATATGTGGCCATGCCCTCGGTATCCCCTCTGCAACTGGACTAGGTCCCTAGGGCAACCAGGGATGTGCTCAAGATGTGCTGGTCATTCACAGAGGGATCACCACGTACTGAGCAACATGCCATGAGCTGGGTGCTTAGTGACATAATAGCCGGGTCCTGGCCTTGAGAAGTGTACACACCACGAGGAAGGAGGCAGAAGTCAGATGAGCAGATGAAATCCACAGTGGGTGCCATAAGGAAATACAGCTGGACAACCTGAGAGTGTCTGCCAAGGGGCATTGGGTGGGTAAGGTGGTCCCTGGGGGCCTTCTGAGGGAGGAGCAGCTGACTTGCCTGGAGTTAGCTGCCTCCACAGTTTACATTATAGCAGGTTGTACTTTCCAAGATTCCTGTTAGTCATAGTCAAAAATGGCCAGAGAATATTGAATGGGAAATTCCAAGGGCAGACAATTTGTAAGTTTTAAATCACCTCTCATCTGTTTCATGCTGCTGTGTCCTATCCAGGTTAGCATATTTACCCCTTTATATGCTATCCAGCCATCTCCAGGCTCTGGTTGTGCCTAGTTTTGAAATTAAACATCATAGTAAAGGTACTTATGTAGACAGTTGCCATTATGCAGCTTAGGGGCATATCCACTGGGTGGGGGCTCTCAACAAATCCTTCATAGGTCAGGAAGACTGTTGTAGTGAGTCTGCCCATCTCTTGACCCTGACCAATTTTGTCTTCTTAGCACTGGTCCTGCTCAACCACTGTCAAGAACAAAAAGCACTCTCAAATGGCCAACCTGAACTCCTCGAAGGTGCTAAGGAGTATCTGAAGCAGAACTGGATGTTCTGGCCCTTCACAGCCACTGCCTATACTGGCCAGTGATGAGTGAAGGGCACATGGTACTCAGATGGGAGATCCCAACTGCTTCCAAAACCAGGCCCTTTTGAAGTGTAGAATCAAACGGAAGCCACAAAGATGAGCCCTCAATCCTGAGGAAACACAGCAGAGATCTGCATGGTGGCCAAGAACCACTGCCAATAGTCCACAAATAGGTATGTATGGGAATGGGGAATAACGAGAGTGTCCAAGTTGTGAGTCACGGGCACACGGCACATGGTTCTCACTTAGCAACAACTGACCTTCAAAGAAACAACTGAGCACCATAGAGCAACTAGAAGGTGAGGGGTATGGTACCCACCTGGCATGTGCATGGACCTACCACATACCTCCATTCATGTGTCACTCATGACATGCAGGTCTAGACCTCCTATGCTACCTACAAGAACAAACCTCATAAAGTACATATGTATGGGAGTCCCGTGCACAGCACTAAGCTCAACTGCACACACACACACACACACACACACACACACACTCACACCTACAACTCTGTAGGCCACCAATGCAAATGCACAGGATGCCAGCACTCAGGAGTACACACCAGCAGGCATGGGGACAGATTCTCATTCTATTCTCCCTGGCATCCACACTGGTGTGCAAATTCAAGTCCACTGTCACAGTACAAGCGTGTGTACTATGTCACAACTCTGGCTTTGCTCTTGAACATCCTAGGCCATCTAAGGAGCAAGTTCCAGGAGAAGGTGACAGGAGGGCACAAGGCCAGGCAGTGTGGAACAGGGAGGGACACGCGGTGCAGCGGTGCTGTGCGCAGGTAGCTGGGAGCCCCGCGGTGATTACTATGCACCAGCAGCTGTCTCGGCGCGGTGACGGCGCCTCTAATTGATCTCATTATCTCCCCCTCCGTAAGGTGAAGTGCGGCCGCTCGGCGGGGCCCGGGCGCGGGCTGGGGCCGGCTGGCAGGCGGTGGGGCGGGCGGCGGATGAGGGCAGCGTGAGATCGCGCGGCCGCCTTGCCACCGAGCGCCACCGGGAGCCACCAGGCGCCGCGCCAGCAAACGTACCCGTGAGTGCGTGCGTGCATGCATGTGTGTGTGTGTGTGTGTGTGTGTGTGTGTGTGTGTGGTGTCTGAGTCTGCGTGTCTGTGAGTGTCTGTGTGTCAGTGTGTCTGTGCGTACGCGTGCGCCTGTGCGCGCGTGTTTGTGTGACTGCGTGTGACCTGTAAGCTGGCCTGCACACACATCCCGGACGGAAGCAGCGTTTTTTCTGGTCACTCCCAGAGTCTTTGGTAATTGCATGAATGCTATTATGTCTGGTTTCTCCATCATCACCTTGCTCTCTCTGCAAGGGCCGCGCCTACAAGTTTCCCCTCACCCCCTCTCGCCGCCTCCCCCCAACCCACGACACTCCGCTCCTGTTAGAACCAACAATGATCCTCAATTAACCCTGTGCCCAGGGCCGCGCGCGTGTGAATGGGGCGCTCTTCAGGCTTATGGCCGCGGAACCCCGCTGGGCCCGGGCCAGCCTCCCTCCTCCGCAGGACCTGCAGGGGGCTCAGGGTAGCAGGGTTGCTACCCTTGCCTGGCTCCACAACCCACCTCTCCCTGCTGCGGAGAGAGGCCAGAAACAGCCTGAGGAGTTGCAGGAGGGGGGCCAAAAGGAAAAAAAAAAAAAAAAAAAAAAAGGAAACACTCAGTTTGTTGTGTTTTCTTGGGGTTTGTTTTCTTGCCAAAAAAATTACCCCCTTTGTCTTTGCGCAAAAGAGGCAGTGCGGGCACCTTCTGCTGGGCGCCGACACGGTGCCAACGCGCCTTGCTTAAGGGCGGCTTCTGTTCCTTTTCTAGCCTCCCCAGATATATTTTTAACATACAAAACACTATATTTAATTGGTTATAGATCTCCGTTCTCTTAGCACTACTGGATATCACAGAAAAACACATTAGTACAGAACAATTAGTACAGTGGCAGTAAACAACTAAGGCACTATTAAGCTGTGGGTGATTAAATAGTATTACTTTTTATTTTTTTTATGGCACTAGACTAAAAGATGGAGGAAATATAAAATAGATATATTTCCATTACTATTCATAAAAATATATAAAAATGTAAATATAACAGGTGTCTTACATTTCTCAAGGTATTATTTATGCTAAGCATTTCAATCAATAGGCAGATGCTCCCCCCAACCCTTTTCTAATAATAATAAAAAAATTCTTTCTTTATATACTTCCAGGCTTGTATTTTGTATTTTCATGTACCCGGATATTTAAGCAGAAATATTACTTAATTGGAGTCCCATAGTTGGATGAAATGTAACTCCCAAACCTATACCATAATTAAAAATAATAACAAGGCTTCCATCTAACCTAACTATACAGTAGATGATGTCTGTCTTTCCAAAGAGCAAAGGGGTCACTGTGTGTTACTGGAGCTGTAGGCCTTGTGGGGTGGGGGTAGCAGCTGAGTCTGGGAGGGGTACACTTTGCTCAGAGTGGGCAGCCCCAACGCCCCATTGCTGCCCATGGCAGCTCAGCTCTGCCTCCGAGTGTGCGTAGATCATCCTAGGCGTTCTGGCGCATCTTTTCCTAGGCATCTGATTAAGTTAACAATATGCTGCTATTTGCATGCAGATTTGCAGGGCTTTCTCTCCAGCTGCTCCCTGGACTTGGTCGTTCTCTGCGTTGTGATAGGCACAGCAGTCCCTAAATGCAATCTTTGTCAGGCCCAGGTGTGCTCTCATTGAGGATGCCTTCCTTCCCAGCAATTTTTCTTTCTGTAGCATTTATAAGGCTCTATTATAGTATAGCCACATCTGGAAGAAAATTCTCCTATTAATTATATACTTTTACGGCCAGGAAGACAAATTCTAAGAGATACCAACATTTTCCGTTGCTGTTGTTTTTATTTCTTTGACAGGCTGAGTTTTATTTTATTTTGTGTTGTGTTGCCAGGCATTTCAATATTTAAAGAGCCATTAACCAATGGAGGATGTGTGGATTTCTAGGAAAAAGGAAACCACAGCGTCAGCCTCACCAGAAAAGGCCAGAGGAATGACAGCATTGAGATCTTAGGAGGCCCCAAAGCCTAAGTGAGAAAAATTCTTCTCTACTAAAGTTATTTAAAAAAAAAAAAAAAGTGCCATTAACCTTTAACCTAGCCACTACCAAGTGGACATCCAAACTCATCCCAATCTCCATAGGATTTGATCCCTTCACAGTCTAAACAGAACCAAACTGAATCAGCTGACCCACAGGCTGTTTTCTCTGTGTGGCAGGGGTAATTTTCCAATCCAGTTTGAGTCAGATAAGAAAACTATAAAGCTAAGTACCTAGTCTCATCTTTCAGAAATTGACAAGCGGCTTGGCCCAGAGTGTCTGACAGTGACTTCAAACTCAGGTAGGTTTGATTTTGATATTTTTTTTTCCTTTTTATCTCTTATATGTGTTTCTTTTCGTTTTGTTTGTTTTAATCTCTTTTGGTATTGTCACCAGATCAAGTGGGAGTGAGAGCAAAGAACCTGATAGGTGGGGAAAGTTTTTAACTACCAGACGATCCCTATCAGAGAAGAAAAGCAATTCAAAGAGCCAGACAATCTAATCATCGATCAAAACTTATTTTGTAAAGAGATAAGGATTTTGTGGAGGCAAATGGGAGTGTGTGCTGGCTGGGGAAACTACACTTGCATGCCTTTGCACATGTGTGCTATGCATGCCTGTGCTCATACAAGCTCAGCGAGAACAGGAAGACTTTAGTGAGTACTGTCATTTCTACTTTTGATGCCAAACTCTAGCAGGTGAAATTCTGAGCAGAGCGTTGGCTGTAGGTCGATGCAGCCCATGTGACAAAAATGCTGAAGCTGCCTTTGGCAAATTCATGCCAGGCCTCCCTGTTCCAACGCTGTCACCAGAGAAGTGCCAGGGTCTAGTTCCTACAGAACCACCTGTGAGTAAAAGAGCCTTTCTCCTCATCCACCCTCCTGCTGCTTCCTCTGTTCCTTGGTTCCTACCTCTTCCCTCAGAATGGCCTCAGTTGCTTCTACTTCCTCTGCCTGTAGGGCTGGACCCATGGGTTTCTACAAGCAGGTCCCATCTTTGTACCACACTTCAGCCCCTGAAACTTTAGTTTCTCCAGATGTAAAATGGGATGCACCAACACCCCAAGTGGGTATCATATGAGTGAAGGTAGTAAACTATACTTTGAATATAAACAACTGATAAAATTTCCTGAGATTCCATTCCACAGGTCTCATTATCCTATAAGCCTTGATGTTACAAATTACTGCATGTTCCATGACACTTAAGAAAGATCTGTAAATTTACAGAAGTGAAAATTATCCATGGTGTGTGTGTGTGTGTACGTACTTATAGGTATACATTCTTTTATAAATCATGCACAGAGAAAGCATTGAATTTTCAACTTGGCTTTTGGGGACCATGGTCTTTTAAGTCCTCCTACTCCACTCTGTCTTTCCCTGTCTCCCTGTCTCTGTCTCTGTCTCTGTTTCTCTCTCTCTCTCTCTCTCTCTCTCTCTCTCTCTCTCTCTCTCTCTCACACACACACACACACACACACACACACACACAGACATCATCCCACCCGCCATCCTTCTGCAAAAATAGAGCAGAGAGGCAGATGCAGCGAGACTGGATTACATCACTGGAGAGAGCATGTGGCATTGAGGGAAGGGAAAAAAAAAATAAGAAAAGACAAATGACATTTTGCCGCTATAGTGTGCTATTTTAGTGGTGATGGTTTGACTTTTGGCCCAAATGCATATGCCAATGGCAAGGCTAACTCCAGGGACTCACAAAAAAGAATGCGTGTTCACAGCTGTACTGTACACCAATACAGATTACATGTTTTCAGTGTTGCGGCCACAACAGAATGCTAATTAACATACTGGAGAGATGAGAGCGGCTGCAAGGGCCTTATTGTTCCATTATTTCATGAAGCCCAGCTGCCTTTGTTTATGTCACTTATCCTCTGGTGCCACAGGTTTTTACTCCAAAAATACTATCCCAATACAACGTTAATATTTAAAAAACAAAGAGGTGGCAGATTGTCATTTCTGTGTCAGCCTCAAACTGCAGAACTGTTAAGCTGTTCTGGTTCGGTATTTAGAAATAATTTAACAGCCATATTCAGACACTGCCTGCATTCTAACGTAATGGCTGAATACTTGAACCAGGAGAATGCATAACTACCCTGACATCACTTATGAGATTTAGATTGGTCAGTTAATGGAAGTCTTTACCAGAATCAATACCATAACAGCTTCTTGAAATGAACGTGATTTTTTACAGGGAGTGTTGCGAACAATAACTACAGAAATATACTACCTTTGTACCCGGCACAAAGAAGCGAAGATGTGAAATTAAGAAGCAATTACATTTTTTGCAAACTAATATTCCAGTCAATTATTAAAAACAAACACTTTCAAAAATATGTACTTATCATTAAATAATTGGAGAACATTAATACCCCCCCCACCTGATTAATCATTTTTTTACACTTTTTAATAGCTGTTTCACCTACTGGCTACATTATCAGCTCGCTATTAAGTATTGATATTAATGATTGATGTAATAATGATTATATAAAAAAACATATTCAGAGCTGATTTTTTCTGTAAAAATATTTTTTTTTCTTACTCCACGTTGGAGACAATACTGTCTGCTGTCTAAATTAGTTTCCTCCCCCCCTCTCTTTTGGCTGGATTGTTGATAAAAGTGACATTCTATAAAATACAAGTTTCCTCAGATAGCTAGCGACCAGCAATCTATACATTCCACAGTAATTTGCAGTCATAGTTGGGGAAAGCTGTTGGCTCATGCTCAGAGTGTTTACGGTACATTGCTTCCCCCAAAGAACAAAAACACCCTGGAGTTTTATTTCAAATATCCTTAAAGGCACCTTTCCTGATACCACGTACAATGTTTCGGGTATGGCATCATACCCCAGCCCAGATGCCACTCAACTGGAATTGTAAATTAAGTTAGAAAAGAGGGTCTCCCCCAAAGTCGAGCACTGCCCTAATCACGGCTACACTGTCGCCAATGCTGAAGAACACTCCAATATTCTTTTTAAGGAGTTTAACTGGTAATCTCACATAAATGGGGAGCCGTTTGAAGTGTCTGCCTTCCATGAGGTGGTAATGAGAGGATTTAGAACATTCCACATCCCAGACCCTTCTCTAGCTGTGGGAATGCCACAGGTGTGTCACCACAGAAGGGAGAGTCCTTCAGCTGTGGCCGTCCCCCCACTGTGGACACAACATAGATTTTTTTTTTTAATTGGATCCAGGAGCTAGCTAAATTATCCCAACTGCTCTGTGCTTAAGCCCCCAGCTAGCTTACATACCAATAATAATAAACTTTCTATAATAACAGCTCAGCCTATTACTGGGGTTTTTCTCTTAACCTAAAAGGGAGAGCCACTTTATTCTGATTAAAGCCACTGAAGAAATTTCTGAATTGGTTTCGCTCAAGAAAAAAAAAAAAAAATTGCTCAAGAATTATAGAAGGGATCCAGGTAAATAATATTCAATTACAGGCACGCTATTTTCAGAGGACAACCTCTTATCTTATGGAACAGGGAGAAAATAATATCGTAACTCATCCCTTTGTACTATGTGGAGGCATTTGTCCTCTCCCTTTCAACTGTCTTTTCTAACCAGGTCAAAGCAGCAGCCAGCCGCACCATACCCTGAGACGTCAGCAGTGCCAAGCCTGGCAGGACTGAGTCAATGAGCAGCAATGCAACCTTAGTCTGAGCCTTGACACACAGAATGGAAACCTGAGCTATCATTCTGCAAGTGGTACATTTCTAAACCAGAACTCAAAATCCTATGGTGTGTAGAAATAAGCCCACAGACCTGGGTATCAGACTATGTACTTTCACCATTTAGACTTATTTTCAACCATCTTAATTCCACTTAAACTTTGCGAAAACTCTATTGAAAATTTAACCTTGGGCTCTTGAATCCGAAACTGATAAAACTTAATAGCAACAAGGCAGCGAGACACTAATAAACTCATTATAGATCACATAAATGGGATGTCTGCGTGGCTGCCAGACAGCTCGAAGAAGAGGCTTCGGTTGCAAATAGCAAAAGCTAGCGAGGTGGTGCAGGAGTCTGTGTGGACATTTGGAGGAAGAGGATTGGGTAACACCTCACAGTAAGTTTGCTAAATTTACCCCATTAGGCGGTTCATTTAGAAATTTCAGAAGCTAATTATAGGTGGGCTATAGACAAGCTGGTCTGGATGAATGTGGTTTTTTTTTTTCCTGAAGGCTGGGAGCCGCATCAGGGCCTACTCCTGCAGGAAGAGTTCTGAGGCCTCAGAGCTTTTTACATTTGACTGCCCTTCACCATCAAGAGAGCTGTTCAGGACCCTGCTTTACTCAGCTCTTCTTCCAACATGGCTGATCTTTCCCTACAGAATCCATGGACTTGTCCCAGTGTTGGCATGAGTCTGCACTTGGAGCCCACATCTGCTCAGTTTGACTCACTGGGAAAATCCACAGAAGTCACAAAATTGTAGGATTTCCTTTGAAACCTCAAATTCTTGCCTTTGCTTGGAAAGATCAGACACAATGGTAACTTTGGACCTGAATTCCTACCAAGAAGTCACTGGTGGTCACAACCCCTGTCAAGGATGAGAGATCTCTAGTTACAGTCATCACTGACACCATTCTGAGACCACGAAAATGAGAGAAAAATATATTCATATGTATGGCCAAGAGAAGCTAGAGGGTGGAGTAAGAATAATGTGACTCTATGCTTCAGTCTCCACCCACAACCCAGCTCAATATACATGTAGCTGCTCAAGCCAGCCCTTCCCTCATATAAAAAGAGTGAGAAAGTATGTATTTCCTCCATCCCCATTTCCATACTATGTCCCAAAGCATCTGTACATGCATTGATGGATGAGAGAGAAGGGATGAGAGAAGGAAGAAAGAATAAGACTCTTTCCTAGAGTCGCCCAGAGTCTGGATCAGAAGACCAGGTTCAGGCAACCCAGGGAGGGAAATGACAGCAGAAGAAACGTCAAAGCTAGTATAACCAAACTAGAAGCCATGGGGACCAATGTTCTTAGCCCAAGCAGCAGTCATCAAAGCAGAGAACAGAAGAAGCAACAGAAAGGACCAGGAAAGAGACAGAAAGAAAAGGAGGAAAGGGGAACATGAGAGTTGAAACTTATAATTGGATAGCACGTGCCACAGGATGTGGTCAACGATGCCAGGAGTCAGGTTAGGATTTGCCCACACAATATACTCTACTCCAGAGCCCCCTTGTGCGGGACCAGCATCATGTGAATTTTCTAAAGGTGGGTTACACAGCTAATATAAGCTACACCAAGACCTCCTGAATCAAAGAAACACTAAAGATGGTCTCTCTACCTTAGAGAAAGCAGAAAAAAAATCCCTTACATGCTCCCACCCCACTGTCCATGGCTTTATTATGTGTGGGAGACATGTATGTAATCCAAAGAAGCCCAGGGCCAAAGGTGCATTGTTATTATAGATGGGTTCCCAGCCCATCCACCTTGACACTGTATTTTTAGACCATCAATAAATACAGCTTCAGTAGTCAGATGATATTTAATTAGCATTAAACTCTTTTATTTCATGTAAGTTAGAGCCTTGCCTGAGACACTTCATTTGGAAAGTAACCTGGCACTCAAGATTAAAATGAAATATTAGCATGTCAGTGCTGGCTTCCTCGTGTGTTAAGCTCCCCTCAGCCTTCCAACCTGGCAAAGAATAGAGCAGAGCTGCTTCTGAACCTTGCCACGAGACAGCATGTGATGTGGGGCCCTCCAAAGTTAAGAGGCAAGGTGTCCACATGGAAAAACCTCAAGGAAATCAGAAGGAACAAATGGAACCTCGTCTCAGAGCTAGAAACAAATTTTTCTCTCTGTAACTCAAATGTATCCAGCCTGTGCCTAACTCCTGGATCTCCCATAAACTGTGTTCTCTGTCCTGGTATAGTCTCACTTGGGTATGCAGAACTAATGTCACAACACACCCCAGGAGTGTCTTTCCTAACAATGCATCTCTGCCCTAGGTCTTTCTGCCTCAAATCCAGTTCCTCAGTGTTAATTGTCCTATAACATCTGATGAGTTTCTGGTTTTGTTGTTTGTGGATTTATCACCTGCCTCCTCTAACTATGATGTCACCTGTACCTTATAAGAAGACAGGGGGAGATGACAGTCAAGCAGTATATAGATATATAGGAAGTATATAATGGATAAGAGATAAAAGATAGATAGATAGATAGATAGATAGATAGATAGATAGATAGATAGATAGATGATAGAATGAACAGGTGTTAGAAAGCATAAATGATAGATGATTTATGGATTGATTCATTGATTGAATAGGTAAATGATAAATAGATGCAAAGATAGAATAGGTAAGTGATATAGAGAAAGTAAAGATGATGAATAGATGACAGACAGATACATGTTTGGAGGGACATGTGCATATGTGATAGATAGATGGTAGATGATAGATATAGATAGATAGATAGATAGACAAATAGGTAAATAGATAGATAGATATGATATACAGATAATAGATAGTATATAGATGATAGATAAGAGTAGATAGATGATAGTAGTTAGATAATAGCAGATAGATATGATAGATAGATGATAGATAGTAGATAGATGATAATTAGATGACAGTATATAGATAGATGATAGATAATAGGTAGATGATAGCAGATAGATAGATGGATAGATAGATGATAGATAGTAGATAGGTAGACAGACAGACAGATAGAAGATAGATATATATGTATATATATTAGTAGATAGATATATAGATAGATGATGAATAGATAGATAATAGTGGGCAGATGGTAGATAGATAGATAGATAGATAGATATAGATAGATGACACATGACAGATATGTAGGTCTACAACTCCATGGACACACAGAAGACAGATGTATACAGACATGGATCTATAGATGACAGTTACATATATACATAGATGCAGACGATAAATGACAGACTAGCTTAGTCAGTGAGGCACAATCCAGGTATCTGCTCCTAAGAGGCCTACAGTCTAACCAGGCAACATGCCATGCACTCATAATCCCAGCACTAAAGAGCCTGAGGCATTGGGATGTCAAGTGAGGGTAGCCTGGGCTACATGACAAGGCTCCAGCTAAAATCAGCAAATTAAACAATATTTTAAAAAATCAAAACAAGATACTGGCAATCCAAGTAAGGAAAATGACAGAACCATCAGAAAGCTTGGGTCCCTGAGGTTCACACCTTTTGTCAGATGTGACCAACCACACAAAAATAACTGATCTTTGGGAACTCTAAGATAGGGGCTGTGAGGACAGAGAAAAACTTGTCAGAGCAGGAGATAGCATCTCAGAGAATAGTGAGATCTATCCTAAAATCCTGGAGGGCACAAGCATGCTGTCCCAAGGATACTATTACTACTGCTACGACTACTACGACACACCTGGCAGCTTCAGGAGCCACATGGAAAACAGTCTAATTAATACTCACTCCGTTATATGGTTTTGTGAATGTTTAAAATTTAAAAAGCGCCGGGCGGTGGTGTCGCACGCCTTTAATCCCAGCACTTGGGAGGCAGAGGCAGGCGGATTTCTGAGTTCAAGGCCAGCCTGGTCTACAGAGTGAGTTCCAGGACAGCCTGGGCTACACAGAGAAACCCTGTCTCGAAAAACCAAAAAAAAAAAAAAAAAAAATTAAAAAGCATTTATTTGTCACACCAAACCAAAGTTCATAGATAGTATTTTTAGAACAAAACTAAATACGATATTTCATAAAAGGAAGATGTCTCCCTAAAAGGACAATTAAGCATAAGAGCAGGTGGTTTATTATTGCTACAATAAAAATCACATGAAGTGAGAAAGATGGAAACCAAGCAGGGAGATGATGAACTTCTTCCAGGTGTGAACTGAGCCCCACACAAAGGACTAGGGGGCATCCCAGTCCCAGTAGGGATCCATTTGTTAAGCTGGACATGGACCTTAGTTGATCTATCCAAGGTGATGTGAGCTTCATGGGAAGCCGTGGATTTGTAGAAGTAGCAAAGATTCATACAAGTATGCAGTGCCCTCCATGAGCAGGTAGCACCATCCACCAAAGCAGATGGGCAAGAAAGAGTGACTCAGGGGACTGTCAGGCATGTAGCCAGGTTTGTAGCATGTTTGCCTAGCAGAGATGAAGCCCTGGGGTCCATTCTCAGCACCACAAAAAACTGGATGTAGAGATGCATGCCTGTAATCCCAGTCCTGTCTAGGTAAAGGCAAGAAGATCACAAGTTTGGGGCTATCCTCAACTGCTTTGTGAATCTTATGCTAGGTGACATAAGATCTTCTCTCAAAAGTGACATGAGCTTGTCTTGATTCTAGTTCGGCTGTGCTGGCTTCAGCAATTCCTTCTGCTTGAAGAGGAGAGAGAGGGAGAAGGAGAGAAAAAGAGAAAAATAGTCAAATAATAGGACTAGGGAAGAGAAAATAAGGAAAATGTGAGAAAGAAGCCAGATGTGTTCATGCATGGCCACAACTCACATTCAGAGACTGGTGAACCAGGGCTGTCAGTTCAAAACCAGTCTAGGCCACATCATGAGATCCTGTCACAAAAGTAAATAAATAAAAGCAACAAAAATCTAAATTTGCAAAGAGGGGAACAGAAGAGGAGGGGGAGGGAGGGAGGAGGAAGAAGAGGAGGAAAAATAGGAAGAGGAGGAGGGAGGAGAGGGGAGGAGAGGGAGAAGGAAGAGGAGGAGGAGCTATCTAAAGACCGAATGCTAGCCAAAGTCCTTATCAGGAAGAAAAATTTTAAAATGCATGAACTCTATTTATACCCTGAATAAACAAGATAATTACGTGTTTGCCTCATAAGTTGAGTCTTGACTTCAGATGGCCAATGACCATGAGTGTTTGGATTTCATATAAGCATGTTTAAAAGCTATGGGGCCTGACCCTCCAACCAGGAAGCCAAGCTTAGTCAACACATTCACACTGTGAGCAAAGCAGGACACAGAGAGTTGAACAAACTAACATTCCTCTCTGGGAACCCAAGTTAAAGCAGAATGGATGAATCTGTCGATTGTTTCTCTGTCCTTGCCTGCTCTTGACATTGGCATACATCAGCTCCTTGTCTCACTCAGAGTGCATCTTTTGTGTATGTGTGGGAAGAAAAGGAACACATAGGACCCCGATGAATATAAATGTGGGTTTTGTTTTCCAAAGAGCAATCGTTTTATTCTTATTATTTTAAAAGCCAGCTGCCAAGTGCTGTTCATAGACCTGGCCCGAGAGCATCGGGGAGTGCCTACAACAAAGACCCAGAGGCAGACTGGACACACCTGGACACCCTAAGTCAAAATGACCATGCGCTGCCTCTTTCTCCCCATAGGCACCATGAGCAAAGACAATGTCAGCTTCTACGGCTGTCCATCCCCAGTTTTATAGCTCCAGTTGAGCAAATGGTCACCTTGTTACTGAGTGTTTGCATCCAGTTTTATCACAGATGCCTCCCCCTAAACACACCTCTCACCACCAGGCTCTCACCCACAAGTTGTCTTGTGCCTGTCTCCTGTTTCCTGTTTTTGGAACTCTAAGTTCCAAATACAGTTCCAGAATCCTTCCCCACTCCACCAATCCTGACCCTGGTGTTTACAAGGTTCTTGTCCTTTTATTTGGGTTGATCCATCACTTCCCCTTCTGCCAGGCACAAACATAATAACCCCTGCATCCTTCAAGAAATATCTCTCTTCTTTCATCCATGTCTATTTGTGAGACTCTTCCTGGTCCCCTAAGGTCCTATTCTAATGCCTTGCTCCCATCATGCTCCTTCTGAGTGGTACAAACACATCCAGTTTCTGCCTTTTTAATGGACTGCATCATGATTGGCATAAGACAAGCCACAGCAGTTACTGTTTCTATCTAGTATTAACAACATCTGAGTCTTTCCCCCCTTACTCTGGTGAACCAATCGCTTATCTGGCCGTGACCCCAATCACTTCTGTCTGTATGTGGTAGCTTTCTGTGTGTCTCCTCCCTCCACAGTTGTAGCTCCATGTTGCCTAGGTTGGATCAGAGAGAGACTAAAAGTTCCCTAAACATTTCCCTTGAAGAAGACTTTGCCTTACATCTGTAGGTGGCCTCTTCTAAAGACTACCATCAATGACACCTCAGGGACAGGTCTGGGACCACATCAATTTATAGTGCTACAATAAGATGCATTCTGGGAAAGATCAAAGGGCCAAAAAATGATGTCACCAAGGGTCTTAGAAATCTATACGAACCTAAATGGATGGGGATGCTGCTTTGGTGACTCTACAGAAAGCTTGTTTTGCTTCTGCTCTTTCTGCTTGGTGGGGTTGCAGGCAGAAACCAAACAGGAAGTAGACATTATGGTCTGAGTATGAAATGTCCCCCTGTGGGCATATGTGCTTTGGTCTCCAGGCAGTGATGCTGCACATGAGGCCTCACTAGTGGATGTAGGGACTAGGGGAGGGGTCTGAAGATCTTAAGCCTAACCCCAGTTCCTGCCTAAGCAACTTGCATCCTGTTTGTCTGAGCAGCAATCTCCCATGATTGGAACCCTACCGTTTCAGCTACCCCCTGCCTGCCCTGACATGAAGAATTATATCCTTATGAACAAGAATACATACTCCCTGACAATAATCTATAAACACTTGTCCTTATACCCACAGAGAGAGGTAGTCTCCACTCCTTATCAAGAAAACTTCTTTTTGCAACAGACGGAGACCACTACAGAAAACTACAACAGATTAAAGTATATAGAGTCGAGAAACACAGTTCCATTGGATACATCTACAATACAACACCCACATCTAAGGAGCAGGGAACACTGCAGAAAAGGGTGGAAAGGTTGTCAGGGTCAAAAGATCAGGGTCTTTGCTCTAAGATTGTGTCTCCTAGTAATATCAGAAGGTGAAGCCTCACCAACATGGTTTCCTAAATACGAACTGAACAAGGAGGACAACAACATGCATGTCAAACCCCACAGGGAAAAGTCCAGCAGGCCTCAACCCTGCACAGAGAACTACAGGCACACAGTAATGCTGGAAGCAGGAGAGGCAGCCCTCCCCATGGAAAAGCACACCAACTGGTTACCCAATGCCAAAGGATCAGCCCTGAAAACATACATAAAAGCAAGAGTATATGGATTCGACGGGTTATATTTAGGATTTTAGATGCATATACAAGCACATATACGCATGCAGTGACATTTGATGAGAAACAAATAGCCATAAATCTGAAGGAGAGCAGGGAGGGGTATATAGGAGAATCTGAAGGGAGGTTAAAAGGACTCAAATCACAATCTACAATAAAAAATAAATAAATAAATAAATAAATAAATAAATAAATAAATAAATAAATAGAAAGAAAAAGGAATACCTAGAGCTAACTCCTTCCCCTGTCAAGCTTTCCCTGTTAGCATTGTGTCACAGTGACAAGAAAAGGTAATACAATCCACGCCTCCTCCACTCTCAGCTTAGGACTCCAAGGGTCTGCCCCAATCCAACTAGTAATAATGGAAACTCGTTGGGTAGCCCAAAGCCAAAGCTTTGATTTGACTTCAGGAGTCAATGATAGGCCAGTGATCCTTTTGGGAAAGGGAGTAGGAAAGCATAATTTATCCATCGTTAGAGGTTAAATCCCAGTGCAGGACCATCTTCCGAACCTACAATAAGTGTCCTCCTGAGAGCTGGCCTCGTATCTCACAGAGCTGGGGCAAATCTTAAAGACCAGGCAGACAGGTAAGAAGAACAGGAAGTGCTCTGCATCACATACACCCAGGATTGAGGACTTGGTGCAGCCCAGAAGGTTAGGAATGTGGAAGGGAAGATCTTTCTCTCCACTCCTTTTCTATACTCCTAGCTGATCATGCTCCCCCATAAAGACCACGCAATTGAGTCTAACAGGGGGCTCACTCACCAATGAATTTGTAGGTCTTTATTCTGTGTGGACAGCTGAAAGCCAGCAGCCTGTGTGTACCTGGTTTCTTACAGATAATCCTCTTTTAAATTTTAATTAGGATGTCTCAAAACCAAGACAGTAACTTATGAAATATCCAGACATCATCACGAAATGATTAAAATAGATCTTTTCCTGGCCTTCTCTATCCCATTCAGAAGAAGAAAAGGAAATGATAAATAAATAAATAAATAATAATAAATAAATAAAAAGTGTCTCCACTTAGCACCTAATTCCTCAGTTTATCCTTGGTGCTTGGGGAGAGAAGTAGATCCAAGGCTCTAGAAGGAATGGCCTGGAAAGTGAAGCTAAATCAAGGAAGTCCTGTTGTGACTGACTACCTCAAAGACCCTGCCTGTGCTACGGGCCGAAGCAGGCTGCTCATGGAAGATGGATTTGGAAAGCAAGCCTCATCTCCCTGAGGTCACCAGTAGAGCCTGATTCTGTCCCAGGGACTGACCCTTCATTGCTCCAGGTGGTCAGAGGACACTTGAAGTGGAGTTGTGGCACAGACCCCTGACAGTGATCCAAGAGTCGATCAAAGGGCGACCATGCCACAGGCAGTCATAGACAATTAGGGAAATTGAAAGTTCTTTAGCTGAGGTTCAACCCAGATCCCTCTTCCTGTACTTCTTTGACTTCCCTTCTGTGAGGGATGGATAGATGGACAGGCATCCAGCAACAGAAGACAGACCTCACGAGTGAACGAGCCTCTTTATTTGGTGTTGGCCATTTTCAAAGCTGACCTAATGCACAGCCTCACAGCTTTCAACCTCTAAGGGCCAAAAGGGACACAGGAGCTTTTGTCTTATGACAAACAAAGCCAAAGTCACCATGGGTGGGGTGACAAGGGCCTTAAGTGACAAGGGATGCCCATCAAGCCTTGAGAATGCATATTCCACAAGATCATTACTGAGATGCAAGTTCAAATAAGACATGACAGAAGGAAATTTAGGTTTCAATCTTGCTGTTCACCACCTTGCTGCCCACCAAGCCCCACTCTTTGGAAGATGTCATACCAAGTGGCCCATCTCCAGCCCAGAGACAGTTGACATTTATTTGCCCTGTCTGCTGGTACAAAAAGAAACATTTATGAAAAGACTGGTCATTCCACATTGGACATCTTTATCAGAGCTGATCCTTTACCTTCAATTCACAGCAAACTTTCCCCCCCCCCGCCCCAGAAGATGGAGTTCTAATTTGCAAATCAGAGAGCATCACAGTGAATCCTAAAAGTCCATCAAGCACCATTAAAGGAAAGAACACAACACGAAACTGTTGGCAGCGCAGATGTATACACCTGTCATGCAGCACTTTGGGAGGCTGAGGCAGGAGGATGATGAACTCAAGACCAACCTTAGCTTAAAGAAAGATCTGCTTCGAAAATTCAAGACAAGCAAGAAAAGGAAGGAAAAGTAAAAGCACAAAACCCAGAAGGAAGAAAATATAGCCTCTGCTCAGCCTGTCGCAGGAAGAGGAAACAGGGCTGTGGGGCAAGAAGGGTTAAACTTATGTTCTGTTGCAAGACAACCCCCCCTTCCTCCTCTTCTATTTTTTCTTTTTTCTTTCTTTTTTTTTTTCTTTCATTTTTTTTCTTTTGGTTTCATCTTCTCGGTAAAACACATAACTTAAAATGAAATCAAATATTAAAAATGACAGACTATATAAGTGCCGTGAGTAACTTCAGGTCACGGAGGGAGGGAGAAGCCAGCAAGTTGTCAGGCACTATCTGTCAGAGTGAATTAGAAACAATCAGCAGAGACTGAAAGGGAAGGTGATTGTTATTAAGCAGCGGGGCTGTGAGCAGGCTACCCAGATGTGGTCATGCATATAAAGGACAGGAAACAGCAGTTTAATTCAGGAAGCCCTGGCGAACAGGGCAGCTGAGAGGAGAAAAGTCCTTTGTCGCTAATAAGCTGGAAGTTACTTTGATAACAGCAGGGTTAGACTCGAGAATAAAACACATTTCTTTCACTACCACACACCATTAATATCGCAGAAATGCGGTCAGAAGAGATGCCTAGTGCGAGCCTGGGAGGAGTGAGTGGCCCTTCCTTCCCCAGCAACACCAGTCAATCCAGGGCCCCTCATCTGGGCAGACACCTCCCTCCTGCCCAAGCTGGGCTTTTCCTGACAGCCTCAGTCTGTCTGTCACCTTCTAGAAATGTCAGATGATGAAAGAAAGAAAGAAAGAAAGAAAGAAAGAAAGAAAGAAAGAAAGAAAGAAAGAAAGAAAAAGAAGAAAGAAAGAAAGAAAGAAGAAGAAAAAGAAAAGAAAGGAAAGAAAAAAAGAAAAGAAAGAAGAATGATCATATAGAATGATCATATTATATTTCATTATTCCCCAGTGCCAGGCCCTCCCATCTCAGGGCCTGTGGGCAAGGTGTGCCCCCCCCCACCCTGTAAACAGCCTCCGTATAATGAAGGCCATGTATGCCACAACGAAAAACAATTTTATATGCAGACAAGGCCCGATTTCGTAAGGAATTACTTATGCAGGCGTTCTGCAATTATCCTGTGATACTTTCAGGCAACAGTCTGACAGCAGTTGTGCAAACAATAAAGGGATTACAGAAATAAAAACAAATAATATAACACACAGAGAAACCCCATGTTGTATGTGGACCAGATGAAGGGACTGTACAGAAATGGCTGTAGCAGGTCCAGGGGCCAACAAAAAGTGAGGGCAAGATGGGAGTTGGCCTCTTCCCCCAAACTACCTGGATACTACTTCACAGCATCCAAGAAAACCCTCAGGTCCCTCAGAGAGGTGTACTATCTTCTCCCCAATCCCTGTGCTGGATCATTTACTGTCTTTCTGACTCTTGGCTCATCATCCCAGGGGAGTTTGAGGACATTGGGATCTTTTGAAGGAAGGAACAAAGTTGAGGGGCCAGAAAGTGGTAGACACAGGGAAGTGAGCATATTGTTCTTCCAGGTCAACATGAGCAGCCCAGAAGGACCCCAGAGAAAACTTCAGGTCCCTGTAATAGAAAGTCAGGGAACGCCTTCGAAATACTGGTGAGAAAACAAAAGTGCATCAGCCACTCAGAGGAACCTCAAGGCTTCAGAATAGGGGAAGTGCCTGCACAGGCAGCTCCCCCTTGCTGAGTATAGCGAGGGATCCTTCCACTGCTTGGTTCTCACAGGGACAAGTCAAGTCCATGCATCACCTACCGGCATGTAGGCACCTCTGATTTGGGTGTTGGGGTGGCACAGAGGAAGGCAACTTCCAGTAGTCCCACTCAGGGCCACCTGACCTCCATGCTTTCCAAACCCACCCCTCTGGATGTAGTCAGAACTATTGCTCCCTGACCCCACACACACCTCTTCATATGCAGCCATCAGTGTGGGGCTGGCTACTCATGCTGTGTCTCCCATGTGTTATCTGTTCTTTCTAACCTGGGTCATCCCACTCAGTAGCTGGGCTCAGTGCTGGCCAGTTCTTATTTGGCACGTCTGTGTGAGAACCCCCTGTGCCCACTGCTGAGTGTTGGCTGCAGCCCCATCCATCCATAGGCATGCTATTTGTAGAAGTTTGTCCCCTCACTTGCTTTTCTGAATCAGGGTCTTGCCCCAGGCTGGGCTCTTCCCCATGGTGGCCTTAACCCCCTTTCTTCCCTCAGCCTCCCGAGTGCCAGAATTATAGGCCTGTACCACCATGTCCATTTTGCAGAAGCTTTTGTGTAAAGATGTAAACTTGTTGTTAGTAACAGGGAGGGGAAAATAAAAAAGAAACATTCATAATCTCATTCTGGGGTTACCACAATCACACGTAGGCAGGCTTGGATTTGGCAAAGACAGAAAATATGAAAAGATAGGCAGGTGTGTCATATATTGTTTCTGCTTAAATGAAGGGCAATAAGTTCCAATAATGGCAATTGATAATATCAGAAGTATATAATATCACTGAAAGTGTCACCAACCACTGCTGCCACTCACAGGTACTGTGACAGCTATGGTAATGAAGAAGAAATGTTCCCCCCTTCCCTTGTAAAACCCCAAATGCTTCCTTTAAGCCAGGAGTGGTCCCCAACCTGTCTGAATCTACATGAAGGGTGGCTCACTGTGCTTGTATGAGAATGAGACTGGACATAAACACATGGGGTGGGGGTTTGGAGTCTAACGCCATCAGTGACGTCCTACAATCCTAGGCAAGCTCTGTACCTCCTCTGGGCCTCAGCACCTCATGGATAAGATGAAGGTGATTTGATCACAAAGGCTGCTATGAACCCTATGATTGCCTGGGCCTATGGGTGAGCAGGAGTTTGTGAGAAGTCTGCTTGTAATAACAGCCTCTCCCTCACCCAAGGGAACCACATCTAAATTGTAGCATTCACAAGACTCTGGGTTTGATTTTAGGTTTTTAAAATTATTATACCTCCCTCTCTCTTTCTCTGTGTGTGTTTGTGTGTGTATGTGTGTATATACATATATGTGTGTATGTATGTGTGTCTGTCTGTCTGTCTGTGTCTGTGTCTGTGTGTCTATGTAAATTAGAGGACACCTTCTGGGAGTAAGTTCTCTCCTTCTACTATGTGGGTCTGGGAGTCCAAGCATGGGTCATCAGTCTAGGCAACAAGTGTGTTGTTGGAGCCACCCTTCATGTAGATTCAGACAGGTTGGGGACCACTCCTGGCTTAAAGGAAGCATTTGGGGTTTTACAAGGGAAGGGGGGAACATTTCTTCGTTACCATAGCTGTCATAGTACCTGTGAGTGGCAAGCAGTGGTTGGTGACACTTTCAGTGATATTATATACTTCTGATATTATCAATTGCCATTATTGGAACTTATTGCCCTTCGCTTAAGCTAAGCCATCTCACTAAGTCTGTCTTTATTTCTTAAGATGGGGTTTCACTATAGAGCCCAGGCTGCCAGGAGCTTACCATATTCCCTCTCTTCCTTCCAGAATCCCAAGATGGCATGTACGCAGAGCTGATGCTTTCTCCCCTGGGATCTTGGCCAGTCAGAGGATCTAGGGTTAGAGGGACCACTTCTACCCAAGCACCTACCACTGGCTCACAGGGCTGCCCAGAGCATGCTGATTCTGCTGCTGCTGCTACAGTGGGTTCCTCCCAGGGCCGACTGCCAGCTTGGACCAGTCACCAGGCATCCCTCCAGGGGAAACTAGATCACAGTGACCAGACCACCAGAAGCCATTGCAAGGCAAACTCTAATCCAATTATCTAGGAGAATCTCCACACCTGGGACGGCCTGTTTCTCAAGATGCTTTCTTTGGTTAAAAGTAGCAAAATGAAGAGCCTGGGGGTGTAGTGCTAAATTGTATGTTTAGCACCTGCAAAGCTGTAGGATTTGTTTAACAGTACCTCAAAACAAAACAACTAAAGACAACCGAAGAAATAGAAAACAACAACAACAACAAAACTCTGCGGCCACCACGTGGCCTCCAAAGCCATGCCTGAATGGAGCTCACCCATCCAATTTCTCTGCTTGCATTTTCTTACAGTGTCTGTCTGTCTGACATCTCACCCACTGGTTCCCTTGCTTTCTGCTCTGTACTCCCAACTCGGACTGTCACGACCATGTTGTTCCCAGCGCTTCTCAAGGGTCCTTCTAAATCAGTAAGAGCTCCAGTCAGACTCTGGCCTTCCTATCTGCCTTGGCTCAAGCCTGAACTCCCCCAAAAGGTTCCTGTTCATATCACATTGAATGGTTAGCTGCCAGTGGTGACACTGTCCAGAGAAATGGTGTCTAGCTAAAGGAAATGTGTCACTGGGGTTAGACCCTTAGGGCATCTTACTTTGGCCCTTTTCCTGTCTTGTCTGTGCTACTTCCTGTTCTCCATGACATAAACTTCTCTCCTCTACCACATGTTCCTGCCACCATGATGTTCTGTCTAAGATTGGGGGCCAAGAGATACAGACTGACCCCTCTAAAACCATGAGCCAAAATAAATCATCCCTGCTTTAAACTGTTTATGTTAAGGTTTCCGTCACAGAGATGAGAAAAGCTACTACCTGCCAGCATGCATCCTGAGACAGACAGCTTAACTTCCTCAGCCTCAATTCCGCAGCCTGGAAGATCGAGGTTCGTGACAAGTTCTGCCCTTCTAGGGGCTCCGTGGGGATTGAGATCATCTCTAGCAATGCTTAGACATCATCAAGTTCCCCTCTGCCTGCTCGCTACAGTTAAGGCTGTGGTTTTCTCCCCCAAGGAAATCAGAACTCCACTCCCACTTCATTCCTTCTCTACCAAGCAGTGATGAGTAGTCCTTACCTCCATGAGTTCTGAAGGATCCTGGCAAAGATCCAGTGGGGCATGAAGCATCCTCTCCATATCTCTGCCTTATTGATTTCACATAGGACCTGCAATCTCCATTGCTCTTCTGCACTCCCAAAATACCAACCCTATAGCACGCTAAGATGATGATTACTGAGGAAGGGATGCTGACTTGGGATCCGTAGAGCCACAGCAGGACCAGCCTCTGAGTTCAGCATGTCTGTGGTCCCCAGAGCCCTGCCACCAACTTCCAGAACAGCACTGCCAGCTGGTGGCCAACCCTGAGCCTGTGGGGATGGTTTAGAGCCAAACCATTACAAACAGGGAGGCCATAGTCTGATGGTAATTCTTGCTGATTTTGGAGTCTGGTCTTTTAGAAGCACTGGAAATATTGGACAGTTTCTGGCCATAGGGAGCTCAACCTATGGGAGCTGTGAATGAGAAATGGGGGATAGAAAGTGGATGCTTTGAGTACCATTTCCTCTGGAGGGCCCTGGCCCTCATTGACCTGACCATGAAGGTCTTCTTGAGGGATGGACTATGGACTTGGGGGCTGTGTTCTCCCTCTTTAGAGAGGTACTATCAGAACACTCCTGTTGTAGCGACACACAAATCAGTAGGTGTGTTTCTGTAGCTTTTCTGTTTTATTTTATTGTATTGGTATAATTTTTTACAGTTCTCAGGATTAGACACATGATGCTAGGCAAAATGAGCCATGCTTCCACCCGTTTTTATTGTTTATTTACTTTTTAAAAATAAAGAGATAAACTTGCTAGGCTGATCTTGAACTCAAGATCCTCCTGCCTCAGCATATTAAGTGTTGGGTTACAGCTGTATACTACCACAACTAGACTTCTAGCTTTTTATTTTGAAATAAGTTCTCTAAGTTGCCCTGGCTGGCCTGCAACTCACTCTGCTGCCGGGTAGGCTGAGGTTGTCTGATGCTCCTGCCTCAGTCTCCTTGGTGACTCCTGAAAGCTAGGACTCCTGGCCTAAACATCAGTTATGCAAGACTCCAACATCTCTCGGCTCTGTGTCTGCTGTCAAAATGGGAAAGCTCCTCAAACCTGGGAAAGTAATGCTCATCTTAGCTGGATGCAAAGCCTTCATCCTGAAGAATATTAATGTCAACTTCAGACCATTCCTATAGTCATTTTCTGGTGGCTGCAATTGATCACTATCTCATCAGAGTGACAGCCACCATACCGTGGGCAAGAAGGAATGGGAAGAGATCAAAGTTCAAGATGTGTGTGTGTGTGTGTGTGTGTGTGTGTGTGTGTGTGTGTGTGTGTGAGTTTATAACTACAGTAACCTCATGTCCACAAGGTACTCTGTGGATTTCTCTCTGAACAAAGATATCATGTATAACGAATGTTTTCAAAGCCCGAGCTCTGAAATGCAAGGCCAGATGAGAGACCAAGGTCAAGTTTGAAGAGAGATACAAGATGAGCAAGAACAAGTGGTCCTTCCAGAAGCTTCAAGCTTCTGTCATTAAAAAAATACAAGATAAAAGAAAAGAGACTTCACAAAGTCAAGAGTCCTTTACAGAGAACTAAAAGTGTGTAAGTGAGGAAATATCCCCTGTACAAAATTCCAGACTCTCAGAAACAGCTCAGGGCAAGTTTAAGGTTCTCTTTCTCTCACTGGCTATCAGCCCTTCTCAGTGCAGGCCCTTGGAGAGCCTGGGAACTGGGGCTGAAATTCAAGAGACTGGGAGAGGGATACCCACATATCATTTACCTATTCTCAAGACCCGTCTATTATCGATCCTCAGAGGATAAGAATTTGTTCTTGAGAATAAAGTTTCAATTTTACTTCCTGGTCACATGACTCACATCCCTCAAGTCATCCCAAGATGTACATTTTCCATCCATAAATAAAATATTCTCATACCTGCTTATGGGCTACCCTATAGACCATGCATACCTCAGTTCCTTGACTATGAAACCACAGGCATTTATGAATTTGTTTTATCTTCATATTAGTTACTGTTGTTGCTCTTTTTCTGTGCCAAACTCAAACTAAACTCACAGGCACACACATGTAGGAAGGGCAGAATATTAGGATTAATGGGGTCTTCCTTATTGATCATATCTCCAGCAGATATCATCCATGATTGTCCTTTTATGTTCCAGGAAGCCCAAAGTTCAGCCCAATGACTAGCTGCAAAATAAGTGCCTTAGTGCTGGGAAACTTGGTGAGCCCAAAACCACTGCCTGTTCTACAGTGTGAAAGCTGCCCAAACAGGGGCAGGGCGGGGGGAATGTACCTCAGGGAAACCCAAGGACTTCCTTCCTTGTCTGTCTGCAGGAAGCAGGGTTGGGGGTGTAGGGGGCACTGAGTCAGGAAGTTCATTTTTGTTCTCTTCCATATCCCATCGCAAAGAAAGTCAAGGGGGAAGTGGCCAGCATGGTGGAAGTGGCCAGCATGGCGGCAGTGCTTCCTCTCCTACCTCTAGAAGCACAGAGTATAGAGTGTTTCACAACAAGCCAACATCTTGTTCTCTCAACAACCAGTCCTACCAATACCCTACCAGAGGCCCTCTGCAGCTATGCTAAACCTGGCCTTCAGATACCATGAGCATCCACACTGCAGAATTCCTACCATCAATGTAGCAGCTGAATGCTGTTAGACTCCGAACTCCCCCATCTGTGTTTTGCCTCCCAAGAGGGAAAATAGTCTTCACAGACATTCCCTTATCTGGCAGGCAGATTCCAAACCTTACTGGCAACCACGGGCTTGTTTTCCCAACCCAGCAGCAAAAGAACCAAAAATTGTTCCTGCCTGCGATATGCCGAGGAGGGACCTAGCCAGAAGCTCCGTTGTCTGCAAGCTCTAGGCTGGAGCTCCTGAGCTCCCCACCCCTCTCCTAGAGGGCACCTTGGGATCGGCAAAGTCACAGGCCTGCCAGGCCACTGATGGCCCCCACTACTGCTTTCGTTAACTGCTCCTTTTTCTCAACATAGAATACACCCACTAAGAAGCTGCGGGAAAACACTCAGCACGGTGTGAAATCAACACTTTCCAACTCAAATAACGGGGTAGACTAGGGAAAACTTCCAACCTTCTCACTGTAGACATTTTCCTCCCGCAAGAATCACAACAAGGCCTCGATGCCACCACCAGCCTGTCCCCAGCCTCCTGCAAATAGAGGAAGCCACAGACCTGGCCTTTCACAAGTTGCTATTTCCTTGCATATGCCCCCGACCCCGCACCCCCAGCCCTTCACATTCTTAATCCCGGAACCCTGAACCCAGGCAATTGCTAATAAGCCAATATGGGATGATAAGCGTGGACGTCTAATTGATAGGCGCCTCTATCGACTGGCCTTGATGTCTATCTGAGCTTCTCAACAGCCAAGATTTAAATGTTTCATTTTATTTTTAACTTTCACTTTCTCCCATTGCAGCAGTGTCAGGCAGAGGTACGGTTTCACTATCAGAAAGAATCACGGTGCAGAATAATTTATGACTTCAGCTTGGGCTTTCAGAAAAGCCATTTCAAATCTTCACTTTGATTTGGTTGTATCAAAACTACTCAAAAATAACAGCCACACTTTTTTCTTGGAACCAGAAAAACATGAACAGCACCTCAGGATTCTGAACTGGAGCTTCATCTCTAACCCGGAAGAAAACTCCAGAAAGGAATTAAGCAATCAAGTGGCAAACACAACATCGGGGCAAAGCACGATCAGAAAATAGAACATTGTTCTTCTGGATCCTTTTGTCTTAAACTGACACCGCCCCAACCACAAAGAAATGCTGGTCCCCAGGAGCCACAACCCATGGTTTTACTGGGTGGGTGCAGGTGCCTCCACTGGTAGCCAGGAGATGCTTGTCTGGGGTACAGGGTAGATGGTTGGAATTGGATTTGTGTGAGCTCAACAGGACAAACAGGAAGAAGCAAAGAGTGTCCAGGCAGACAGCCCTAGTAGGGTGAGACTTACCTTAACACCCTCACTGCATGCTTGACTTAAGGACTGTCAGTCTAGTAAGAATATGTCCTCAGAAAAGATGCTCTGGATGCTGAGAGATGGCCAGAGGGGTGGGCCCCCAGCTGCCTGTCACAAGAAAGGAAATAGAGAAAGAAACCATGTAAAGCAAAAATGTAACAAATTCAGAAAATCACAGCCATACTTGGAGGTCAAGGAAACTCAGCTGCTAAAGGTTAAAGATGAAATCAAATCCAGAGTATGAGAATGGAAATCTATCCCCATGCAAGGCCACCGGTGATGTGCCGTAGACAAGAAGCTAAATACTGCCTAGCACTGGGATCCTTTATTTCCATCAGATCAATAAGAGCTTATATTTATCAGGATTCCAAACAGCTGCCACTTCTGACAGCCTCCACTTTATTTTCGCACTCCTTGCGCTGTATCGGGGCAAAGAGGACCCAAGAAGCAGCTTTTAGTGCTATTTACACCTGAAGACACAATTCCATTAAGAGGACCTGTTTTGTTAAAGAAACAGGGATTGATATGATTATATTGGCAGGAACGGGAAGTGCCTTTGTTCTTCTCCCCAGGTCTTCCCCTCTGCAAGCCAGACCCTGTGAGGAGAACGTCTGATGTGAAGTCTGTGTACAGGCACCTCTATCTCCTTGTTGTTGTTCAAACTTGCCATTTGTAGAGGGAGGAAGGACTCTGCTAAAATGGTTACCCTCTAATCATCTGTACGGCAATATTTGCTATCAGGCATTCTAAATAGATTATCAGCAGTCCATCTGTGTCATTATTGATTTATAAGGCTTTAAGCAGCTTTAGAATGGAAGCTTTCCCACCGAGGGGCTCCTTGTATAAATCAGAGCCGTGCTCAAATATAGCAGCCATCATTCAAGATATTGTTCTTCAAATCATAACAAGAAGGAGAAAATGATAAATTGCTTGTAATATACTGATCCAAACTGATATGCAAATCTTGTTTTTAAAATATATTACTTGAGTAAAAAGAGGCATCATTAACATATGAATGCTATATGCAAATGATCGTGACAGAGCAGATGTTGGCGCATGTAATTGACCTATATGTGAATTGCATCAGAACCCTTAACTCTATTAATTCACTACCCAGTAACTAGATATTGTCCAAAAAGTACATTCTTTGAAACCATATACTGGAAGCAAAGCTGACAGGGTTCCAAGGATTCAGAAACAAGGTCACTGTCAGTAGTATTTTGCTGTCATCTGCATTCCCCTTCTTATGGATGACATCATCATGTGGCCGTGTAAATCGATCACTTAATAGCATTTAGGAAATACTGCAGTGGGGAACAGGTTATAAAAAAAAATGCCCCAGTTTTATTCTTTTTCTTGGCAGAAATGTCATACCTCTTAAACTGAGGGTTTGTGCATGAGTGCCCTGTGAAACTCACAGATGCCATTTTATTCCCCGTCTTTATTTTTCCACTTCTTCTCAGAATGACATTAAATTGTATTAAATAGCCTTTTGTCCACAGGGCACAGACCACCCCGCATATGATAATGCATTAATGCCCCACGTTCCAGCCACTGAGCTGAAACATTCTCAGACTTAGAGGATAAGTATGAAGCGCCATTGTGTGTATAGCCTGCTAACAACTGTGACACATACTAATAGAAACATACCTAATAAATTACTGCTTTCAGGTCTAGCAAGCTGACATTTCTCTGCAAGGGACAATTTTATATTTGTGGCACAGAACAAAATTGCTTCATATGAAGCCACTGTGGATTAGCATAAAAATTAACACTTAAATTTCAGCTTATTTTCCACCCTCTCCTCCTGCCACAACAATCAATTCCTCTTATAAATCTGATTAGATTTTATGATGCTTATTATTCTGAGCATGCCTCAACACAGCATTCACGGGCTTGAAGACTATTTGTTTAAATAGAAAAAAGAAGCAGATAAATCTATAGGTATTTTTTATTACCCCTTTCCCCACCAGTTTCTTTCTCATATTGTAACATCAGTAATTGATTGCACACATTAATTAACATGTAAGGTAGAAATTCTGCATTATGTGTGATTTATTTTCCTATCTGGTGAGTAGGTTTGTGTGTTGCCCTTGTATTTCTAGGACATTGGGCTCGATTCTGGTCCAGACATGAATGTCAATGCTCACTCCCCCGAAAGTTATTAATGTCAGATATGAAATGAGATTTTTGATTTCACCTGCTTACTAATCCACAAAAGCTGTTTTGAGTGATGTAGGCTTAAATGCTCAAATTTGAAATGATATATTGCTATATCTGATAACATGCAAATATGTTCATTAGACATAATTTAGCAGGAGAGAATAGCAACACTTTCATAACAAGCCGAGGTCAAAAATGGTTGTTAATTAAACAAGTCTTGAAAAATGGCATTGCTGGGGACACTGTCCGGCAGACACCAGGCTTGCCAGGGATATGCCACAGATAAGTATCCAAGGTTCTGCTCCAACAGAGACAGGGCTGAGGACACTTCTGACTGTCTCACCTAACCTAAAGGAAGACTCACACAAAGACCCTTGAGTTAATCGGGCATGATGCTACTTGGAGTTTAATGGTAACATGCTATCCTCGCCCATCTGAAGATGCGATTTCACTTTATGTCTTCCTGGCTTCCAGTGATTTATATGGTTGACTCTTTCACAGACAAACCAGGAAAGAAATTAATATTACATCCGGCCATACTGCTGGTTGTCCTGAGTGTTTATGGCTGTGTATTTTAAACCGAGCATCTAGAGTTACGGGCAAAACCATGCCTGGGATGTTGAGGGCAGGGATGGGGGCTGAGGAGGATCGAGCACTATGCATGTACCTATGATTTCTTCCTTCTCCTCTGATCCTTCTCAAGTATGTGCACCAGTCACCTGGGGAATGAGCATGCAGTTAGAATTCTTCCCATTGGTCATGAGTTGAGATTCAAGGTGGTTGAGGTTCTAATACAGAGGTAAACATGCCATCTAGACTTGCCTTCTTGGATGCCGGAATATCTTCAGAGAACAAGGCACCATGGGGATCAATTACAATCTAAGGGGAGTAGCAGTGCTTTCCCATTGAGCACCCATAGCCTATATATAGGGAGGAACAACACTCACAAATCCTGGAGGGCCTCTCTGGAGGCAGAAAGGCTCATGAGTGCAATGGAGTTACACACACACAGCCAGGAAAGTTCATGTGAGATGAACTATTGAATCTAAATTGTCCTCTATAGATTGCTATTTTGAGTGCTTGGTCCCCAGCTGGTGGCACCATTTTGGAAGGCTATGTGAGGAGCCCTAAGGAGGCAGGACCTAGCTGATGGCCAGCCATTGTTGGCATGTAGAGGGGAGAGGGTTAAAGGTTAAATGGCCTCTGGCTCTTGCCATGATGTGAGGAGCCTTTGTATCTGCTGCCGTTGACATGGACTGGTCTGCCATCAAGCCTTGCTCGCATGGTAGACTGAAACCCTCTGAAACCATGAGCCAAAAATAAATCACTCCTCTTTTAAGCTGTTTCTGTTAATCACCCTGATGGGAAAGGAATGGATACAGTGGCAACTCAGCACTTGACACAGATCTCTCTAATCCGAGTCCAACCCTAAAAGACCTCCACATTCTAAGCCTGCCTGGCACTCATTATTGCTATCACTAGAAGTTTAATCTCACCTTTCGGTTGTGTCTTACGGTCCTTGAGCTTTCAAATACATATCTCACCTAGGGAAAGAGGCACGGGGGGGGGGTGGGGGGGGCATTCCTTTGTGTGACTTTGTGAACTGGACAAGGGGACTTCAATAAATGAGTGAGCTTGATTTTTATGTCACAATAGAGGAATTTAACTTTCACTTGTCACAGACCGAAAGCCATCTCTCAAGTCTTGGCACTGTCTATTCAGCTTCATGTGCCTCCACACCCAGCATCTACCTGGTTTAAGTATGTCACAACTCCAGACACTGTAAGTCATTTCAACATGGATTATTCATTAAGTGAACACGTGAATGTACGAAAGAACAGCCACCACATTGCATATGTCATTAAGGATGTAAGTAAATGAACATCTAAAGTCACGCATGAATGAATAGAGAGGGAATGAGGGTGACAACTGAAGGAATCAAAAAGTAGTAAGTGTATGAATCAACGAGTAAAATACATATGCAAATAAGAAATGACTTGTGGATGGATGGTGGAAGATCAGTGGACCACAGGGATTCTTTATTGCTACTTTTAGTTACGGTGCTGGGAATTAAACCCTAGAACTTGTGCATGCTAGGCAAGTGCTCTACAACTGAGACCCTTATCAATGGATGCCTAATCAATAAATATATACATGAATGCCTCTATCATGTCCACCCAAAGAGTTGATGTGAGACACATTAGAAAACATGGCAAATATAGGCCCCTGCTTGAGTTCCTGTCCAATTTAGTTTCACTCAATAGGAATCTCTATAGACCTAATAGAATCAGGAAGAAGCCAAAAAAAAAAAAAAAAGCCTACCATCTAAGCCTCCCAAAAAAGCCTACCCATCTAAGCCTCCCAGAGCATGCTCCCTACTGATGAACCTCTTGGCCCAGTATATTCCCAGAAAATTCTGCTGGATACTAGAAGGCCATCCTCCTGGATAGGAGGAGCCATGGCATGGGAGCACTGATCCAAGTACACAACATACAAGCTCCAGCAGAAATACTACCAGTCTCAAAACCACTCTGCATCTCTACCAGTAAAATAGAGACAATAGGGCAGGGGTATCACTGAGAAGTATAGATGACCAATCAGCATGTAATAGTTTCTGGTTCCAATCTCTAGCATCAATAAAGTAAATATAGAGTATAGATAACATATCTAAGAGTTACAGATTCTGTCTCGACACATAGCAACTGCTCAACTACTGGCCAACACGGCTGGCCCTTGCTGAGTAGTTGTGTCCCAAGGACTTTGGGTCCCTATCCATGTTGAGCTTAGTCTCAGATGGGCATCCATATCTCTGAAATTCTGTATGTTCCAGGCTATCTGAAGCAAGGCACTGGGCCACAAGGACCTTCCATTTAAGTGTGTATTTCATTTCATCTACCAAAGCCCCACCAACATGATCAAAGGTACTTATCTAACCTCGTCATACAGAGCCAATGTTTGTGATTCTTTGCTCTATGGTGAAACCTGGTTTTCTACTTGTAGAAGCAAGAACTTGATCTACATCTATGGGTTCTCAGCATCTTCTCGCAACAACCCTGCTCACAAAGAATTCAAGTTCCACAAAGAACTGCATAACTCCACAAGAGGAACCTTGATTCATTCCTCCCATTCTCTTACTTCCAGAGCCTTTCTTGGAACCATTGGGTTACTGTGGACACCAGTTTGGGAACTACTGGTGCTGGAGTCTTCATGATGTTTGTGACTTTCACACTTGGTGACAGTGGTATTAGTAACTTGGAGGTGGGAGTTATGCACTGCTGTAGGACTCTCACTGACCCCAACAAACATAGTACAAGTTTAGGGAGTCTGAATGGCACACTCTCTAGTTTTTCCACAAGGACAGTCTTTCAATCCCTGTTCACCACTACTTATTTCTCATTTCCAATGATGCCAGTGATTTCATTCTGGAAGCCAGGCCTATCTCGCCTTCAGTAGGGGCACTGAGGGAGATCTGAGATTTCCTGGGCTTACTGTTCTGACGGGTAGATAACAAGACTCTGCTCTCTACACATACTGGGAAACAGAAACACCCAACATCCTACCACAAGCCAGTTGCTTATAAGATGTTGTGAGCAGCTAGTTTCCAGGATGAAAACAAGAACCCACATGAAATTCCTCACTGTAGACTTGTTCCTTCTGTTCTGTCTTGATCAAGACAGTATATAAAGTCCACATTTGTGTCATGTTAAAAAAAAATAGAAGAGGCTGAAGTAATAAGTCCTAAAACTGAAGTCCTAACAGACTTATTGTTAACTCTCTGTCCAAGATGGAACTCAGGAAAGTGTGAGCAGATGCAAACTATGGGATTGACTCTAAAGGTTAGGGCTTCATGTTCTCAAAGCTCATTTGCATACCATCTTCACCCTGTGGGAATTTCTACTCAAACCTCTGGCAAAGACTAGTTAAGGCTTCCTCAAACTGATGGACAGATTTCTTAAAGTCAGTCTATCTCATTTTATATAAAATTGTCATTAAAACAGCCAGTATGCTGTCCTCAACTGCATAAGTAAACAGATGATGACGTCAGAGAGGAACACCCACAGTGATTTTGCACCAGGAGACAGTAGGGCAGTGTGGGAGAAATGGCCAGGGAGGGCAGGACAAGAACCAACCATAGGGTGAGCTGTCAAGCATAAGTCCTCCTATAGTATGCTATGCTAAGGGCCTTGGATGCTCAATAGCCTCTCAGAGACCATTTCTTCCTCTTTAAGATGGGGTGATGGTCATAAGAATGATTTAAACTAACTGAGAGAATCAGTAATTAGTTCACTAAAAACAATAATGTGCCCAGCACACAATTAGTAGCTGCTATTGCTGTTTCTCTTCTCACACAAAAAGGTAACCCAGGAGATGCTCTAGAATGGCCTGTCTAGTCAGTGTCTCACACTAAATGTGGACTGGTAGGTTCTTATTTATATGAGCAGTGACAAGGCCATAGGGCTAAGAACCAGGAGCCTTGGTCATTCCCTGGCTGGTCATAACTCACTACTATCTGAGATTGACAGCCTATTCCCTTCCCATGCCTTGACTTTCCCAGCTGCTCAATACCAGGACTGAATACAGGAGTGTCTGGAGAGCTTCGAGCTGTGGGGAGTTTGAATTCCCAAGACTCTCATTGGCTCAACTTTGGTGAAAAAAAAAATACCTTCTTCACTTATAATAAATGCCCTAACCCAGCAAGTGACTCATTCAGCAATGGCCTCTAGTGCTCAGTAACAAACAACACAACGACAGACAGGCAAAGCCAACAACCCCTAAATGCAGGGTCCACCATTCATACCCAGGAGGAATGAAGGAACAGGCACATGGAGTCTCCAGTATGAGGTCTAGGATGGACATGATAATGTCCTTGTCACCTAATTGGAAGCACCCCATCATAGAGTCCTGCTAGAGCCTCTAAAAAGCTTTGACTGTTTCCTCTAAAGTTCACCCCTAAGCTTTGGCCTACTTCCTCCAACCCTTTCTACTTGTGGTCATCCAACACTCACTTTAATCTATTACTTTAAAAATACTGCAGTGATATCAGTAGAGTGTATTGGGTGGCCACCCTCTTGCTATTTCCCAACATCTAGACAAAAATTCAGTGACTGAGACTTTGGGGACTGCAGAATCTTGCACCTTATCCTAAAGCAGCCTCGTTTCTCCAAGAGTAGGTCACATATTACCTGTAGTTTGCTATAAGCAATACTTGAGGCCAGCTACCTTTATAAAGCAAAAAGGTGTATTTAGTTCCTCATTCTGAAGATTATGGAGACAAGCATTTGCTCAGGTCTGGAGAGGGCCTCATGCAAGAACACACAAGAGTGAACAGTCCCCAAATTGATCATCAGAGAGCAATTATAGGGCTAAGCTTCTCTCTTTGGTTTGATTTTATGAGATAGGGACTATTTTTGGTTTTTTACTCATTTTTTTCATTACTATTATTATCATTATTTTTATTTGCAGTGTAAGTGATTGAGACCAGGACCTTGTGCATGAAAAACAGACATTCTACCACTGAGATGTATCTCCAACCCTATAGGCTCACTCTTATAACTACTCTCTATTTTGGGAGCCCAGAACTCCAGCGGGGCTTATCTCAATCTCTTCTAAGGATAGCTCCCTGAAGGCTCCACCTCTTAAAGGTCCCATCTCCTTTCAGCATTATCATATGAAATACTAAGTTCATACCATATGACCCCAAGGGACACACTCAACCATATTCAAATCATATCAGGTCTGTTTAGTGACCGGAGGGATGGCTCAACAGTTAAAGACACTTGCTGCTCTTCCAGAGGACTCAGTCTTTTTCTATTGCTCAGGTCATGTGACTCACTACCACCTGTGACATCAACTCCAGAGGATCTGATGCCCTTTTCTGACCTCTACAGTCACCTTCACTCATAGGCATACACCCTTAGAGACACTTGTACACACACACATTTTAAAAGGCTGCTTACAAACCCTATATACTCCTCTGCTACACACAAGATTCGAACTACCTCAGAAACCCCAGGGACTTGTGCTGAAATCCACACATGCAAGTTCAGGTTTGAAACTTGCTGCATTAGTGATCTTAGGTTCGTTGGAAGATTGCCAGTCAGCAGCCCAGCTGTGGATGGAGTCTTCCTAGGGTAGACACCTTCCTGCATGTCCCCATACCCAAGTTAGGCCCTGGTGACCTGAAAACGTGGGCAGGGATGGGAAGATCAGTGCACAGAGCTTTGCTATTGGTATGAAGGTCATACTCCCACCCCAGGGACCACTAGGTGTGGCTTTGGACAAATATACACATATGCCATCCCGACGTTTGTTTTGTAGTGTAAACACATAGTCTCTAAAATAGGCAATGTTGAGTCTCTGGCACAAAATAAGAGTATGAGAGTCACTGTTTACAATCCCTACAACCCTCCAGCTTGCAAAAGCTGTCAGATAATGTCCACAGGAAAAGCTTTTTCCTTAACAGTGAGTCCTTGTCTTGCTCTCAGGCTAGTTGGAATCATATAACCATAGAAGGGCTTCAAGGGACCCAAGTCTGTCCCCACAGGAGTGAAGGGGAGGGAAAGGGACAGGACATCAGTCCCTGGGGAACCTGAATGGACAGAACAGTGCCTGGCCACCTACAGAATAGACCAATTCTGCCATGACTGCTGAGGCCTGTAGTCCTGTTGCCAATCCTGGGTTTGCAAATCTCAGAATTATTTATTCAAGTATTTACTGCTCCTTGGTATTTATTAACACAAACAGGATGAGAAAACAACAAAAAGCATTTCTTTCTCATTTCTTTCCATTGTTCTGCGTGGAAACTTTATTACACATTTGTTCGAAATAAGCTGCCAATAAAGTTGGATAAAATTAAACTCGGGCTGGAGGCTTTTTTTTTTTTTTTTTTATCTTTCTTCAATCATTTTTCTCAGGTTGTTTTTATTTTCATAAGGATTTGAGACGTGGCATCGGAGGTGGAGAATTTCACTGCCTAGGCAGTTACAACTTCGGGAGAGTTTATGAATTCTAATTTCAGTTCTTTAAAGATGAGTTAGGTGTTTGACGGCTTGCTTCCCACAGAAGAGGTCTGTGCAGCCGAGTGTCTTCAAAGCACAGGGCGGAGAGCCAGAATCTTCCATACTGTAATGAGACTTAGAAAATTTCTATGATTTCTGATTTAGCAAGACTCCAGAATGGCTCATGGTCTACAACCCCAGTGTCAACATGTGTTTGAATCTGTGAGTTCAAGAAAGAGATGGTTTTTAAAGACAGAATTTGTAAATAGGCTGAGATGATTCAATTTAAGATAGCAAAAAAAAAAAAAAAATCAAAGAGAAAAAGCATCTTGCGGTGAAAATTATGTACTATAGTAATTTGATTACAGTGAAAAGCAAACACTGCATGTCATCAGCAAACAATAGAAATTTTTGTGCAACCAAACATTTTTTGGGGGTGATCTAACTATGATTTATACATCTAAAGTGATAAATTTAATCCCATCACCAGTAGATCAATTGCAGGTATTATAGATAAAACCAGAATAAATCATTATATCTCTGTGTCAGGAACACAAAGGGCCGATTGGGAGGGGAGCTCTGACTTGAAGTTGAAATCTGTTTCTAGGCTTCAAGAGGACCATGTGCCACGGGGAACTTTAGCGTATACACAAAGTCACCCGACCCAAATATGCTAATGATTTTTATTGGTCGAATCTTAAAAGTGAGGTTTATTTTTATGAGTATGCATTAATTAACCCAGCATGTCCTATCTTTCAGCCTATCTTGCCAGGGACTTTCATTTAAGATGTTTATTGTGAAATGTTTGCATTCTCTGCATTTGTGGCCCACACACGGATTATTTCATACTTTCCTTCAGAGCACTTTAGAAAGTTAAAAGGAGTTATTGTTTTTGATTAATGCCATTTTGGGGCAGTTTAAAGACAAAAAAAAAAAAAAAAGTGGGGAGGTCCAAAACCTAGCTCTGCATAAGTTCTTCAACATTGAAAAAGAAAAGACGTAGCTGTGTAAATTGCACACTGCACAAAGAGACGGGGGCGGGGCCGGCCTGGACGTGTCCTGAGGTGGTGTCCTGAAAGCCTGTAGAACAGTGACCAGCCACCATGCATCAACCAGGAGAGAAGAGAGATGCCGCTTTCAGCAGAGAGCCTGGCACGGTGCCACGCAGATGGGCGTCCTAAAGCCCTGCCTGTCATCTTTTGATTAAGAAAAGGAAATGATTTCACTAAAAAGATATTCCCTCTTGTGTTGTTTTGTTTTAACTGAGTTTGTACTTTCCACTGAACTGGACATATTTATTGAGACTCATAAGTTCCTTCACGGTTACCAACATCACGACAATCTTAACAAACTATTTTTTTCTTGGCCAATTATCTAAATATCATAACTATAAAATATCTTAAAACAGTCCCCATACTGTAAACATCTTAGCTACAAAGCTTTGAGTGTAAACAGTACGATACATCAGGATGGTTTTAAGCGATGTTATAAAAACTGCTCTTAAAATCTAAACAAAAATGTAAAGCTTCCATCTGTTTTATGATTTTTCCACTGCCGAACGGCTGCTGTGTGCCAGTTCACTGAACCGTGGCTTGCTAAAGAGATTGCTGGGGTCACAGATTGCAAAAACAAAGAGCATGTCTTTAATGCTGGGATTTTTTTTCCCCCTCAAGTCTCCCTGACATGGCTGGAAAGGAATTAAGAGCAACAGTGGTAGAAGAGAGGGGAGACACACACGGCCTATTGCAGGAGGAAGCCTTCTCCTGGAGACTCGCCGGTGCTGAAAGATGTCATTTCGGCAATTACATCAGGTCCTTGGGTGACTGGATAACCTGCAACCTCCATCCGCTCTGACTTCCTTGGGGATTTTTCTTTTTTGGCCCTTTCTGTACAAGTTAAAAATAGACAGCAAATTGCACACTAAGGAAAGGCATTCTGAGCTTATTTCTATATACATGTGCAGGTAGGGGAATGAAGATCGTTTTAGAACCTGCCAACTCTTCCCTGCTCTAAGCCCTGGTCCACGGTGCCTAGACAGGTAAAAAGTCTATGCAAAGATACAAGAAGAAAAACAACTTTGCATGGTAACTGGCCACTATGGATAGACTCCAGGGAGGAGGATGCTAGAAGCAGAGGGGACTCTGCGAGCATCCTCAGACCTAAGTGCTCACCCTACCCCTCAGATGTCTATGCATGCTCTTGCTCTACCCTGGGGGTATTCCATAGGGCTGGCTCCAAGTGGAGAGGTGTAATAGGTCTGAGAGATTCAAGAAGAGAAGGGAAAAGAGAGACCAGAGGAGAACCATAGAGGACAGTGAATCTCATGAAGTCCTGCCTCTAAGGATGCTGCCTCCCTGAGAAGTAAGCATGGCACAGAGGGTGAGCAAAGGCCGGGATTCTTGGGCCTGTCCTAGTGAGTGGTTTATGCAGTTGCTTACAGTGTGCCTCAGTTGACCAACAGCATCCATTATCTTGCCCTCAAGCCCTTTTTATGAATACCAGCCAGCATACCCTTGCATTTGGATTCTTGAGCAGACTCTGGTGTGTACTCAAGTAGTGGAATCAACATGACCTTTGACTCCCCAGAAGCAGCTTAAAGTGAGAAAAGCTTCGGGACAGTCCTAGGGCCAGCCTTCACCACTTCCCAAAACAGACTGTTGGAGCTGGAATAGAGCAGGTGACAGTCAACAGGGTTCATGACAGGACTATCGGGAGTCAGTCTGCTTCCTCTAGGGTAACAAATTCCTATTAAACTTCCCCACACAGAGCCTCCCAGGTCAGTCCCATACAATGTTCCTGGGTCAGAAGCTTGAGCATGTATCTGTGAGGAGAGAAAGCAGGGCTGGGATAAGACAGAAACCACTGCTTCTAAAATTGTGTCAGTCTGTCCACAGTGGCTTCACTTTCTCTATGTCCAACCGCTTCTCCACACTCCAGGGTTACAGCACTCTGCCCCTCCATCACCTTGCAGTACACCTTAAAAGGCCACCCCTATACCCATGAGGACAACTCACAGATTCTTAGGGAGGTTACCTACTTGGGATCTCTACCCTAGGGTAAGCAAATCTCCATCATCCTGCACATTGAGACTTCACTCCTGTTCAACTCCACTCTGGGGCACACCCTGCTCATGTGAAGTGTGGACCTCTATCCTCCTGAGACAATGATCAAGGCAGCCTCAGAGCAGGGTCACTGGCTGTTTTCCTGCAAGCCACTCTTGGATTCTCCTTTTACTCAAGGCTCCAATGCCCCAACCCACATCCCTATGGGATCAACATCCTGGTGTCCAAAGTAGCAGTAGGTCTGGGTTCCCCAGGCAGACTGGCATGATTCTGCCACATTCCAAATTTAAATCTGAAATGTTCTCCTCTCTTTTCACTGCATAAGAACATGGGGGAGGCATCTGCCTGGAAACAGCTGTCATTCAAAGGAGAAGCAGCACAGTGGCTCTCCTGTGGGTACATCAGCCAGGATTACATAGCTACAGAAATTCACATCCCCAGAGGAGGTGGAGAGCCTGTTGAGGGAGGGGTGTGAAGCAACAGCCAGCTCTTCACCCTTCAGGTGTTTTACATGCTAAGGTTCATCAGGACCTTTTATCTTGATTTAATCATTGGGGGAAACTGAGGCACAAGAAAATATGAAGGTGACCAGCATCATGTAGCTACTAGGACAATAACTCAGAAATCCTAGTGAAAAAAACAGCAGGAACCAGCTTACACAGAAGACTGTGTCAATTACAGTCGGGTTCTCTATGGGCCAGTGGGCCCAGTTCAGACTCTTTGCGCCAGCTTAAGAAATGCTATAGGCGCTGCCTCTGACAGAGACGAGGATACCAAAGCAAAGGAAGGTCAAGTCACTCACCCAAGGTTAAACAGTCAAGCAACAAGAGCCTGAGGATTCAATCCCAGACTATTCGTCTCCACTCTGAGCCGCTGTGCCACATGGACTATCAACATCATCATCACCATCATCATCACCATCACCATCACCATCATCCGTGGCAAAGCACAGTTAATTCTTCCTAATCTCCTGCAGGGAGCCCGGCCCACTGATGAGTTCTTTAAATGTCATGCATGATTATTTCAATTATTATTCACATTATCTCCCACTATGTGGATACTAAGAAACAGGGGCACAGAGAGGCTGTGAGATTTACTAAAGATCAGACAGCACCAGTCTGATCATGTGTGCCTGTAATTCCAACACTTGGGAGGCTGAGGCAGGAGAAACATAGATGTGAAGCACACCTGGGCTACATAGGAAGACTCTGAAGAAGGGTAGGGTGGGGGGAATCAGCAGAGAGCAAAACCAACTTAGTTTGTCAGTCATATCTCTGCCTCCTACAATGAGCTTCATCTAGGCCTAACCCTGGGATGCTAGCCATCTCTCTGGCTAATGTCAGCAATGGGATAGGCGGGGACAGGAACCTAGTTTGTATGCTGTGTCCAGCAAATCTCTGGATGCTGTGGCCACCAGCCCATGTGTACTTCTTTCTTACCAAAGCTAAGCTCCATGATAACAAGGCTTTATCCTAAGGCTAAAGGCTTTATCCTAAGGCTAGCAATGGAAGGCAGGCCAGGAAAGGCCTAGCTTGCTGATGGCAAAGCAGAAATTCACAGTCCCCATGGATTCAGGGAGTATTGGAGTTGCTGCAAACAGTGACCATATTTAGGTGGGGTGGAGTGGAAACAACAGGATTGGATTCAGCAACCAGATGCCTTGGACCAGCCGGGAGTATGCAGTGCCAGCTCCATGCTCTTCGGGCATGCGGCACCACCATGCTATAGGAGGAGGGAAGAAGATACAGTGGGGGGACAAAGGAGGACAGACACCATCATGCATCCTGAGGTCCTCAAACATGGGCCTTCAAGATCAAGACCTGGAAGAGATAGCCCGTGTCACCAGAGACCTACAAACCCACTAGCTACCTTTCCCCGCCTACGCAAACTTGGGCACAGATGAAATGAAAAGTGCCAGCGGGTCAGGCTGCACTTTCCTCGAGCTAATCGCTAATGAAGTTTGGGGTGAGCTATTTTGAAAGCAGCCCACACAGCATAACCACACACCATCATCAGATGCTGTCCTCAAATGCAATTTCATTCATAATTAAATATGAAAAAAGCCACCACCTTAAAATAACATCAGGGGTCACAACTAAAGTCTCCAGTTCAGGCCATACATGTGTGCCTCTAATGACCTCTCTGACACGGTCTCTAAATTATCCTTCCTATACTCAACTCCAGCTCTGGACACACCTTCTATAGCCCTGCCCACAGAAATGTACTTTCCAGGCATGCCATCTTTCTCCTTTCTGCCCCAACTGTCACCCAAGACTCCAAGGTCCCCTAGATCCATACATGCAGGTACACACCTATAGTCCCAGCCTTTGCAAGTAGAGTTGGGAAGATGGCAAGTTCACGTTCAAAGCTACCCTGGATTAAATAACAAGGCCCTGTAGAGGGTGTGTGTGTGTGTGTGTGTGTGGTGTGTGTGTGTGTGAGTGTTGTGTGTGTGTTTGCAGAAGAGACCTCTGCTAACCTTGCATTTCCAAAGCATTTGTTGATGTTCCCTATGGCAAAGCTTTCATGCCAGGTCCAGCACTATTCTGTATCATGTCCTTTTAAGAATCATCCTGTGTTGGTGTTCCATTCATTCACACATTCACTCAGCAAATAAGCACTTCCTACATGCCAGGAAAACAAGCGTTTGCACCAGACATGGTCCCTGCCTTGCGGTGGCAATATCTAGAAGGAATAGGCAACAAATGCATCAAAGCTATGCAACATCATTTTCTTCTAGACTCTAACATCCTACAGGCAAGTCCAGCCTTACACACATGCATAAAACACAGTCATGCTGACTAGGCTGAGGAGATGCCTTAGTGATTAAAGTGCTTGCCCCACAAGCGTGGGAATACAGTTTGGATCCCCAGAATTCACACTAATGTCAGGTGTGTAGTCCATATATAATTCTGCACTCAGGAGGTAGAGACAGGAGATCCTAAAACAAGCCAGCAAGCCAGAAAAACATGTTGGTGAGGTCTGGGTTCATCTGAGAGATCCTATGCCTATGAATAAAGGTGAAAGTGATCAAGAAAATATTTCCAGTATCTACTTCAGGTACACATACATATGCACATCACACACATGTGAACAAACATTCACACACATGTATATATAACACATACATGCACACACACAAGATGGGGAAGGAGATGCTAACTGGACAATGGTTCCAGGTGGTGCCCTCCTCCATGATCCATCTGTGGATCTGTTCTCTAGAATACCTCTAGAAGTACATTTAGAAGTACATCTCCATTATTCAGTGGAGAGGGTTATTTGGCCAGGACCAGCTCTTGTCAATCTCCATCCTACCTCTTGGTTCTAAGTAACTGTTGAGCAGCCTTCTATTGAACCATAAGCTATAGCAACTAGAGGCAACCCATGCAGGACCAATAGGGAGTAAGACTAAGCCCACATGACTAGTAGACACCAGGGATATTTTAAATGATCTGGGGTTGGTTCCATGGAAGAAGATTTTGTTCAGACATGACTGCACATTGAAGGAGCTGTGGTAGATTTAATATCCACAGCATTGGAGAACATACTGACTGAGGGAAAGGGCAGCCCCAGTGTATAGAAGCCATGAAGTGGGGAGTGCCAGGTACTGGAAGAGGTCAGGCATGAGGGCTGATGCAGATGACCAAAGACCCACTGCCTAAGCTAGCACTTGCTTGGCACACATCTGGTACAAGCTTAGGCCCTGCAAAGATGTTGGGTAAAATACAACTAGCTGGAGATAGCCTCAGCCACAGTCTCATGACTGAGATTTAAAAAAGCTTCTTGTATACTGGACACCATTATTTTTGTTTCCTGACTTAATCACTCCAGGGCTGTGGTGACAGAGGTGCACAGTTAATATTTGACAGGGTCAGAATTAAAAGCCACCTCCCTGGGGAGCTTCATTCCACCTAACCCAAATTCTCCACACTCTAACTACACACCTTCTTTGTGACTTTCTCCCGGTATCTTCCTCACTTCCCACCCACCCCAGCTCCATGTATTGGATGAAAATCGTAAGAGCTAGTCAGACTGTTGTAATTTCACCATGAACAACATTGTTCTGATCAAGACTCAGGGTGAAGGTTCCCAGGGTTCTCTCATAGTCCTTATCTTTTCAAATATGTTTATTAAAGGGGAACAGGCTTGTAGGCATAGATTCAGCATATAGATGAGAAGAGACAAGAGCAGAGGTAAACATGGCTTCCACCACAGGTGAGGAAACCAAGACATTGGCCTTGAGTATCTCACTCCACTGGTCCAAGAACTGTGACACTAGTACATACATTCCTATCCAAGAATTTGATAAGAACTCCAAAGAGAAGGTGGGTTTCAGGGGTTGTTGAGTTCATTCATTCACAATGAACTTTCTAGGTGTCCAGCTAATAAGTTTCTATAAACATTTTTCTCTACTCATTCCCAAAATTTGCACATCTTTGAATCCAATTTGGAAACCATAGGCAGTATACCCAAATCATCAGAATGATGTCTTTTCCTGCATAAAGTAAAGGGAATGTTCTGGAACCCCAAGCATTCACTTCCCATTGGCTCGACTGCCTCTTTGCCTGGTACCTGCTATGCTCATGTGAAGGGCAGGCTCACTGAAGGTTGTGGGTGTGTCGCCGTCCTATGTCCATCAATAACCAGCAAATTAACAGCTTGCTTGTGTAGACACTTCTATTTTCAACCTGAAGGGTGATTTGGGGGTTTCTTTTAAATTTAACTATCCTCATTAAGGATTCATAGCATACCCAAAGAGTGATTTTTTTAAAAAATCATCTCTGCAGAAAAGGAGTATCAGCAAAAAATAATCACTATTCCAGGCTCAACAATGAGTCCCTAATGAGGACAGCAGTCATCAGTTAAACAAACATATCATTAGGTTGAGAATAGATGTGTCAACACAGACACGGTCCACTAATTTGTGGGGTGGTTTGTCTGGGGTTGGTCTCAGTGGGGTCCAGAAGGTGGGTGAGCATTCCTAGGGCAGAGTTCTAGGCTTTTTCTCAGGTAAGACATAAGCTATGGGTGAGGTTGGACCACATGGAAGGTGCTAGTAGGGTCTCTACCACTAGGCAAAAGGTAGATGCAGGGTCACTGTCCAGAGAATGAGGCAGATCTGCAGTGGTGAGTTGGGTTTTACCACCAGCACGGAATCAGGGGAAACCCTAGACAGACAGAGGGTCATGAAGAAGTATGTCTTCCTTAAAGGCCCTATCATTATGCTGATGCCAGGGACCAAGTCCTACCTTGTGTCCAGTGTTGGTGTCTTCCCAACTCTCCCCAATAGTAAGGATGTTTCCTGCTGATTCCCAGAGTTTATTTTCTGCTACTGTCCACCTGTGATGGTTTGAATATGCTTGGTCCAGGCAATGGCACTGTTAGGAAGTGTAGCCTTGTTGGAGTAGGTGTGTCACTGTAGGCATGAATTTAAGACCCTTGTTCTATCTGCCTGGAAGTCAGTATTCTGCTAGCAGACTTCAGATGAAGATGTAGAACTCTCAGTATCTCCTGTACCATGCCGGCCTGGATGCCACCATGTTCCTGCCTTAATATAATAATGGACTGAACCTCTGAACCTGTAAGACAGCCCCAATTAAATGTTGTCTTTATAAGAGTTGCCTTGGTCATGGTGTCTGTTCACAGCAGTAAAACCCTAACTTAAACATCGCCTCATCAAGAGCTTCTATCTGGCCTAGAATCATCTGCCCTTGAATATGACTTAGCTTCCCCAGAGAATTAGACTAGAGAGCCAGTAGAATTTTCAAATTTCTCACTGGGGACCCACAGTCTTCCACATCCAAATTGGGGCTATAGTTGGAGAAGCCTCCTGTGATGCTCAGCCTCCACTGTCTACTCGGCTGCATTAGGAGTCGCCTAGCAGACATACCTCTCAGTGGGTCTGTAAGACTCACCCTGAAAGTGGGCGGCACCATCCTGTAGGCTGGGGTTCCAAACTGAACAAACACAAAGAGAGTGTTCTGAACACCAGCATTCATCTGTGCTTCCTGACAGCAGATGCAATGTGACCAGCTACCTTTACCCAGTATCTTTCCCACCAAGACGGACTATACCCTCACACTGTGAGCTGAAATCCCCTCTTCCTTTATTAGGTTGCTGTTGTCAGGAATTTTTTTTTTTTAACAGCAACAAGAAAATTAACTAACATACAAGACCCAAGCAGGACTCATGGATCATGGGAGCATGCTCATTTTCAATATATTTATAAAGATTCCACATGTATCAGGTACTGTACGAGATTCTAGGGTACAACCCAGACCAATGAATATTTATTTATGGGAAGGGGAAAGATGGTAAATGGATAAATAATTAAGATAATTATAGATTAGGCTAAGGCATTATGAATTAATATTATAGTAAGTGGAGCTAAAGGATAGGAAATGATTAGGTAAACTTTACAGAGGGAGGAGACGAGGCATCCAAAGGTCTGAAGAAGGGACAGTCCTGTGAGTGTAGGCAGGCAAGGGTCTTATCATTCCATATGAGGTCAGTTGTTATCATACTGCAAGGCTCCCATCTCTAAGCTAAGGGCTGTGGCCTCCTGCATCACAGAGCAGGACAGAACAGACAGGGCCGGAGGATTTGGGGACTGACATTAGGGAAGGATAAGGAACACTCCAGAGAGCACCTCTTTTCTCATGGAGACAAGACCACCCCACAGCAGGTAGAGGGAAAAAAGAGAAAAAAAACCAGCATTGGCCATTCTTTACAACAAGCATGAGGAGCCATGGCCAACCACAGCATGCAGTACCCACTATGGTTGAAGATTCTTAGCTTAGTGAGATTAGTCAGCTCAACTCTATGCTATTCTCCTGTAAAGCAAAGTACGAGGAGTTGGCACAGGTAGGTGGATAGCTGAGTCCCCATGAACAGCACAGGATGAGGGAAAGAGATGCCTGCCTGGGAGCTGAATGGAGATGTGAGCAAGTAGTTAAGAAGTGGATTGTGACACAGAAGGAAGGACACAGCAATGGAGACAGGAAGACAGCAGAAGGGTCGAAGGTGAGGACTGTAAAGATATGACAGTGGAGCCACCACCAAAAGTGGTTAGCAGAACACAAGACAGTGAGTGATACAGCCAGACATTGGAAGCCATTGCAGGCAACGGTCACTGCCAAGCCACAGTGAGACTATGGGCTGAGTGGTTAAAATCAAGTGAGTAAAAGAAAACTTCAGTGGAAGTGGGAAGGCTAGAAGGCACAGTCCAGCTAGATGCAGAGCCTCCATGCTCTTAGCCAGAAGCTCAAATCAGAAGTGTTTCCTCGGAAGCAGTAATACCAAGGTGATCATGCAAAGCAGTCTGGTTGAAAGCAGGCAGTGTTGTAGCAGGGCATCAGGAATTAGCACTTGCTTAAGAAATGGTAAGCCAGGCATGGAAGCCCGTGCCTGCCATCCCATCACTTTAGAGGTTGAGGCAGGAGGATTGCCAGGAGCTTGAGGACGGCTTGGGCTACATAGTGAATTTCCAGCCTGCCCAACTAAAGAGTTAGACCTTGTTTCAACTGGGTGGGGTGGTACCAACAGTGGCAAAACCCAGTAATTTGTCTCAAGGATAAACATTACCTTGATTTCTTGGTGTCAATGACCTTGAATATGTGGTTTTCCCCCAACCCATTGCTCTTAAAATGTAAATCCTAAAAGCAGCTACAGAAAAAGCAATGTGGCTGTGTGGTAAAAAAATCTAGAGATTTCTGCCTCTTCTGGCTCAAGCAAAGGCTTTCTGGGCCTGCAAGCCACACTCTCTGTAGAAGCAAGCTCCTGGGGGCAGAAAGCTAAGCCCTATGTCAACACTGGGAAGTCACCTAGCCATGTGCTATCTTCCCTTTCAGATCCTGAGAGTACAAACCTGCAGTGGCTGTGTTCTAGGAGCAGCTCAAGGAAGCCAGTCCCTAGCACTGTTTTCCAGAAAAGAGTTCAGAAAGTGAGGAGCCTTGGAAGTCTGGGAAGATGCAGATGGGCCATCTGACTTTCCTACATCCCATGGAGGCAGAGAAAGATTTCAGAGGTGGTCCTTCAATTCCCCACATAAAAGTCATATCTCCTTGCATCTCTCTGATCCACGCTCAGCCCAGGGAACTGTAACATGAAGCTCTCACAGTGAAGGCGGATACAAATCTGAGCTGCCCACTGCTACCCTGTGTTCATAAAATCAACCACCAGAGAGGTGATTTCTACCCTAGTCATTCTTTTCTTTTTTGTCCAAGCTGCTTACACTGTTAAATTTATTTTAATATCACTCCCTGTGCCACAAACTTGGACAAGATCAGACTTAGTACAATTAATATTTAACATGTGGGCACCCAGAAACTCCTGGCATTCTGATGAATAAAGTATAAGATACATTACTCAATATTTACCTGACTCAGAAAAATCAGATGTGGTACTGTTGGTGACGGGACTCATCATAGTAACAGAAATAGGGGATTTCTTTATTGAGTGTCTACTGTATACCTGCCATAGTGGGTTTTTTTTTCTAAGTGTAATATCTCATTTAGGTCATGACGTAATAAAATGTCACCCAAAACATATACTTTGTCACAATTTAGTCTTATTCTACTCGATCGATATTTTCGCAACTTGGGTAGTTCAGTTCCATAACAGCCAAATCAATTTCAAGTTGTTTTTTTTTTTTTTTCTCTCCTCAGAACTTTGGTGGAGAAAGTATCTTCCCCATGTGCAGACCCGAGAACTTAAGTCAGGCACCCAGAGCAAGATATTCTGCCACAGTCAAAAATCACCATTTTAAAAAATGATGTGCGGTTTGGAATTAATACGACAACCCTGAGAATGTTTGGCAGTTCAGAGCAGTGTACCTGCATGGAAGGAAAGAGACTCAACAGCAGTAGTCCCTGTGGTTCCAGAAGGGGTTCTGTCCAGTCACAGGGGCACCACCTATAATCTTAGCACTGCTGGAGGAGCAGGACCCAGGCAGGAAGACTTAGGATTCCAGGCCAGCCTTGGCTACATAGTAAGACCTTTCCTCCAAAACAAACAAATACAAGATAACTGTAGCAAGTTCTTGTAAGGGCTATAAATTAGCAGTTCCTTTAAAGGCAACTTAATTGCCACTTAGAAGGGCCTTTTACTGTGTGAGCCACCTACTTCACAAAACAGAACTCTATTAAGGTTTCTCAGAATGTCTAGGTCTATAAGAAGGCAGTTTGTCTAGCAGATTTGAAAGAGATTCCTTCCCACCTTCCATTCTGCAGTCCTCCAAACTTCCAGATAAGCCTATTTTTTACTCAGAGGGCAAAGTTGGCCTCGGCTTATGTGTGTTCCCTGCACAAAGGATATGTTTTCAGCAAGCAGGACCACATTCCTACCAAGTAAAAATATTCCCCCATAAGCTGATTGTCCCAGACCTGCCGAGCCTTTCTCAATGAGGCTCTGTTCTGCCTCCTGCAGATGTGTGGCCTGAGTTTCTCAGATGTGGCTTTGGACAGGTGTTTGTCTTTGGAGAGGTTGGAGAGGGGCCCCGAGCCAGCCCATGCGACCACTGAAGCACCTCATCTAAAGCTACTACTAGCTTTCTCTACATTGAAAAAGCAAATTCCCCAACAAGACCTACTTCAATATCCTCCCCCATATTAATTCACCTTTCTGCAATCCTCTTCCCACTGTCAAAAAATAGTTGAAAATTCTATCATAAGAGAGGAAGGGGGGGTCAAGAAGAGTGACATTAAAGAAGCCAGCATTTGGAAGTACCTTTTGATGGTCCCTAATTTATAAAGGTCACCGCTAGAAGTGACCTTTATAAAAAGTACACCCATTGACTGCTGACGCTGGCTCTGTGAGCAATGGGGAGGGAGGTATATACAAAAGGAAACTCCTTTCACAGCTATGAATATGCAATCGTTTTTTCCTAGAGAAAGGCATGCTTGTTTCTCTTGCATGGTTGAAGCCCACCATTCTGTCCCTCTGATAGTGTGGAATCACTACATCAGAGCATTATTTCAGAAGCACACGTGGAGGGCACTTGCAATACAAGATGATCCCAATGGAACTTGGGTTAAGGCTATGTGGACAGCAAAATAACACAGCACAACTTATTGAATAAGTGATCATTAAGAGCCAATTATTCTCTCTAGTCACTGCCAAGAACATCCATTGAGGGCAGATCAAGGGTAACACAGGAATAGCTATGTGAAGACCCTTCTTCATACGTGCCCGGGAGTTCCTTACCTCACCTGGTATGCAGAGGTTTCCCTTTGATGGGAACAGAAACCCCCACAGGAGTGAGAACTGTCCTTAGGTAGCCATATCCAGTCAAGAGCATTCCCAAAGTCTCAGACTGCTCCTTTATTGATGCTGGGGAGGCTTTCCCTGTTGACCTCTCCAGGCTCTATGGTCACTGCAGCCCAGCAATTCATCTCCATACCCACAGGGGAGCTATGCAGAGCTGAGCACCAAGAGCGCCTCATTGCTCAATGCTAAGCTACTATTTGAGCAACAATCATCATGCTAATTATGCATGAAAGTCTTTCACTCTGCACCAGGCACTGTGCATTACTTCACACTATCCCCCAAAGTAGATTGCTTCCTTATCAGAGAGAAAACAGGCACAAGAAAACCTGTCTACTCAAGGCTGGTGGTATGGACCAGTAAGGGTTGTAGCCCAGTGGTAGAGTATTTGCCTAGAATCCTCCAGTGAAGAATTGGGGGTGTGATATAGTGGTAGTGTGTTTGCCTAATATGCCTAAGGTTCTAGGGTTTATCCCTTCCTCTTCCACTTCCTCTTCCTCTTCCTCCTCCTCATCCTTCTCCTCCTCTACCACCACCAGCAACACACACACACACACACACACACACACACACAAAATCTTACTGTCCATGATAATCATGATTCAAGGATCCTAGGTCACTCTAACTTATTCATAATACTGGTCACAGATATCTGAGTAGATTTTTGGAAATGTGCCCTTTATGATGGGGAAGGTTATCAGGTAATCAAAATGAGTCCCCCAATATTTTACATCATTAGGGTTGCTAATTCCTAACTCATCAGAGGACAAATGCATTGCCCTCAGGATAAAATCCCGCAGCTCAAGTCAGAAGTAAAAGAGTCGGGTGCCATGTTCGTGAGGTTTGGGTGTGATCTGAGGGTGACCAAAACACACTCCGCCACTTAAGAGAATTTAGATACGAACACAGTTCCTAAAAGCAACCCTTAAAGGAAGGGTATGTGGCTGTGCCCTGTGGGCTTTTCTAGAAGTTCCAAACAAAGCCTGCTGAGGGGAACCACGGGAACAATTACAGCACGCAAATGTCATGTGATTTTTGTCACTGATCTTTTAGCATGCATAGCTGGGTTCATGTGTCTCCAATTCAAAACCTAAAATTGAATTCTTATGTGGAGATAATTATAAGCAAAAATCAAATGCAGGCTTGAAAAACACTCTACTTCAGTCATAAAATAACTGCTCGCCAAGAAGATCCCAGCTTCCCAGAGGAAGTAGGCATGGGCAGATTCCACTGGCTGGAGCAGGGGTCAGAGGTGAAGGGGACTACAGGTCTCCATGTTGGACAATTTGGTGTAAATCCTGATGACTTCAACTTGAGTTTTATGCCCAAAGTCCGAGGAGATATGCATTCCTGTTTATTTCATTTCAACAACAGTGCCTTCTTTAAAAATAAGTAAATAAATAAGACTTTCAGTAAACAGGCTCAAGCTGTACAATTAATAAATAAATAAACAAGCTAGAAGTTTAAAAAATAAAAATTAAAAAGTGTCTTCAGAAGGTTATTTGAGTGGTACAGTCCATCTTGTTGTGCCAAGGTGGAGGCTCAGGGCCGTATCTTCATCCCATGATCCTCTCCTCACAAACTGTCAGAAACAAGCAACTTGGAGAAGATCCCTGGAGAATATACCAAAGGGATACCTGTGGCTGTCTAAATGGAGACCTGCCACCATGAAGGAAAAGGTACAGGCCTGTTCATAGAGGTTGGGCTTCTGTGCTTAGCCCAAGTTATCATCCTTTTCTCACCCTGTCCCCGACTCCATAGATATATCGACCCCACCCCACCCCATCAAGGCCCCAGCCCTCCTCCTCAGATTAAGCAGAGCACCAAGTGCTCCTTAGAGCAGCCAGTGCCTCCTGGTTAGAGCCTCTTCAAAGAGTCTGCTCTTCTGAGTTTTGCCTGCTTGCCTAGAGCATGGCAAGGGGTTAGCATCTGACCCCAGCACTATTAAATCTTTTTAAAGTTTAATCTTTGGGGGATTTCAACTGTAAATAAAGAACACTCCACATGTAAAGAATAAACTCACACTCATGACTTCATGCATGACCCCAAGTTCAAGTTCTGTTTGTGATTTAGCAGAGCGGAGACGAGGTATTCTGGGTGTAGCCTCTGAGTATGGGACTGGGTTCCCCTAAAGCATTGTGGAACTGCAAATGAAAGAGGACAGCCCCTCGTTCTACAGGAGAGGTGACAGACAACAGCCATGTCTGTCATGGTAGTACAGCTGGACATCTATGATCAAGCCTCAGATCACTCTGCAGTGTCCACATCTGGAGTCTGTTCACAAATAACATCTGGGCTAATCTTTTGCCAATATTTGGTGCCAGGGCTTCACTCCCATCAGGCCACAGAACACAGATTTGAACCCAAAAGGAAATGCTAGACCTGGTTCTTTCAAGGTTCTGTGGCTTACCCCGTGCAGATCATCAGAATGGTCTATAGGAGAAGGACAAAGGGATACATGATGCTCCCAAGTAGGAGGTATAGAATAAGAGTCACAGGGACCCTCTGCAGCCTGGGGATGATGGGTCAGTGCACCCTAGAAAAACTTCTTCACAGCCTTCAGCCTCTCTAGCACTTCCCTGTATGACTCTTGCTTGAGCCCCGCCACAGCTTCCAGCCATAATAACACAGCAATTACCATCCATTTCCTATTTCAGAGATGAAGAAACCTACTTCTAAGAAGCCCTACCTCCTTGTAGGCAACAGTTAAGTTACGAAGACTGTCTGCTTCTCCTCCAGGTTCTCCAGCCTTACAGATAAAGAATGGCCTCAAAGGCAGGTGTACTAGCTCCCATGTCTTTAGTATAACTAAATACACATAAGGCAAGTCGCTTTATGACACCTAAGGCAAGAGGTTCTGCAGGCACATTAACAAATTTGGAAATGGCCTTACTGAAACTGTCCTGAGATAGCAGCACAGAGATCTGCATTAACAAGACATAGAGATTAACCATATGTGGGTTTATGTGCCTAGCTGATTTCCTGTTTTGTTTTGTTTTTTAACATGAGATCCCAGATGATTTTTTTTCCCATCCTAATCACTTCTCAAAAATCCTACCTGGAAGCACTCTGGTTGGATGACTTTCTACCCTCTTAACATCTCACAAGAGAAATTACATTTCTGTACATGAAGCTTGGAGAACATTCAAACCATGGCAGCACAGATGAGAGCCATGCCTATACTGTATAGCTAGAGTTAGCCTCTGCCCTTCACACCCATGATGCCAGAGCCCTGATATGATCAGTATAGAGCATGGGGAGGGAACAGCATGCACCTTTACTGTACTGTTATTCCTATGAGTAAAGAAGACACAGACCACCTCCTATAGTTGTGCAAATGCCCAGTGCTGATGTAGGTGAATCTAGAACAAGAGATCTCTCTCATTCAAGAACTCACAGCAGCTCTGGTTACCAACACAAGTTCTGACAGCTAAAAAAAATTCCAGTGTGGGAATGGGTGGGACTTGTAAAGCCCTGACCCTAGCTGAGGAGATATTATCATTGACAAACACTCTGGGTTGGGCAGTCACTTTTCTTTTATGTGTGACACTACAACTCAGTAATTAACTCCACAGCACTGATTTGACTCAATGTATTATTTTTTTTAAAAGAGAGGGGGGCTAGAAAGATAGCTCAGTGGTTAAGTGTACTTGCTACTGTCATAGAGGACCTAGGTTCAGTTCCCAGCCACAAGGTCCCTCAGTAACTCCAGTTCCGGTGAATCTGGCACCTTCTTATGGCCTCTATAAGTGCCAGAAATGCATGTGGCGAACATATACACATGTAGGTAACACATGCATACACATAAAAGTTACAAAGAGAACTTGAAGCTGGGGAGCTATGAAACAGAGGAGAGGAGGGAGGGTATGGGGAAGGGAGGGAGAGTAAATACAATTTAGATGCATTGTATACATGAAACTTTACTGACCTGTCATCTATCTAGCCATCCAGCCACTCATGGACCCACCAATGGCTCTCTCCATCTGCTCATCAACTATCATGTACCTACCCATCAACCACCCATTCATTTATGCATACACTTATCAGCCACCCATCTGTATACAAAGATATAATTATTCATATATCCATCTACTATTACCATTCATTCATCTACCAATCGTTCATCTAGCCATACATCTACTCATCACTTATCACCACTTATCATCTGACTATCCATCTATCCACCCACCCATCACAAGACTTTCAAAGAAAATAAGAAAAGTTAGCTCACTGTACAACTTATAGCCAGTGTGTTTCCCTCCTCACCTCCTTCCTCTTTATCTGTTTACAACAAATGGTTCTAATATTTTGTAGATGACCACTGTTTGCCATTAACATCTCACCAATGTTCAACAAGAACAAGAAAAAACAAAAATCTTATAGAGAAATGCTCTGACTTTATCAGGGACAGTAAACAGAAAATAACCACCTGATATTATTCCTGGTGATTCTTTAAACGAGCCATCCATTAGAACACAAAGGAACGGAAAGGAAAGAAAAGGAAAGGAACGGAAAGGAAAGGAAAGGAAAGGAAAGGAAAGGAAAGGAAAGGAAAGGAAAGGAAAGGAAAGGAAAGGAAAGGAAAGGAAGGAAAGGAAAGGAAAGGAAAGGAAAGGAATGTATGATGTTTAGAAATCCGTACTGCCTAAAACACAGTGGATGGATGGGCACATGGATGGATGGATGGATGGATGGATGGATGGATGGATGGATGGATGGGTTGGTTGATAAATAGATGAATAAGTAGGTGGATAAATAAATTAATGGGTGGACAGGTGATAGGTGGATAAATGGGTAGATGGATGATGGATGGATGAATAGATGAATGATAGGTGATGGATGGATGGATGAATAATTAGGCAGGTGGACAGATGAATTAGTCATAGGTATATGAGTAAATTAATGGCAGTTGATGAGGAGGTAGACAGATAGGTGATGGATGGATGGATAGATGTATAGATAGGTCCATGGGTTGGTAGATCAATAGTGGATTTGGGTGAGTGCACAGATGAAAGGATGATATGGTGGCTATGTAGATGGATGGGTGGGTTATAGATGAACACATGAGTGGATGGATGGATAAGCGATGGTTGAATGATGAGTAATGAGTGGATGGTGGATGAGTGATGGTAAGTCAATAGATGGATGGGTATGTGATAGGTGGGGGATAGATAGGTGAGGTTAAAGAGTAAATAGGTAGATAACTGAGTGGAAGGGCAAAAGGCTGGATGGATGGCTAGAGGAGGATAATGATTTCATTCTTATCCTGCTCAACCCAAGAACCTTGTAAATGATATATAATGAAGCCCCCAGTCAAGTTCTGATACAGATTATATGTTTATTTTTTTTTTAGGCAGGAATGAATTATTCAGCACTTCTAAATCCAGAACACATCAAACCCAAAACGACACGCTCTGAGCTTTCCTCTTTCCCTGCATACTTAGAGATATCTGTAATTTCTTTAAAAGAATAGAATTATTGATTGTGGGTGAATTAGCAACTCAAGAAAGATTCAGGATGAAAACTGGAGATGAGGAGGGTGTTGCCCAACAGGAGTTAAGTGCCTGAGGATGGAGCCATGTAGAGAAGAAAGAAATGGGGTGGGCAGGAAGAGGAAGCACTTGGCAATGTCAGGGCTGATCCTAGAGGGAATTTCTCATCACACATGAACTCACATTTATCAAGAACTGGAGAAATCTGGAGTTTTCCAGGAAAGCTCAAGCCAGATGATGAGACCAAATGTTCCTTTGAAGACTTCCCTGTCACTGGAGAATATCCTAGTTTGTCAGGAATACTAGTGTCCCTGTCCCTGAGGTCAGGAAAAAAATGGAGTTTCTAGGACCATGGTTCTTCTAGTCATTAAAATAGGAGGGCATCTCAGATCCAGTATGTTCTTCAATCTTTTTTACTCCCCATGAGGTACCAGGACATCAAACTCTTTGGACCTCACTTAATCTTTCCCATTGGATGCTCTGACTTCCTATAGTTGTGTAAGGTACTGCTATGGTCTAGAGTGGCATGTCCTCACACAAGGCTGATGAATTGAAAGGTTGGTCTCCATTTGGTAGAAGGTTATTGATGATGACTGGACCAGGAGGATGCTAACATAATCCATGGATTGGTCTACTGATTAATGGGATATATACAAGACTTTGAAGGACGTATCTTATTCTGTAGATAGAAAATGACAGATGATAGATAGATAGATAGATAGATAGATAGATAGATAGATAGATAGATAGATAGATAGATGATGATAGATAGAGACATATGTATAACTTTTTAACCAACAAGCAATGTAATCAACTGATCATGAACTAAAATCTCTGAATCTACAAGAAAATAAATTCTTTCTCCTTTAAGTTGGTTTCTCTTGGTCACTTTGTCATAACAATAAGGTGACCAACACAGGTGTGGATAGTTAAAGAAGAATGGTGGCTATAAGGTAAATCTAGGCCTTGGGTCCTCAAGAAGCCTTGCAGCCTTGCTCTGTAGGTATTCAGAAGGCCACATCTCAGAATGAGGAAGTGTTGGGCAACAGAAGCCCAAAAAAACTTAGTGTGTACCCCAAAATATCGATCACAGCATTTTTTATCAGATGAAGTGATTCAGGATAAATATATGTTATTATAAAAATTCAGATTACTTCCTTTGAACTTGGTCGATCTTCAGGTGTAAAGGAATGCTTAGAACCAGGCATGATCCAAGCATCTATCCTGCCCAGAAAAAGCCTAAAAACTGGAGGCAGCAAGAAGCACATAAAAACAGAGAGAAAGATTTGACATAAGAAATTCTTGGTAAGTTACCTTTAAGCCCAGCATTTGGGAATCTGAGACAGAAGAGTGGTGAATTTGAGACTAGCCTAGTATAAGGATATAGACCAAGTTTCAGGCTAGTTTTAACTATTGACTGAGATCCTATCTTAAACAGCCAAAATAAAATGAAATAAGCCAAGTATGGGGGCACAAGATCTTAAAGGCTGCATGTGAGGGGCAGAGGCAGGTGGCAGTCAGCCTGTGTGATACTGGATACGTGGCTATGGGAGACAGAGAAACACATTTTCCTCATGCCATACTTGACCCTGGAGAAGAACCAACTAACACTCAACGCCCCTAGAAAGAAGCCCCCAGATACACAAGGCTCCTTCCTGTGCCTTGCTGTACTCCCAGAATTCAATGCACTAACCACATGATGAAGTCTAATTGATCAAAATATACCTCTGCATGTCCAGGGTATGGGGGCACAAAGTTGACAAACTGCCCTTTCCTTTATGAAAAGAAGCTGGGATCTGATTAAAATCAATTAGAATGAGCCCTCTATACATATACTTTATAGACAAGAAGCCACTAATTCAATTTAATTCAAAGACTAAAGATGATTAAAATTTCTATAAGTTACCTGGAACTTAGAAAAAAACAGCCTATGGTGGCCATCCAAACATTGATAGTTGTTGGGAAATAACTTCCGCTGTTTGATTGATGTGGTTAGCTTTTTGTTGGGTTTTATTGTTGTTTTTTTTTTGGGGGGGGGGTATCATTCAATAGCTTTTTCAAGTCATCTTTGAGTACCAACTATATTTCATCAAGGTTAGTAAAACAGTAAAAAGGAAAAACAGAAAAGAAGCAGATGTCTGAAAATGAGGATTGCCAGTAATATTGATGGAATCCGGTAATTTCTTTCCTGTGTAGTAGCAGATGAATCCAGACTGTGTACAGCCAGGCAAGGTTTACCGAAACATTCAGGGTTATAAAAAGAACCTACAAGACAATCTCCATTTTTGGTTTCCCCCACCCCCAAAACATCACTAAAAGCAATGCTTGTTTCTTTAAAAAAAAAAAAAAAAATATTTTGTTAATTTGTAAGAAATTCAACTGCCACCAGAGAGGTCTCCATACTTTTAAACCCTCCAATATTAGCACAATCCCATCTGATGGATGATATTGATTAATGCTATTAGCTCCTTCCAAATATACTTGCAACTTAGTCAATTCTGTCATTTAATAATTTTGCTAAATCTCAAAAAATGGAGACGCAATCTCGCCTGGAAGAAGGCAGCCCTGCTAGTTATTTACAGATTGTAACATTTACATAAGAGTTTAGTTTAACAAGAGATACAAATATAGATAAAACCCTTAGGACTTCATTCTCTGAACTGCCCTCTAAAAATCTGCCCTGCAATTTGCAAACTGAATTTTGTGCAGACTATTCCTGGAAGGCTTTGTGAATTAGGGAGAACTAACTCAAAGCAAGGGCTGGCTAATCACAATTTTGCAAATTGTACGTAGCAATCATCCTCACATTGTGAAATTCCGATCTATAAAATGCTGATGTTTTAAAGTTGAAAAATAAATTAGCTCGCGAGAACTATTTCACCATAAAAAAATAAATAAATAAAATCAGTCTGAGGATTTACGATTAAATTATTTGTTTAAAAAATTAAAAAATAGTCACATTGGTAGCAAATATTAAATAAAAGTAGGATAGCATCCAAGCATGTTCCTGCCACAACCATCTGAATGGAGAAGAGAGAGAGAAGAGAGAGAGAGAGAGAGAAGAGAGAGAGAAAGGAGGCAGAATACACTTCCTGGCATTCCCATCTGTATGACCTCTCCTATAAATACTCACCTGCCAGGAACACGTGGATTCTATAACTCTCCAGCACGTGCTTGTGGTCATGCCCAGACTTCTATTTTAAATGCCTCCAGCACATTTGTCTATGGTCTGGAGAAGCCTTCTCAGACAGCGCCGGGATTAGTCAACAGTCTTTGACATGTCATCTATTCACTTGCTAAATCCAATTCACTTCTGTCCAGCCTAAGAAGTTGGCAGTTAGCACGCATTTGTTTATTTGTTAAAAGCAATGCCATGTGGGTTACAAATACTCTAGCAATATCAAATCACAAGGAACAGAGAACAGTCTCATACGGTGAACTGGTGTATCTGAAAATGGATTTGCCTTGGGTGAAGAAAGCTGACTTCAAAGGGGTGTGGGTCACAAGACTCAGGGCTGTTGGCTCATTTCTAGAGAACATTCTAAAGACTATCACCCTAGGAGAAGAGTAAGCATACATATAAGCAAATGTTTGGTGTGCACATATGAGTCCTCCCTTCATACTCCATATCTTATACTATATCAAACACATGAAGCCAAGCCTTCTCATGCCCACCACTCCCTGCTGGCTCATAAGCTCCAAGACCTCTTATGGACTTTGTCACTAATTGAATTTTGCAATGTCTAAAGTTATCTGAAGCAGAACATGGTGTCACACCCCTGTAATCCCAATACTTGAGAGATTGAGGCATGGACTCTTAAGTCAGAGGCCAGCCAGAGCTACATAGTTAGGTTGTATTTCTAAACAAGTTGGTAGGTAAGGAAAGAAAGATGAAAATCTTGCTTGAAATAAGCCCATGTTTCAATAATTGCCCTTCTCCGCCACTGTGCTGGCACCCGCCCCTTTCTTGGCTGTGCATGTATTAGACCTCTCGGGAGTTATAGCACCATTTCTCTGATACTTTGCAGACCTTCCTCTGTTTTGTTTTGTCTTGTTTTGTTATCATCTTCTTCATATTCCTTAGTTGCTCAAAGGAACCATGGGGATATCACTGCAAAAGTGCCCCCAATAATGTCCTTGGAAAAACAGGTGCTGTGCCTGTCACAGGCGTGCTGCCTGCCTTTTGGGTCTCATGATGGAGACACGAAGCCACCAGTTCCCTTTCTCAGAATGCATCTCTTACCTCCGACTTCCACTTGCTCAGCCTGCAGCTTAAGTATTTCCTGTAACATTACTTCTACAGAGCAAATATTTATATTGGTAAATACCATCAAAGTATGATCTGCATTCAAGTGTTTCCTATAGGAGACTGTGAGGAACAGGAAGAAGTCGCTGCCTAAGTGGTGAGGAGGGAGAACAGAGCCCGTGGGCCGCCATGACAACTGACAAAACACCTCCCTATGGGGCTTTCAGCTCTTGACTGAACACTGCAGCGTAAGTAAAGTGTGCCCCCAACAGCAGTACACAGGGGTCCCTGATGGGGTACTAAGAACTTCCCAAGCACATAGAATCTATGGTTTGCACAGAATCACAGCCAGTAGCCCATGTGAGTGCTGGGCTCAAACACAGAGGCCTCTGTGACCCCATGGTCTTGGAGGAGATAAAGCAGAGGGCAGTGGTGGGACTCAGAGACGAATCTGGGAAAGGCAAGCAACTTAGTCTCTGTGTACTAACACCTAGGTCAAGTAGAAAGAATTGCTTCTAGAGTTTTCTGAAAGTTCTTCAACATTCATTCCGCCTCTGGTGGGACAGATGCTAAAGAAGGCACATGCTCCCCTCTTCATGCCCAGGGCATTACTTGTCACCTTGACTCAGTAGGCCTGGCCTCCCAAATCTCCTCGACACTGAATATCACTGCTCTTTGAGAAGTTGGCCAGTATGAAAGGCTTACCTGATTTGTATTTCCCTTATTAACCACGCAACTCCATCTTTTCATATATGTAGTACCCACCCCAGTGTCTTCTCTAAGTTGCACGTTAAGATTTATCTCATTGATATTTAAAAGCTCTTACATATGTTGACTATGAAGCCTTTATTAGATGTATTTAAAATACTTTCTTGGATGTCCAAGGCAGCTGGCTCTAGTGGCCTGCTTGGGCTAGCATGTTGGAGTTGAAGAGACAGTTTAGAGGTTAGGAGCACTTGCTACTTCTACAGAGAGCCTGTATCTCCAGCTCCAGGAGATCTAATACCCTCTTCTGGCTTCCACACACAACTGAAAACCTGTGATACACATCACACTCATATGTGCACACACAGACAAAATTTTAAAATAATTATTAAAACAGAAATGAATAAATTCACAGAACATTGATAGATGTGTGTATGATGTGTACACTCAACATTGTTCTGAAGGGCAAGTTGTGGTGTCTATCAAAGAATTAAGAATATTTATCTTGCAATCCATCAATCCTATATGTAGAAACTTATCTAGAAATACTCAAAGTTGTTCACAATACATACACATCAATTTTTGAAGATTTGAGGATTAAATTGAACCAAGGCATTGGGAATAGCAAGGCAAGTGCTCTGCCACTTAGCTATATTCCCATTCCTTGGTTGTTGTTTTGTGCTGCTGCTGCTGCTGCTGCTGCTATTACTGTGGGTTTTAGGCAGTCTCAAAAGTCCAGACTGGCCTTGTAGCCACCATCTTCCTGCCTCAACTTCCCAAGCACTGTGGTTGCAAGTATGTGTCACTATGCACACACATCTGCAGTAATCTGTGCTGCTGCTGCCTTGGAGACAGAGAAATTAAAAGCCACCACGCTGTCCGTCCAGAAGCACACAGTTCTATAAAGGTGAGCCTGCCAGTGTTAGAGCGTGCTCGGTCTTTGAATCTGACACTTGAAGAGAAGAAAGTCCCCAAATTAAATGAACAGTATGATCCAATCATACATGCCAGCTACTGCTACGATCTTCTTCACCACATGAATGATGGAAACCCATGATCATAGTGTGGCAGTACATAGCACACCACTTGGAACAAAGGTTTTCCCCACAGTGGGAGAGGAAGACTCAGAAGTAGAATGGAAGGGGATTTTGGTTCTTCCCACTGTACACATCTGTCCGGTTGAATCTGAGTGATGAATGCACAAAAAATTTTATAATTAAGCAAGCTCATTTATCTTAAAATACAAAACTCTAGTCGGTCCTCTGTCTTAAAACAAGGTCTGAAATTCTTCCCTCAAACTCAAGACCTTCCATCAAGGTCCAATTGGTCTTCTCAAGCCACTCCTGGCTCCAAAGTGTCCTACTGCATTGCCCTTGCTTGTCCCTTCTGTCCCCTCAACTTCTCTCATACCTACCTGTCAGCCCACACCTCAGGAAGCCTTTTCACTTTACCCACATCCCCCTTCCTCCACCCTCAACAATGATTCTCAACCATGTCCTAGGACTTAAGGTTCATTCCTTTGATGTGTGAGTGTGACACACTGTGCTGTCACCTCGTCAAGAGAAGGCCCCTATATCATCCCTCTCCCCTTCATGTCTATTCATATAAACTCTCCCAAGTGGAGCAAGATTCCAGCTGCTGCAGATAAAGTAAGAATGAAAAGGACACCTGGTGGAGTCAATAACCTGGCCAAGGCACAAGCAGTGAACAAGAGGATGCAGAGACAGTACAAACAGATTAAGGAGGGTAAGCACAGGACAGGAAGTAGAACACTCTTATGCAGCACAGCATTTATACTAGGGCTGTGGAGAGGCAGCAGGAAACTGAAAGCATGTGCTCACCACTCTAGCTTGTGAGCCAACTGTTTAGAGAGACAAGCAAAGGCCCTGGCTGGTAGTGGCCTCACCCAGAAAAGGAGGGGACTTGGGGATGATTGAGCATATTGGATCAGTTCCCTAGTCCATTCTCAGGCACAGTCATCTATCAGGATAAGAGAGGCTACATCAAGGATCTAGTCACATCCAGGCTCCAGCTCTGGATTATGTGAAAGCTGGAGCTTCCGGAATCCAGACAACCAGCATACAAGCCTCTGCCCAGGACAGAAGAACCAAACTCCCAATGGAAAGCCAATTGGGACAAAATTAAAAGGCAACTCTACATCATATGTCCAGCAGCCAAACCCTGCTTCCCAGCTCCCCAGATATGGCTCTGGGCATATCCACGGCTCCCTCCTAAATGCAGCAGCAAGGATGGGCAGCAGCAAAATAAATCTAACCGCTGACTTTAAGTGGTACATGGCACCTGGCAGGAGGCACCCTAGAAGAAGCTATAGTTGGTTTACTCCCGAACCATGTTGGCCAGATTGAATATATCTGGAACTACAACCAGGGGAGACCCCATGAACACCAGCCCCCAACCAGGAGCCTCCAGGTCATGTAGTTCACAGCTGACATGGCCCTTCTTGATATTACATCCACAGGGACACCACAGAGATCTTCAATGGGAGGCCTCCACCCTTCCACAGAGGGCCAGGACCCCTAAGTCCTTCACTCTAGAATTTTCTGCATAATGAGTAAGCAGGACCCTCCTCTAACCTTCAACTTAAGAAAATACCTTGGGCTTTAAATAAGCTATATAAGCAGTTTCCCAGATAGCCCCAAGGAAGAGCTCCCTATGAGGTCACAGCACTGAGGTTGGATCTGATGCACATATATAACCCTAACCCTGTGGAGGCTAAGGCAGGAGGATTGTGAGTTCAAGACCAGCCTGGACTATGTGAAAAAGCAAGGACAGCCTGAGACACCTAAAACTTTGAGTTCAAGGCCAGACAAGGGTATGTAAAATCCTGGTAAGAGAGAGACAGAGAGGGGACTATTGGGAGCAAAGGCTAGACTGATGATCATATAGGAGTTCATTGTAGACCCCATGAAACAGTATACCTGGCTGCTAGTCCTATGTTGCTAGCTGTGGCACTGTGGGCTACTCTAAAGTAGAGAGCCAGGATACAGACTCCCTCTGCCATGCCGGAGCCTCTGGGCTTCATACTGGGCCCCATGAGGAGACTCTACTCCACACTGCTTTTCCTCAAGGAAGACCAACACTATCCCAACAACTTTCCAGAACCATTTTTGTCCCTGCCTCTTCCTCAGAATGCCACAAACTGTCCCTAAGTAGGAGTTCCAGAGTGACAGGACATGAGAGCCATTGTTCTCATCAAATACCAGTCCTGAAAGGCTCTAACTACATAGGTAGCCACTCCCAAGATGCAGCAAGTTGATTAAGGGATGGGCATGAGAAATTAGGGGACATGGGAGCAGATCTGAGAGCTTAGCTCAAAGAATTGGCCACCCAAGGATGGTGTAGAATAGACAAGTTGCCCTGAGACTCCTGGAAAATGGGATGCACGTGGCCAGGCTCTGAGTCCAGCTTGCCCCAACCAAAGTAGGGTATAGAGGGACAGAACAGGGCAGGAGATCTGGACAGAAGCCAGGCACCCCTAGGAGATTTCTATGGGCTGTCTTACCCACTGAGATCATTCGACACAGTAGGAGGCTCCAGTGGGCCAAATCTGCCAGGAAAGAGCAAACAATGAAGCCCAGAATGCTAGGCACCCAGACAGGAAACTACCTAGAAGCAAGCACTGCTCGGCTTTCCAGCTCTAGCAGCCTCATCTCCGTTGAACCGAAGGTGGCAGAGACTGGCATGGCTCTGGGAGAAGGTCCCCATGAGTCCCCGGGGACTAATACAGGTACAGGCTCTAGGCAATCTGTATAGTTCACATCCTAGCCTATGAGGCAGCCTACCACAAGACCTCATACAAACAGTATAACAGCTGTGCTGTACTCCACTGTATCCCTGAAGGAAGGAGTGTCTCTGAGCAGATACGGTAGAGTGTCACATGACTTTTAAACAAGGCCTTTGGTTCCAAGTGCCACAGTCAGGTCAAAAGAGGAGTCCCACTGAGACATGCCCTCCAGGCCCTCACTGGATTCTAGGCAGGGACTGTACCACTGAGCCATGCCCCCAGACCCTCACTGGGACTCTACTGCTAAAGTACGTCCCAAGACCTTTTAGTCTTTTTCTCTTTTGAGACAAGTCTGGCTCACTCACAAGGTAGCCCAGTCTAACCCTGTTATTGAGATTCTCTGACTTCAGTCCCAGGAGTCCTGGAATTAAAGATACATTCCAACATGTCTAGCAATTGTGTGTGGTAGTGTGTGTGTGTGTTGTGTGTGTGTGGTGTGACAGAAGAGAGAGAGAGAGAGAGAGAAGAGAGAGAGAGAGTCATCCATATACAGTGAGTGATGGATTGATTGACATTAGAGAACTTGCAGGAATTGATTCTTTGCTTCCATTATGTGAATTCCAGGGATCAAACTCGCTATCCTCAAACTTGGCAGCAAGCACCTTTACTGTCTGAGCCATTTTGTAGGCCCTGTTTTGTTTGTTTTTTTTTAAATCTTTATTTTAATCATTATTTCATAAAGAAAGAAAAATCAGGGTTTTTTTTTTTTTTTTTCCTAGAAACTCTGATGACTTAATTGAACTAGCAAAAAAAGAAGTGGGTTGGTTTTGGTTTTGGTTTGTTGTTGTTTTGTTCATTGTAAGGAAGTCAGAAAACTAATCTTTGGGTGAGATAGAGATGACAAAAGTCCAACTGTGGGGCCTGGGAAGTTCTTTGTGTTGATCAGAGGGCAGGGACAGAGAAACTGGGCCCTCCCCTGACACCCTCGAAGCCACTCTTTCCTGAGAAGCCCACAGTGAATGTTCTCACTTCTACCTTGTCAGGCTATCCACCTAGTGACCCGCAAACTCCTACGATTCAAGGTCATGGTCACCCCCACCCCACCTCGAGGCAGACCCGCCTCCTTTATCCCTCTTTTTGTCACCTACACAGTGGTAAATGCAAACTGCCCCAGGTATTCAGCACTGTACCTGCACTCCAGTGATGGGGCATGAGTCTCACCTGGTCAGGTACCAGTCCTGACCACTGAAACTTGGGAGTCCAGTTAGTCTGAGCAGACCAACCTCAGACTGTGACAAGAAGCAACTGAAGTGGTGGCGGGGGGTGGAACACATCAAGGAGAGGAGAGAGCGGTAGGGTAGGGGGAGAGGTGGGAAGAATGTCAAATTTGATATAAATAAAGTTTCTTTAAAGAAAATATTAAACTTCACGGCTGTGACCAAAGGGCTCAGAAGACTTGAGGGAAGACACGAAGCAAGGTTCATCTAGATCCCATCAAGCATTGGCACAGGCAAAAGAACAGCATGGATGCCCAAATCTTGGAAAGGCTTGAAAATTATGGTGCTCTGAGAAAAAAGTACTAAGTATAACAAATCTTTTGGCTCCCTACACTTGTACTGTGGCTAGACATTGTTTATTATCTGTGTGTGTTGATTGGAAGAGGGAGTCCTAACTCTTTTAGAGGTGTGGGGTCCTTGCATCCTATCCTCAGTTTGAGGGTTACTACGTGGGGTAGACCTGGGATGGTCAACCAGCTGGTGTCCCCCACTGCTGCCCAGTATCAGTCAAGATGAGAGCAGTTGGCCAACTCCTCCTGATGATGGGAAAGCCCTCTTGATGCTGAGCAGGTGTTCAGTCCTGCCTTTATAACTTCTCCAAAGAAGGAGCCCCAAGCCAAGGCTTTGGGACATCACATCCCCCTTGGCCAATCTCTACAAGGACACCAACCTGAGCCCTGGGGTCAGCACGCAGGGTGTTCCACAGATAATGAGGAGTGGGCTTCACCAAGTAGCCCTCTGCCATCGTGATCCACCCGTCTCCCCGTGGCCCATTATCTGAGCACTTGAACCCTGGATAACAATGAGTTCACGGAGAATGAAAGTGCTCAGCTTTAATTGTCTGCATTTAGTCACGCAAACAGAAGCAATGGTCTGAGAATGGCTAGTTAGCCGCTGACAGCCTCTGCTCTGGAGCTGGCTCCGAGGAGCGGTTACAGACTGTTTTGATGGAGACTCTGCCAGAGCAATAAATTCCCTCTTAAACCTGTTTGCCTGGAACAAGTTTTCTCCTTTTTTTTTTTACTCTGTCTTCTCCTTTCTCCCCGCTCCTCCTTTTTTTTTTTTTTTTTTTTTTTTTTTTTTTTTTGCCTTAAATGAAATTCCTGCCGCCGCTAATATCCAACAAATAAACATCATTAAGAAATTGAAGGCACTGAAAGAATGTGCGGTTTATGTTAAATTTTCCCCTGTCAATCAATTCTGCATGTCTGCATGAAGCCGATGATCGCATCATCGTGTTAGTGTGCCTGACTTGTTCAGCACAAAGAAGGTGGGAACACTTTCTCAAGCAGGGATGTCAGCACTTGAAAACCCATCACCATCTGTGCGCATTTTCCAAGAGGGAGAAAAACAACCCTGTTTAAGAATACACCAGAACAAATAACTTGAATGTTTGAAAATAAACCACGGGGTCAAAGAAACTTTATAATGAAATGGGGAAGCAGCAGTATTGTTCTGGTTTTTTTGTAACACGGGCCTTCGGTACCTTCATTTACCGAGGTCTTCGCTCTAAAAATAGATATTAATAATAGCCAGGCAACGGCCCGCACTATGTGAAACGCATACAGACACGCTATTTTAGAAACCCCGGGTTTTCAGTGAGGCCCCAGGAACAACCTATAATGATACAGATCTCACCCTCTCTCGGTCTGGTCCCCATGGCTTAGGGAGTGTCGCCCTTCCTGTACTTTTCTGCCTCCCCCTTTTAGTTTTCCTATTTGAAACAGAACAGGAAGCCCCAGCAACCATTCAAGATGATCAGTCGAAAAAGAAAAACCTAAGGAAGGAAAAACTTTCGTCGCCCAACTTTTCCTAGCAAAGCCTGTCAAAGCAACGTTGCAGAAACGGCCCAAGAATGAATGGGAACATTGTTCTTCCCTTAATAAACTTATAAGCCAGGAGCTTTTTGATCCTATTTTTTTTTCTTTCTGCATCTCACTATTGTACTTTGTCACGAGGAGGTCTCGCATAAATAATGTCGTGTTCTTATGAAAGTTTTTAAGGCACCCAGAGTCGGACAGCACGGTTACAAATGATATCTAACACAAAGACTATCAATTAATCAAATGAGAGCATACTACAGGCGCTCACAATACACAAGCAGCGAAGGGAAAGATAAATTGATTTCTGCTGAGGCACTGGGCCTTTTCAGCAGTACAACTGTGTGAAAAATACCAGTTACAGAGTGTGCTGAGGCAGCAAAAGCATTTAATACACTACAAACAGTTATCTAAGGCACCGTCCAATAACCGACAGTATAGTAGTGTGACCTACATACTAACGCAGTCATTGTTAGATGTGGGAGCCACGCACTCCACACCAGTTACATGGCCCACAGCTTTCTCAGTCTTTCTGGGAGTTCCATCCCTCTCCCTCCCTCCTTTGCCTGGTTTCTTCTGCTGAAACATCTTCTGGGAGACAACCCTAAAAGCAGAGTAACTCAGCAAATGCGTCTCTCCTTCGGCTGCTTCTTCAGCTTCTGCATTTGTCTGAGTGTTTCTATCTATGGCACACTGTTTTGTTATTTGTCCTCTGATGTCCTTTACTGTTTTTTCCTTTTGTGTCCCAATCTCAATGAACTTCTTATCTTAAGGAGAGAAAAAAAAAAAAAAAAACTTTATCCCTGGATTCAGGTGCAGGTGTGTGCTATATGTTGTATATGAAATACCACTCACATATGGTGAACATGAAATGTCTTAAATACCTGGTCTCCAGCTGGTAGTGATGTGTGAAAACTGATGGAAAATTTAGGAGGTGAGACCTCCCTGGAGAAAGAAGTTCCCTGATTGGGTTCTTAGGGATATATCTCCCCTCCTTCCTTCCTGTCGATCATGAAATAAAAAAGCTCCTCCTTCATATACTAAGTTTGCCTAAATACAGGGGCCAAGAGACTGTGGACCGAAAACAGTGAGCTAAATTAATCCTTCCTCCCACAAGATGCTTTTGAAAGCATTTTGTCGCAGTGACAAAAGGTCTCACTAACATGGTTGGGTTCTTGCTTCTGAGTGGGTTCTGTTCATGGTGCTACCCAGCATGTGGCATGACAACCTTGGCCAGGGAAGGGAGAGGAGAAACTTGTGGTGTTGTGATGAGGGACCCCAGGGTCTCACTGTCTGCAAGTGAGCTTTATCACCAGGTCCCATCATGCCCTTCTCAGGAAACATTGGTGCTCCACACAGGAACGCAGAGAAGCTGCACAGGAGATGGGTTGCTAGAACTAAGGGAAAGCTGTCAACCGAAGTCTGAACTTCAGTATTACCACATGAAAATCCTCTAGTGACTGCACTTCCCAAACTCTGTCTGGAGAAGAGCAAGCCTGTGGACCTTTGACCTTGTAGGCCTTCTTGAAAGGCTTTCTTATGCTGGCTCCCCCAAGAGCTGACCGTGGCCTTCTGGAATCCATTCTCATGGGACATATGAGGACAAGGACCTGAAAAGGTCCAGTCAGCCCCTTCTCACCATGGAGTGAGGGACCCAAGATGTCGCCGAAGCTAAGAATTCCTCTCTGACTGGAACTGAATGACATACCAGCTTTGGAAGTACTTAAAAAAAAAAAAATCTTCTTTGTAAACCTTTCTCCCACCCTACTTCAGTCTTCAGAACTTATGACTGATAATCCTCTTTGTTTTAAGAGAACCATGGCTCACATGGGGGAGGGGTGTTCACAAGATTATATGGCGAGATCACCAGGCTCCTCTAAAATAATGCCACAGACTTCGGCTCATCTTGGGTTATATTTTTAAGTTTAGTACTTTTTAAGGAACTACTATGTTTGTGAACACCATACCCCAAGATGTAGCAGGTAGACTCCTGGCTCTGGACGCCTCCTGCTTAGGTGAGAGCTGACACGTCCTTTGACACACGTGGCCTAATTTCTGCAGACTGTCACTGTCGTCAGCCAGTGTCCATGTGAACATAGGCCCTCACATAATGAATGGTGTACTTTGCAGACTCCTGTTTCTAGAAAGGAATGATTTAATATCATAAAATAAAGCTTTAGACCTCCGTGCCAATTACTGTGTTTAAGTCATCGAAAGCCACTGAGGAAGGTTAGCGGGGCACGCCAGTGTTAAGGGAATGTGTAACCCATCTGCAAAGAGAGGCCAAGCTGAGCCGCTGGCCGGGTAAGAGGCACAACTCGCTAAAAGCTTCCACACAGTGCGAAGGAAATGTCAGATGCACAACCCCACTGCACCGCAGTAAATACAAGCCCGATAACTAAATCGTTGTCACAGGCTTTCCTTGAGGGTCAGGCTGAGAAATACTGAAACACATAATCAAGTCTTTACTGTATTTTAACAGAAAAGGGGAAACCATAGAGTTCACAGCCCACTGACAGTTCCTACAGGGTAGGCAACAGCAAGGGACACACAAGGAGAAGGGCGGCTAGATGGGTAAGGGCGCCCTTGGTGATGGTGGCAGGGCTGCAGAGCTGGGCAAAGACAGGAATCCTTCCTGTTCTTCCTCCTCTCCTCTCCCCTCTGTTAGGACCAGGTCACCTGAGGGTACAGAATGTTTCGAATCATCTCCCATGGCTTCCTGCCATCCGGCTATGGACCATACAGCCATAGTGGCCAACCACAGTGGCCATGCTTTCTCTAGCAGTGGCCAATTTTGCATTAGAAGAAAGAGAAGGAGGAGCAGGAGGAGGAGGAGGAAGAATAAGAAGAAGAATAAGAATAAGAATAAGAATAAGAAAAGAATAAGAATAAGAATAAGAGGAGGAGGAGAGAGGAGAGGAGGAGGAGGAAGAGGAGGAGGAGGAAGAAGAAGAGGAGAAGAGGAAGAGGAAAAGAAGAGATGATATTTCACAGATCAACCAAAGAGGGAAACAAAGGGGAAGGTATTTAAGTTATTTTAATATCAAGTGTTTTTCAAAGCTATAAATACATATGAGGGGACTAATTGTAAACTTCTCTCAGAGACTCAAATCCAAATTCATGTTGCTATGCGGATTCAATGATAATAAATTACATCCTTCTAAGTAAAGCGCGCACTGTAATAAAACACCCACCCTTGAGAACTTAGAGGCCTGATCCCAGCTAAAAGAATTCATGGCTTTGGAATTCTGAGTATATATATTATTTTCCTGTCAGTTCTCACAACTTCTCTCAATTACTGATGTTCTCCACATAATGAATTTTCCCGGGTTTGATGTGTGATTGCGGCTATATTTTTATCTATATGTTTTGTGGTCCCTGTACTTAAGCTTTTTGCTCACAAATCCTTTATTAAAAATACTAAATTGTAAGAAGTATATTCATATTTCATTCAGTGTTCTCTCTACAGAGATGTGGCTCCCCGAGCAAACACAGCTGCATAGGGAAAAGTCACCATCAGAAAACGCACACAACCACAGATCTAACTTTGGGTGGATCAGCTCCCAAGTAACTCTGTGGGATTAGATTTCTCAGATATCCTTGTCTGCCTCCTAGAAGAAACTTACAAACCATCTTGCATTTTCCCAATCAAAATGGCAGGTTGAAGTTTCACTTTAGATAAGGCCCCCAACCAAAAGCCTACCCATAGACATTTTAAAGTCAGCAAGATTCATACCGAGACTCTTGACAGTTTTGTTTGTTTTATTAAAATCATACAGGTTAGAAGCCCTGCGGGATGACTCACATCTGTCGTCAACACCTAGGAGGATGAGCAGGAGGATTGAGAGTTCAAGGCCATCCTGGGCTATTCAACCTGGGTTACAAAGTAAGACCCTGTCTTTAAGAAGACAAAAGGAAGGAGTAGAGGAAGGGATGAAGGAAGGAAGGAGTGGAGGGAAGGGAAGATGGAGGGAGGGCGAAATGGAAGGAGGGAGAAATGGAGGAGAAAATAAGAAGAGATACAACCCAATATGCAAATGTATATTCTCTTTGATATCGGCGTGTCATCAGACCTTAATTTGAAATGGAAAGGCAAGATAGAAAGAAACATCTCACTGTCATACAATGGCTCAGGCATGGAGCCAGGTAATAAGATGAAAGAAAGACAGGACCAGAGACCCACCATGTCCTGAGGGTTTCAATGTTATCAGTCTGAAACAATAAGAGGGAAGCTCAAAGCTGAAGTCTGGCCCATGTAAATGAGCATCTCTTAAAAAAGAAAAAAAAAAATCCTTCCTCCAGGGAAGATTCACACTGGCCTGGTCAGCTAGCGAGCCACTGACCTTTGGAAAGGGGGAACATAGAATTAAAGCTGCCAATAAGACGAGACAATTACTCAACAGATTTCAAGAGCAAATGAATACATGGGTGAATAATGGGAGCATTTGTCAGCTGCGGTCAGCAGAATAAATGAATCTGATATTAAAATTTGGAGGGAAAATAACGGATGTGACCCCTCTGTCAAATCAAATCAGCGTATATGTCTCAAGGAGCCCCTCTGTGCCCGGACCAGGTTAGTGTCACAGGTGGACCCAGGAAAAGATGGACACTCAGTAAATTTTCCCTCCTTGCCAGGTCTATGACCCCTAGCCTCACTGGTATCAGTGAAAGGAAACCTAGATCTGTACCCTAGTAACCATTCTACTGGGAATGTCCTCCAGGAGTCAGAAGACAGAATTCTCAACCCCAGGTACTGGAACCACCAAATGTTTCCAACCTTGGCAGAAGAGAGACAAGACACCACCCCCTCATAAAGAGGCCCATGCTGTGCACTTAACCTCAGGGTGGGTGTGGATACGTGATTCAGGAAACATTGCTTATGGCTTCCTAGTTAGTAGGGCAAGCCCGCGGCACGTCTCGGGGGTGTGGACCTGGGCTGTGGAACAATCTGCACTGACCCTGCCTAAGAGCAGCAGGTTCTCAATGCTCACTGTGCTGACCTCCATTCCCACAGAGAGCTTTGTTCATTCACGCACCTGCAGTTCCACCTGCACACAGGAGTCTAAGCGTCCTCTCCTTAAACGGTACAAATAAGGGAACAGCAGTCACAAAAGGCCCCATGGAGTCTTCTTGCTTTCCCTGTCACCCCAGCATGGCCCCTTCCTGACAGGCATGCTCTGTACTCCCATTCTATATGGTACCTTCTACTACCTTGACTGAAGTGAGCACATACACTGTCCATCTCATCTAGGGAAACCAGAGCCCAGAGGAGAGGCAAGACCCTTGCCTGCCTCTGTATCAGGCCTTCCTGATAACTTTCTTAGTAGCTTACTTGGAATGCTGCAGCATTTAAGAGGACAAACAGGTTGGGGACAGAAATGTCTGTGTGTCTCTAAGCAATCCTCTAGTCCCAAGGACAAGAAGCCTCCCTAAATCATGTCCTCACTGATAAGACATCTCTGCAAAGATGACATAACTTCCCACCAGACATACCTTCAAATCTATCTGAGCTGCCATCACCATCACCATCTGGCCTAAGCTGCCCACCACCCCCATCTTCCAGTGTGGAAGAAAGCACACAGGTTTATCACCTGTGCCTAGTGTGTGGGAGCCCTCGGGTCCCCTCTTCCATCCTGTCCACTGGATGCCAGCCCTCAGAACCAGTTTCCTTTCCCCACTCACCTGGTACGTGATGGCCTTCAGAGCCATCTTCAAGGTTAAAGAGCTTACCCACTCACTCCTCAGAGCTTACTGCCCTTCCCTTTGACTGAGCTCACAGCCCCTGTCACCCACTCTGTGGACGGACCACCGAGGAGAAAAGCAGAGATCGGTGGGTTAGAGCTGCAGACTTTAGCTTCCTCATCTACAGAATGGGTCCCCCCCCTTGCAGGTACTTCTGGAAGATTCCAGTGAGGAATACACAAGTGTAGGATCCCTGAAAGTATAGGGTCGGCTCCTGAGAGGCCCCAGAAGCAGGTGACATGGGAAAGCTATGCAGAACTGGCTAAGTGGTCATCGCAGACAGAGTAACTAGTCCTTGGGCCACTGAATGCTCTAAGAGCCTGCATGACACTCAGCCCACCATTGCCCATCCAGGAGGAGAATAGGGCAGCAACATCTCTCTAGCTCTCACCCATCACTGATGGAGGGTTCTCTGGAGGCAACGGTTCCCCCACACTCCTGCCCTGTTCCCATGACATGCCAGACAGCATCCAGGAGCAGTTATGTTTTCTACAATTGCCTGAGTTCTTCATCTCCAGTATCCTCATCACAGCTGTCTCAGGCACTGACATACCAACCTGTCAATCCGGGAGAACACTCATAAAGAACATAGGTCTTGTCCTCTAGGAGCTTGAGGCATACCTGGGAGGTGGATCAGGCTTGATGATAATGGGGACATTAGCAAAATACTCGGTGCCCATCCCAGTAGAGCTAGAACCCCTGGAAAAACCAAGAGGGGAACCTTCTCATGCTTTAAAATGACAAATAACTAGTGTGTTATACCCAAAGGCATTTTGCTGATGAAAACTTAGTGTTCATCAAACCTGGTAAACAAAGCCACTAAGCCACTGAGCATTTCTGGGTTTTGTTTGATTTTTTTTATTTCTTTAGTGCTGGGAACTGAACCCAGGATTTTAGGCACGCTAGGCAAACACTCTACCACTGTGTTAGTCCCTGCCACAACCACACAGCCCTGACTATCACTAGTGAATGCCAGGCAGGGGCTCGACCACCAAATAACTCAACCCCTCATTAGGGGATTCTAGGCAGAGGCTCTACCACTGAGCCACACCCCCAGCCCCTCACTGGGGATTCTAGGCAGGGGCTCTACCACTGAGCCATGCCCCCAACCCCTCATTTGGGGGATTCTAGGCAGAGGCTTCTACCACTGAGCCCACCCCCAACCCCTCACTGGGGATTCTAGGGGCTCTACCACTGAGCCACACCCCCAACCCCTCATTTGGGGGATTCTAGGCAGAGGCTCTACCACTGAGCCACACCCAGCCCTCACTGGATTCTAGGCGGGTCTACCCTGACACACCCGCCCTCATGGGGGATTCTAGGCAGGGGCTCTACCACTGAGTCATACCCTGGCCCTTTGAATATCCCTGATAACTGTAGCATCCACCAGGTATGAAATGATCCTCTCTTTCCCTACCTGTCCAGTTAACTGTGAGTTGCATGTAGGGCTGTTCTCTGCACATGGTGAGCTCTCTGTTCCCCGGGCACTAGGAACAGCTTGCCCTCAGAGAACAGTTCAGGGAAGGCAGAGAATATTATGAGAAGGATTAGTCTCAGTCTCACAGCACCATAAAGAGGAACTCTTCAATCTGAGCCTCAGAGGAACGTGCCTGGAGGTGGAGACCATGCTGACATTCTAGACGGGAGACATGGCATGAGGAAGCCTGAGGGAGATGGAGGACATGTGTGCAGTCCACGAAGACCAGCTAATGAAGGTCACAAGCCAGTGACACCCAGGTTGAGTCTCATCCTTAATTCTATGGCACCCCAGACTAGAAAGACACAACTTCTCCCAAGATTGCCCCAACATTGAATTTGCTCTTGTTTATTCCTCAGTGGCTATGGGGCCTTGGACACCCCACATTCCTCTCTGCAACCTCTCAGGTCTTCCAGGAAATCTTTTTAGGTCTACACATGGTTAAAAAGACCAGGACCCAAAGCTATAAAACCTCATATCCAAGTTCTAGGGGCCAACTCTGATGCGCAAGTGGAGCACTCTACCTGAGGCCATGGCCTTACTCCCCCCTCCTCAGGGGCTGGCAGGCCTTCACACTTTTGAGGAACTTCAGGACAGCAGCCCTGACTGCTCCAGGGTGTCTGAGCTGTGGGCTCCCACATTTCATCATTAGGAAACGTCGGTGGTACATGAATCCTAGTTTAGAATGACTTCCTCTGTCTTACCCCCCAAACCTACTTATTAGAGCAGAGAAAAATATTGTATATAAACAGTTATTATAAAAAATTATTTGTATAATGCACTAGAACGTGTCCTACATCTTTATTTAGCATCATCCCTAGGAGCGCATCTCACTGCCTGGTACCTTGACGCTGGCTTTGCAGAGCCCTCTACACACGTCTCTCTTAAGCGTGCAGGGCTGGTGTTACCCAGCAAACACCAGCACCTGGCAGGGACCTGTCTGCACCCAGCCTGGTAATTCCCATATTCCCCAGGCTTTTTTTTTTTTTCCTCCTCCAGCATCATACATTACATTTAAGTCTCTCCAGCAATACAAATTTCAATTTGGCCAAGCTCTTTAATATTAATAGTTGTCAATCCAAATGCAGAGTGCATAATAAAAAATTTAATCGAAATGAATAGCTCGCATATCCCTCTACCTCCTAAATATAGTCACCAATTAGAAAAAAAAAAATATATATATATATAGTTATATAACTTCACAGAATAAAGGCCACCTACTAAAGACCACTACTTAGGGCTAAAGATGCAAAGCTGCCGACTCTATCCTGTTCATTACTATGAGGGTATTCCTTTCTTCACAGGCACAAACTGTGAAAACGGAATTCACAAGCATCAATTCAGGGGAGACACTGAAGCTGAATTATAATCACAGATCTCCGTGGTGATCAAGCAGGGTTTTTATAGTCCTAGAGGGCTTCCCAGGCCCAGCCTAAGAGAAGGATGGTAAATAACAGCTTAACCTTCATTGCAGCCCCATTTTGCAGATAGCATAACTGAGGCTAGAGAACATAGTGATTTGTGACTTGTTTAGCAAGCCAAAGCTAGGCAGCCCAGGCCAGATGGATTTCTCATGGAGGGCAAGATGAAAGGCTCACTTTCTCCCATGATAATTGGAGTGTCCATGGTAATTTCAAAACCATAATTCTTGGGTAGGGAGAGCCTCCCAGCAACCCAGCATGTTATTAAATAGCCTACCATGTTGAATGCAACATCTTCTATTTCCACAGCTACAGAAGCAGTCCTGGCCTGGCAGAGAAATTTGACCAAGGTCACACAGCCAGTCAATGACAGAGCTGAAACCAGATCACACCCTCCGGGTAACACACCCACAGCTGCAAACACACACACACACACACACACATGCGCTCACACTCACAGACTCAAACTCTGGCCAGGCTGCTCAGTTGCAGAGTATCCTGCTGGGCACCAGGGTATTTCTTCTGTAAATTACTCCAGGCCTCTTTTGCGATCTGCTCTGGGCTTTGCCCTCAGCTACATCAAGCAGGAAGTTTAAATGAAATGGCTCCCAAGTTCCTTAAATGGTTTAATAAAACATATAGTGACTGCAATGTGCAGTTTATAGTGGCAAACTATTGCCCCTCAGTTGGGAAAAATGACCTCCAGTCGGCAATATTACTTTCAGCTTCATGATTCTAGTCCGCCGATGGCCATTCTCTCAACCCACCGGGCAATTCTTTTCCATAACAAGGCCTGCTGCTGCAGCCACTGTGTGTGCCACTGCAAAGGTACAGGCCAGCATTGAGCCTCCAACAGCTACTGCTGTGATAAGACAAAAGAGAGAGCAGGCACTTGATAGTGACACAGGAAGGACAGACAGGATGCCACTGGAGAGCAGAGATGACAAAAATAAGTGTAGGGAATTCAGAGAGGCTTAAGGAAATTAAATATACCAAACAGAAAGCTGTATGTGTGTGCATGTATGCACACATGTATGTGTGCGTGAGCATGTGTGCATGTATGTGCACATGTATGTGTGTGAGCATGTGTGCATGTATGTGCACATGTATGTGTGTGCAAGTGCAGATGTGCATGTATGTGCACATGTATGTGTGTGCAAGTGCATGTATGCAGATGTATGTGTTTGATATTCAAGCACATGATACACATATGTATGTATGTCTTCCCTATTTGACATCGCCCATAAAATTGGAATGGTCAAAAATAAGCCAGATTAAGGGTTGGAAAAATGGCTGAACTCCACAAACGATATTGACATCTGTGACCATAAGATTTAGCAAATGCAAGGAGGGTAGATATGAATTTCTAAAAGCCTCTGCCATGTTAATAACAAATAGCTATTAATAACACTTCTAATAGCAAATGCCATTTCCGATATTTGGTGCTGAAAGGTTCTGCCTCCTCTAAAAAGTTCTGGAATTTCACTGCCAGAAGTGGATGACTTTTATCCTAAACTATGCATTGAGATGGGTTCTTGGACTCATTAGTATTATATGGAGAATTAGATTAGACATTTTATGATTTTTCAAAAAAGGCTTTTTTGATATAAAAAGCAGCAATTTCCTTTTTTGACATTTTTCATTTTTAAGGTAATAAAAATGGCACATGTGTACTGTGGCATAATGGATTAATTAAGGAATATTATGTTTATCCTAACCCTCAACCAAGTTGTACATCTTCATAACTCACTCATAAAAATTAATGCATTATCTTATACCCTGTAATGATAGATCTTCTATTTTTACCAAAACTGCGCAGAATACATCGTTCTAAATTGGATTATTCTGAGAAATAGTGGATACCATATTCTGATATCACCAGTCCAAAATTATATTGTTATTTTAAAATGTTACAGTATTATATATAAAATCAAAGCTTTCTCCCTGCTGTGACTTCAAAATGGCTGGTGTTTCGTCTCCAACAAATGAAGCTTTTCCCTCCACCTACCCCCAGAGAGCCTATTCCATAGCTCCTTATTCACAATGGATACGTTGTTTCAAAAGAAACACATGCATACCATCAAAGAATCACTGGACAGTATTTTTTGGCTATTTCTTTGTGTCTTGATGGTAGATGTGAATATAAAAGAATATTCATGCAAGATTCATAAAGGCCCCAGATTTCTAAATCAACACATGAAAAAAAAAATCCCTAAAAATAATAATGTCCAGATGTTGCTTATTTAAATGAGCAGTTGCCATTTAATGTTGCCAATCACAAAAGTGAAAGAATTTGTGAATTCCAAGGTATTCATCATTTATAGAGGATTATACATAATTTTTACCAAGGAAACATTGGGTGATTAAAATGAGCAATTTTAGTAAATATGAATGATTCCTCTCATGGATGCTAACTTCCTAACCTTGGCCTTGCCCACAAAACCCATGCCGTAGATCACTGCAGCCTCTAGGCCCCTGATGCAATTTACTAGCCCCTAAATAGAGATTATTTTTAAAATACACCTTCAAAAGTGGATAGACTCTTCATAATCATGTATAATATCTCTCTTTCCTCTCTCTTCTCTCCCTTCTCTCTATCCTCTCCTTCTTTCCTCCATCTCTCTGTCTCTCTGTCTCTATTGCTCTCTTTCTCCCTCTCTCTGTGTGAGTATGCGTGCGTGCGTGCGTGTGGTGTGTGTGTGTGTGTGTGTGTGTGTGTGTGTGTGTTTCTCTCCCCATCTCTGGATTAAAACTGCAAGCTTTAATTTTGGGGTATGGTTTTGGTTGGTTTGGTTATATAAGACAACCTCTCACAATGTCTCTCCGACTAGCCTGGAAATTGTTATGTGGCTCATGTTGGCCTTGAACTTACTACGTGGATCAGAATATCACTCCTCCTGCCTCAGCCTCCCAATTGCTGCAAGCACAGGTGTGTGCCAGCATGCTCAGTGTCATACTTCTTACTGGTCAGAAAACGAGAACCAGGAACTCAAAGTGTTTAGCCAGAATCTTACAGCTGAGAAGCAAAAAGGAATGGAAAATGTAGCTTTCTGAGGTGGATCCTCTGAGTTTCCATGTTAACTAGAATCCAGGCCCATCTGCCTAGCTGTACCCAGACCCATGTACCTACATGCAGGGGCCTGGGAATTTCCCGCCACTATAATAGGTTCCCTGGTTCCACGCCCCTCAGATTCCAAGCAAAGTTCTTCGTAATGAGACAGAAGGGTCGAGTCAGTGAACTCTTCCTACAAAGTTTTGATGGCTCAGGTCTGCTGCAAAGATCCCCAAGCCAAAGACTCCAGGGTTTAGGAACACTCAGGAGAACACTGAGAGACTTATTCTCAAGAGACTAAAGAGCAGTTCATCCTAGTACTACCAAGTACTGGATCTGAGTAGTCCTGACCATTGAAAAGTCATGGTCCTGAAGTAAAGCTACATTCCCAGTCCCTGCCTAATCTGGACCTTCACTGGACCTCTGAGAGAAAGGCCAGGTAAAGCAGGCTTCTCCTGCACAGCTGCTAATGCAGGGTCTGCCCACAGGATTGACCTTGAGCACATCACCTAGGATCCTCTATACAACCAGGGTATGGGGTTGACTCAGACTTTGTGGTGATATGAAAAGTGTAGTGGAATTCTAAAAGAAGGGCAGAAGTCTGCAGTGTGGGGACAACTCACAAGGATACTGTGTGTTAGGGCCTGTGTGTCCTGCCTCTGAGCCCCATTCATGCTTCACAATAAAGGCAGGTATCCCCTCCTCACAGCTCTTTTTTAGCCTGAACAAAAGGGCTTCCAGGAAGAGAGCTACCCCAAGCACAGGGCCACTTCTTTACCCACACTATGTCACCATAGTCCCTACAAATTCTAAGCTAAGTTCTACAGATCTTTGAGATCTCTCTCTCTCTCTCTCTTGAGAGAGAAATCAATTACATTCCTGCATGAGAACAGAGTGCAGGTCTCCCCTGGTAGGCCGTCCCTCTGTCTCTGTTGAAGCATAGCTTAGTCTACTTTATCCCCAGATGCAGTCCCATTCAAGAACTGAAAGAGGCTTGTGGTTGGTGTTTGTTGTTGTTAAGTTAATGATCCCCTAAGAAAAGCATAGAAATGTAGTCTCTTCAACTAGATGTAAACTCCGTGTACACTATACCATTCAGATATATATACTAAGAGAGTTGTAATCATATGACTGGCAGCAATCACAGTAGAATCTACAACTCAGTCTGTTTGTAAATCCATCCATTTGTTAGATGAAGATAGAAAACAGCCAACCAAAGAGACAATCCAGGGCTTCATGTGGGACTGTACCTCAGGACATATCTGATGATCTCAGTTCCTAACATACAGGGAACATGGTACAGCTCTGGCCACTAGAAGGGCCTCACCCCTGACTCTGGACATCTTAAGATTTCTTCAGTCATCTTGTCTTTAGTGAGCTTTGTATGCACTTCTCCTGTCTGGAGTCAACACCCCTTCTGCATGCTCAAGTCCAGCCCACATACCAGGAACTCTGAGCATGTACAAGGATAATGGTGGGTGTCTCAAATGAAGGCTAAGAAATGGTCCCATCCATTCTTTCAGTCACCAGCAGGCCAGTCACGACTTAGAGGACCATAGACCTCCCTCAGTCTCTCTTCTTTAATTTGGGGATTCCCTGCCCCAATCTCTGACCCAAGCACCCTAGGTGAATAGAGAT